>OZ030019.1:10022500-10500000 GCA_964023405.1 Apodemus agrarius | reverse complement strand
AACTATCACATAGAAGTTGGGCAAGACAAACCAACAGAAGGAAAAGAGCCCAAGAGAAAACACACAAATCAGACACTCACAACTTGCTTCCTTAGGAATCTCACAAAAACACTACACCAGAAACCATTATACATGCATGGTGGGCCCGGGGCAGGCCCACGCAGGCCCTGTGCATACTGCCTCAGCCTCTGAGTTCATATGAGCTTTGCTCATGTCATTTTAGAGAGCCTTGGTGTCCTTTACCTCTTCTGGTTCTTACACTTTTCCTGACTCTTCTTCTGACAGATTCCCTGACCTCTGAGGGGAGGGATTTGATGGTGACATCCCATTTAAGGTTCAAGGTTCCAAGGTCTCTCTCAGAGTGTGTAATGTCTGGCTGTGGATCTCTGTATTTGTTTCCTTCTGCTACAAGAGGAGGCCTCTCTGATGATGGCTGAGCAAGACCCTGATCTACGAATATATTAGAAAGCCTTTAGGAGTCACTTTATCACTACATTCCCCCCATTTTTTAGAGCAATATTATTTAGTCTTAACAGAGGTCCCTGGGGCTATATCTAGTGTCAGATTCTTGCCCCAATCAGTGTTGGGCACAAGTTCCATCTGGTGGAGTGGACCGTAAGTCAAATCAGTGATTGGTTGGCTACTCCCACAAGACTTGTGCCATTGTCTTAGTATGTCTTGTATGTGGTACACCAGTGTAGATAAAGGTTTTTCTTGGGGTTTATGTATCTCTTTTGAGAGCATGCAGAGTACCTTCCTGCATCAAAGACACTGGAATGCAGAGGTGAAGGTTCTATGTAGCTACCGACTTGATATCAATGAGTTGTGTGTTGTCGTCTTCAGTAATGGGGCCTTGCTGTCGTTTTATGAAGAGTAGCCTATAGTCTTGGCAACAGCATGGGTTTTTTTGGGGATTCCCATGGGGCCCCTTTGTCCAACAAGACCTAACCCAACCTGGTACTGGATGTTGGCCAGCTGATACAAATTCTACTCCCTGTTCTTTACCTCACAGGCTCTGCCACCTTGGTCTCTCTCCATTGCAGGGTTGGTGATATGTGTCTTCTGGTTTGATGAGAACTGATCAAGGTAATGGTTGCAAAAATGACTCAGAGACAGAGGGATTCTTAGCATAAAACCAGCCAAATACGAACCAAAGCTGGATGGAAACTGAGATAACCTTGTGTTTTGTTGTTGTTGTTGTTGTTGTTGTTGTTGTTGTTTGTTATTTTGTTTGTTTTTCAGTGAGGATATATTCCCCTATCATTTGAGTTCAGATGCTCCAGTGCACAGAATAAATACATTTCTAGTTGCTGGCTCTCCTAGTAGCTTGAGTCTGTCTGCCTCTTCTGGGGTTATAGTTTCTCTGTCTTGAGGCAAGGGAGCGATCTCTAAGATGACTTCATTCTGAGTGACTGTGATCTAGTGGTTTGACTGGTCTGGGTGGGTGGGGACACGTAAGTATGGTGTGTTGGTTATAAAACTCAACACTGGAGTCTCTATTCGTAGCCCCAAACGACGTAACAGAGAGCAGATTGTGTTTGCCTGCGACGCAGATCTCACTGCTGATAATGGCTGGATTTTAACGGAGCCTTCTAGACCTGAATTCTTTACAGAACGCTGGAGGGGAAGTTACAAGTGATAAATCTGAGCAGGCATGTGAGGATCTGTTAGAATTTTGTAAAATGCAAATCAGACTGGCTTTGTCTAAGTTCCCAAATCAAGTTACAACAGCCTCAATACGCCCCAACTGCAGCTGTGACACACAACCACCTCACAAGTTCCATAGATTTCCTTTTGACTTCTCCATCCACAACACCGTCTAGCATCTTAGAAGCTCCTGATCCAGGATTTGAGGAAGCTCAACATTCAGGTAGGCTGTGAATGGTCTCTGGGATTCATGGAGCATTTGTTGAGAGGTAAGCAAAGGCAGGTATTGGTCATACCTGCTGGGGGAGTAAACCCCGTAATGGCTTTCTGGCCCTGTAGACCGTGCAGATTTAGCTGAGGTCTAGTAAGAGCCCTTCACACACTCACTCCTCTTTTAACCTGTTCTCCCGGGCACCCAGAGCAGGGTTCCCAACTCACTCACTCACTCACTCCCCAGTCAAAAACCTTCCAGGGATTCTGCTGCCTTTCGAGAATCAGGCTGCATACTTAGGTTGGCCCATAATACCTTGCAGGATCTTCCTTCCCCTGGCTTCCATTCCAATCCCCCAACTTTCAGTGTCCCAACCCTTGTAGCTGTGGGACCACTCTATGACACCTGTTCCCTCCGATCATGTGTTACTCTGGGTACCTCCTTATGAACCACCTTCTCTGTAAGACAGCCAGCTCATTTCTTTACTTACTGCTTGGTTCCCTGAGCCCTGCAAAGTTCCCAGTTCCTGGAGAATGCCCAGTAAAAAAGTGACGGCCCTGGGTGGGCTATTTAACCTCTCCATGGGCCTTAGATTCTTCTGCAGACCTAGCGTGGCTGTGGGAAGACAGGGTGATGCTGCTGACTCACACTGAACAACCGGTGCATGCCCAGCACGAAAGGGCAAGGGCTCACCCCTCTCTTCTCCCTTCTCCTCTCAGAGAAGCTCCTACTCACACCAGTGACAAGATAAAGCCAAGCTGGCAGCTCTGGAATCTATTCCCTGAAAGGTTTAATTAAGGAAGGTTCTCTGGAATTCCCTGGGACCAAAAACATCGCTAGTGCACATTTGTTTCTATGGAATGCTACTTAGCGAGCCTCATAAAAATGTTAGATTTTCATTATGGAAAAATAAGCATCAGCATGCATTCATCATCTTAACTATTTCAAATGCAGAGTTCGATGGCACCACGTTTTGCATATTTATATTGACGTGCGCGGGCTCCACTGTTATCAGTCCGGATACGGATGCTTTCCCTCGGCTGTACAGCGGGGCTCATTGAATAACCACTTCCCATTGTCCGCTTGTGGCAGTCACCGCTCTCTCCTGCCGTCTCTATAAATTTGACCAGTCCAGGTGCATTGTATAAATGGAGTCACAAAGTATTTGTCCTTCTGCATCTGGCTAATGGCACACATCTGGCAGAATGTTCTACATTGGCCTTCCCCTTTAAGACTAAACAATGTTCTGTGTCCTGTGTTTGTATTGTGAGGTCTCTCCATTCACCCAAGGAGGAAGAGGAGGAGGAGGAGGAGGAGGAGGAGGAGGAGGAGGAGGAGCAGGAGGAGGAGCAGGAGGAGGAGCAGGAGGAGGAGGATGTGGCCTGCCTCTGCCTTGGCTGCTCTGCCCTGTGAGCACAGATATGCAGATACTTCTGTGAGTGTGGCTTTGGGTCTCTTGTGGACTTACCAGGTCCCTTGTGACTCCGTTCATCTTTCTGAGGGAACGAAGCAAGTGTTTTCTGCGGCAGCTGCGTTCTCTGTCACTCCAGCCAGCAGGGTGTACGGGTGCCATTTTTTTGACAATTTTTTTCAACATTTACCATTTTCTATTTTGGGATTAAAAAAAGAATGATCTCCCTGGCTTTTGTGACAACCACTACCTCTCAGTTCCCCCGCCCCCCTAAAGTAATAGCCTAGACAGGAAGCCATGGAAGAGAACTCTTACAAAGTGTGGCTGAGACGCTGAAGTGTAACTCTCCACAACTGATAGCTTTGGGGGGTGTGGGTAGGGAAGGACTCAGTTCTATTTAAGGGACAGGAGGCCACTGAGAGACTGGGAAGAGATTGTGATGGGGTTCATGATGGGAAACTTGGAGAATCAATAAAAGTGTTATGTGAGGGAAAGAGAAAAAATTAGTCTTCCCATGACAATTCTCAGAATTTTACTTTATTGTTTACTATTAAGTGTATCTCCTTTTCTGTGTATGCGTGTCTATGTCCAAGCATGTCTGTCATGTGCGTACCTGGTCCACCGAGGCCAGAAGAATGCATTGAATCACCCAGAAACTGTCATAGTACTGAGCCACCCTGTGTGTGTGCAGGAAGAGAGCCTACGTCTTTTGGAAGAGCTGAAAGTACTCTTTACCACTGAGCCATCTCTCCAGCCTGAACGTTCCCAGACCAGTCTTTCAAATCACCATCTGAATGCACCGGAAGTGTTCATTTAGGGAGTAAACTCTGCTATAGTTGCAGTGACTTAAAAAGCCAAACAAACAAACAAACAAACAAAAAACTCCTCCACTCAGGCACCTGGCATTCTAATTGGGAGAGAGACAAGAATAAAGAAACAACAAGCAGGTCAGTGTGTCTGTCCTGGGAAGAGCAGGGAAGCCTGGTGGAGGAGGACAGGCACCCAGGGAGGGATGGGAGGCCTGGCCTATGAGAGTGAACTTCACAGTGACTTGAGATCTGGCCAATTTGGGCAACTAGTCTGACGCTTTGGTATCCAAATGCTTTTGAGACAACTCAGTGCATATGATCTGTGTAGAAATTTTCAATTAAAACATTGAAATAATCACAGCATGCTAAAATTTTTCTGAGTTTCTCAGCTTGAAAGGGCACCACGCTGTTGATCTTTCATAATTCAGGAGGGTCGGGCCGTGTTGGTTCCCGAACACAAAAAGCTTCAAATCACAGCGGTTTGGAAGCCCCAGGGAACTCAGCGCACGGCTTCCCGAGAGGCAATGAGTTTAGCTATTTCATCTACGCTGCTGGGACGTTAGACTTTTGTGTGGCTGCGGAGTCCTGGAACACAGGAAATATTTCTCGCGGCGGCTCGGGAGACTGAAAACGAGAAAGGGGTTTTTCTTCTCACCATGGCCAGCATTCCTTGCCCAGCATCGTCAGGCAGACCCAGGGGATGCACGGTTTCCTGAGGAGATGAATCACCGTGAGTACGGCGGGGTCACGAGTGGGGCCGGGGCAGTCACTCAGAAGTAGCAATAAAGTTTGGAATCTGAAATAAAGTCCTTCCCATGCTCAGGAAATCAAATGGCTGCCCACAAAGGTGTCTGTAGACAAGCTCTCTGCGGGTCACCAGCCTCTGCGCACAGTGACCAAGTGACTCATTCTCCAAAAAGCCCCTTGGCTGCTGCAAATGATTTACCAGAGGGTCCCTGAGGCTCACATCATGCTGAAAGGCTGACCTGACACCAGAGACCGACTTCAGATAAGATCTGGTGGCTGGGGCTGGGGCAGGGGTGGGGCCAGAATATTCGGAGCGTTTCCTCAGCAGAGAGTCAACTAGAAAGTCAGATCTGGTAACCACTCTCCTTCATTCATTCATTCATTCATTCAACCATGGAGGACTGCTAGTATTGCCTTAGTGTGAGGTTCTGGACACAGTTTTGCAGGAGACATGGCTTTGTCCCTAGGGGCTCACGGGGTGCAGACAGGAAGACTAACCTGTTCATAGGCTTCTGCGACAATGCCTCAAGTGCTACACTACAGAACCATCTGAGGCTAGGCACCCCGAAGAAAAGCTTGAGAGTGTGTGGGGAGACAGTGGGGATCCACAGAGGTGAGAGCTGGGGTACCTTGGGGGTACACCGTGTGGAAAGACAGTGTGACGTGAGATACGGGTGCATTGGCGGGAAGTGTTGAGGAGAGGAGAGGATAAGGCTCATGCCACAGGAAATTGTCAGGTGCCCAGCTTCCAGCCATGGAGACACTAAAGCAGGCAGAGATGGGAGGGCCGGGCCGAGGTGGGTTTTAGGAGGTCTGGATGGAAGAGTGGGCAGGCAGGGTAAAGCCCGATGGAGGAGACTCACGCAAGCTGGCTCAGGGGCAGAGCAAGGCTGGAGTGAGGAGAACGGAGATGGCAGGTGAAGCTACCTGGGGGTTGGGGAAGGATGTCTTTGGCTCACACTGCCTTGTGACAGTCCAGCCTGGAAGGAAGTCAGGACAGGAACTGAAGCAGGGCCAGAACCCGGAGGCAGGAGCTGATGCAGAGGCCATGGAGGGGTGCTGCTCACTGGCCTGCTCATGGCTTGCTCAGTCTGCTTTCTTATAGAACCCAGGACTACCCACCAGTCCAGCGGCAGCACTGCCCATAGTGGGCTGGGCCAGATAGAGACAGAGAGACAAAGAGACAGAGATGGAGACAGAGAAACAGACACAGAGAGAAAGACACAGAAAGACAGACACAGAAACAGAGGAGACACACATACACAGAGACAGAAAGAGGCAGAGAGAGACAAATAGAGACAGACAGACAGACATACAGAGATAGAGACAGAGAAACAGAGACACACATAGACAGATGAACAGAGAGACAGAGAAAGGCAAAGAGAGATAAGCAGAGATAGAGAAACAGATACACAGAGAGACAGAGACACACAGAGAGACAGAGAAAGTCACAGAGAGACAGAGGAAACACATACAGAGAGACAGAGACAGACAGAAAGAGGCAGAGACATATATATACATATATATACATATATATATATATATATATGTATATATATATATATATATATATATATATATATATATAAAGAGAGACAAATAGAGATGGAGAGAGAGAGAGAAACAGACACAGAGAGACAGAGACATACACAGAGAGATAGAGAGACAGAGAAAGATACAGAGAGACAGACACAGAGAGAGATACAGAGAGACAGAGGAGACACAGAGAGGGAGAGAAAGAGACAGACAGAGGCAGAGACAGAGATACAGAGTCAGAGACATAAATAGAGATAGAGAGAGACAGAGACAGAGAAAGACACAGAGAGACACAGACATAGACATAGAGAGACATAGAATCAGAGAGGGAGACACAGAGAGACAGACAGACAGATACAGACACAGAGAGACAGACAGAGACAGAATGTAGTTTCACAATGAGAAAATACAGATTTTCTTGCCATCAAAGTGGTATCTGTTCCTTTCAGACAGAATTACAAGCTGCAGAATCTCTGCAGAACGGGAAAATCTCTCATTGTTCTCCGACCCACAGTGCTCATAAGTTGTCATATTTAGAAACCTAACGAGAGTCCCGCCTTTCCAACCCGGTGCATACTAATGAAGCCTCGGGAAGACGGATGGAGTTGTCTTTTGACTTCATTTGCTGGCTTTGCCCCGCAGAACTTCCCAAATTACCTCAAAGCACCCTGGGGTACAGGGGTCTCATGTGAGCGCACAATAGCGCCCTTGTGGTCTGATTCGGGGTCTACAGTGCTGCATTCTGTTTAGGGAACAGATATTAAGACAGGGGTCACCTTAGCTGTTGCTGTCCACGTCAGAGCCCACGGAGGCAGAGTTGACAACTGGGTCAGGAGTGTGTCTTCTTATGCCCCTGGAGAAACTAAAGGCATCTTGTGTTTCCATAGCTTCCTCCAGGGCCGTGGGTCTCAGCCTTCCCAAAGCTCCCATCCTTTAGGACAGTTCCTCACGTTGTGGTGACCCTCAACCATAAAATTACTTTTATTGCTACTTCATAATGGTAACTTTGCTACTGTTATCAATCCTGGTGTAAACATCTGTGTTTTCTGATGGTCTTGGGCAACCTCTGTGAAAGGGTCATCGAAAATCCCCAAAGGGGTGGAACCCACAGGTTGAGAACCACCGCTCTAGAGCACAACATTATGAAAAGGAACCGGACAGGCTTCTCCCCTCTTTCCACCCCCACCCTGCATTCTAGGTCCATGCTGCCTTGGTGACGGTCTTTGTGTAGCCCCCCCACCCCCCGGGGCTTCTGCCGAGCCCCCTTGCTACACTGCAGGAGACAGACATTGGGGAACAGTCTGGGAAGAGAGAAGAAGAGACAGAAAATGGGACACATTGGGGGTCTATTTTGGGGGTAGTGCTGTAGAGAGAGCCTGGGAAGGATGTCTTAAGGGTGCTCCTCCAAGCTCAGGAATGGGCAAGCTCATGGGATAAGCCGCAGAGCCGGAAAGCTAATGCCTGCAGGGTTTGCAGCTCAGCTCGCCTCTGTCCCTTCTGTTGTCTGCCCGCTTCTTCCGTGCTGCTTGCTCTTTTAATAACTCTGCTGTAAGCAAGGGTGTCAGGAGGCTCCACTTACTCCATCTCTCCTCCATCCGCCAGTGTGATCCGGGCTGATCCACTCGAAGAGCTTGGCTCTCTCGCTTACCCTGTCCCTGTTACATTTCTAGGAAAGTGTAACTTCACCCTCAAATGGACCAGTAGACCACTCTGCATCACAGGATGGTGTTTATCCCCACGTTTGAGATGCCCCGTTTCCCACATATTTCTTTGCGAAAGCTAAAGCGTTTCTTCTGTCTGGTTTCTGTTTCTCCATTACCAACCTGGCACCTTCCTCATCTTCCAGCCTCTCTGCAATGTGATAAGTCACTCGATTAGATGATGAAGAAAGTCCCTTGTGCTCCTCAACATGAATCAACGGGGTAAACATATTTTCCCATTTACGTCGTACAGGTGATTGAACTCAAGTCCGTCCTTGCGGGCTAAATGATTGGTCTCGGGTCACAGGGATTCAGATGTCCACAGAAAGCTTCCAACGGGCCACTCAACCATCCTCCCCTTCAGCCTTCTTCATGTAATACAGATCTGAGGGTAATTTCGTATGCGCCGAGGTCTGTTCTGTACATAGAAAACACTTTCACTTAGCGCCACAGGAGTTTCTGATCTTTACAATATGAATGCATTTATTTTGAAAGGCTGATGAACAGATAGGTTTTTGTTTTTTTTTTGGAGTGGATAATATTTGGTTATGTGCATGCTTGACCATTTGTTTGCTGATGGACATTTAAATTGTTTCAACATTTTAGATTTTAGGATCAATGCTGCTGTGAATATTCACGACGAGTTTTTGTGTGAACAGGTATTTCCGAGGCTCTTTGTAACCGCTCTCCTTTGGACATAATTCACATCCTCAAAACTCATCTTAAATTTTGATTGCTGTCCTGGTGACACTGATGGGTAGGTTCTTAAGGAGGCCACTAGAACATTAAGAGAGGCTAAAGGCTTTCTACTAGGATTGATTGTCCCTTAAACGATCATGTGCGTGGTCACCTTTAGTGTGACTTGATGAGTTTCCTCAAAAGTGAGTTGTTTTCAAGCAGCAAGAGTTTCCTTGTACTCTCTCCTTCAAAACCCGCTTGTCCCTCTGCTTCACCAGGCTGGGCTGATACAGTAGGGGGCCCATGAGAGAAGAGGCTCCCAACTGCGGACTTCAGCTATCAGAGCTTTAAGGTGAACACCAGTTCCCCCTTCACGAATTAAAGGGAGATGGAGACAAGACGCTATGGCAGCACTGATAGGACCTAGGAGCAGACTTTCTAGGTCATGCGGTCACTTTACGTTTAACCTTGAACTAGAAGACTTTTCCGTCCTGGCAGCTTTATCATGTCCTTATCCATGGTGTATCCAAGTCCCAGTTACCCCTACGCTGTCACTGTCACATCCAACTCTCAAGTGGGAAAGCCTGCCAAAAGCTCTCGGATTTAAGGAACTTGTAGAGATAGCCGTGCCACTCCATGTCCAGTGTCAAAGGACTCAGATGCTCTGTCCTTTTGGGCTTGCTGCTGGGAGAAACTTAGCACTCACTCTGCAGCTGGTGTTGCAAAGGCCTCACAGTTTCGGCACCTCGATCCCCTCACAGTTCCTAACAAACGTTCAAGCTTCCTTTGCATGGCTCAGCTTCACACAACGGCCTCGCAAGGCTTCCATGCAGGGTCTCCAGGTCGAGAGCCAGCCTGGCCTCCGCAGCTACCTGTGGAGGAAGGTTCCATTACCCCACCGCTCCTGGACCCTGTAGAACTTTAAAGCCAGCACGACGTGAATAACACTACCAAGTTCTGATGCCAGTTTCCAATCCAGCAGAAAATCTCTTCAGCATTTTTCTTTCCACTTGTTGGAAGCTTAGCTGAGTGGGGTCTTGCCCTGAGGCCGCACCTGAAGTTCCCTTTATTCCAAGGCAGATCTCAATGCAACAATTAGCAACTTCCTTCCTGTGCAGGGCTTGCTGTAACCTTTAGTGGGCTGTGGCCTCTCCCTTGCCAAACTGTACGTTTTGTATTTCTTTCTGCCCCATTTGCTCTTTTCCTTTTCATTGTTGACTTGCACAAGGGTGATTGTGAATGACCTCGTGACAGAGTCAATATTAGGTCTTCTTGAAATCTCTTCTGCCAAAGAAATTAGTCGATTACTTTTTAATTGAGCTTCAGGCAAGTTCTTTGGATGTGGCCAGAAAATAGCCACGTCCTCTGCCAAAATATCACAAGAATTCTCTTTAGCCCGGTCATTAATTCTGCTCCCTCTGAAACCTGTTGAGTGTGCCCTTTATGTTCCACATTTCTCCCAGCACCATTGTCTTCCACACTCCTACTAGGATGGCCCACTAACTCTGCTTACAATGTTCAAATAGTTTTTTAGTTCAAAGCCACAGAATCTTCTACATTCCTCAAGAAACATGGTCAAGGTCTTCACTGCAACAGGCCACTCTCAGGTAGCAGCTTCTGTCTTACTTACATTTGTTGTTGTTGTTGCTATTGTAATAAAACAACCATGACCAAGGATGCTTAGAGAAGAAAGGGTTTCTTTAAGGCTTACAGTTCCAGACTGATATTAGTCCATGATGGCTGACAGCTGAGGTAGAGAGGGAAGATTCAAAATGGTGCAAAATATAAGAAAAAAACAGACCACATACTTCTAACAGACAGTGGCACAGAATATATATTACCATCCCACTAATTGAGAAAATGTCTTACAGCTGGATCTCATGGAGGCATTTCCTCAAGGGAGGCTCCTTTCTCTGTGATAACTCCAGCTTGTGTCAAGTTGATGCACAAAACTAACCAACTAACTAAAATCAGCTTACTTAGCTTTTAGCCAAGAAGTCTAAATCTGTCAAGCAGACCTTTGAATCAGCATTATTAGCTTAGGATGACCAGCCACACACCTGAGATGTGAGGAAAACAAGCCTAAAAGCAGGACTTAATCTGTGCACTCTAAAGGTTTAAAAGACAACCTTTGGGTATCAGGCTGCCATCTTGTTTAATTCATGGTCTCTTCACCATTGCACAAGCCAGGCTAGAAGTCCACTGGCTTCCAGGGATCCTCTACTGTCTCAGGACAATAGATATGCTGCCACTGCAGACAGGAGGATTTGAACTCAGACCTGCAGGCTTGTGCTGCAAGTGCCTTTCCCTGCAGAGCCGGCTCCTGTGCCTGTTATAAAAACACAGACTCTGTGTTGCCCTGGAGATACTGCATTGCTGGTTAGATTCCTCTTCTTGGGTGTTGGACACAAGGAACAATCTAGGTGCTGTACACAAGAATACACGGGCCAAGTGAAAGCATCTGGGCAAGGCAGTTCTTTCAGAAAAAGGCTGCACCTAAACCCAAACTCGACTGGTAAGCACACGGGGTCAAGATGGACTCCATGTTTTATCCCTGACACAGTGTCAGTAAGTCTCATCCCGTTGGTAAGAGTCCAAATTCAGCATCTGACACAGTTGGCTAATCAGCCCAAAGGGAAAGGGGAACATTCAGGAAAAGTCCATCCCGGTTTAACTACTTTTGGTAGAAAAAAATTCTTGCATTAAGGTAGCTCAACGTGTTTCAATGTAACAAACCCAACCCTTGTCTATCCCACGGATGGGCGATTCTGCAACCGAGTTCCTTATCCCTCGGTTCTCAAACGAATATAATTTTCCTTCCCATCTAATCAGACTGATCTAACAACTAGAAGACCAGAGTGATGAAGTCATTCAACAATAATTTTTTTTAAAAAAAAACTCAGGGGAGGGGCTGGAAGGGGGAAACAAAAGAAAGAATTCATGTTGCCACATCATTTGAACTTGCCTGTTTTAAAAAAAAATACTTAACTGAGCCTAGCAGTGGTGGCACACGCCTTTAATCCCAGCACATGGGAGGCAGAGGCGGATTTCTGAGTTCGAGGCCAGACTGGACTATAGGGTGAATTCTAGGACAGCCAGGGCTACACAGAGAAACCCTGTCTTGAAAAAACAAAACAAAACAAAACAAACAAACAAACAAAAAGCTTAACTAAGTAGGTTCCTAAAACTGCAGGGGCTGTATAAATCACTGGAGAATGCACCACCAGAGAGGCCAGAAGGGGGATGCAAGCTGGCAGGCAGACAGACATGGTGCTGGAGAAGGAGCTTGAGAGTTCTATATCCGGATCCACAGACAGCAGGGAGAGAGACCCTGGGCCTGGCTCGGGCTTTTGAAAGCTCAAAGCCCACCCCCAGGGACACACTTCTTCCAAGGCGTTACTTACTTCCTGACAGTGCCACTGCCTGGCCATCACATCTAAGAGCCTGTGGGGAACATTTCCTTGTAAACACCACAAAAGTGTTATTTTATTGTGGATTTGATTTGCATCTCCTTACTAGCTATAAGGCACATGTATTATTGCTGTTCTTCCTTCTCCACCTTTGCTCTAAGAATAAAATCCAAGGTCTTAAAGATGCAGACAAGTGCTCTACCAGTAAGCCCTATTGTCACATAAATATAAGAAATATATATATATTTCTATCTATCTATCTATCTATCTATCTATCATCTGTCCATCTGCCTGATCTGCCACTGTGTTACTCCTGCCTCTAGTTTCTCAGCTAGATCAAGCATTCTGTTTGAAATTCCATGTGTGTGAACATGCATGTGAACACATGTGTGCATATGTGTGAGGACATGTGCACATGTCAAGGCCATATAGGCCCACATCAAGGGTCTTCCTCAATCACAGATCCATCATACTTTTTTGAGACAGATTCTCTCACCAGACCTACAGTTCACCTATTCAACTAGACACACTGGCCAGCAAGGCCTGGGACTCCCTTTGTCTCCTTCCCCCAATTTAGGATAACAGGTATTTGCCACCTTGGGTAGCTTTAATGTGGGGTCTGGGAGACTCACACTCAAATCCTCACATCTCCACCTTCCTGGCCCAATGTGAAGTTCTTATTGCCTTTCCTAATGGAATTCCCACATTAATCTGGAGTATACAGGAGGGCAGGAGTCATGTGACATGTGCTCTGAAGTACATTTCTGATGCCCCCTAAGTGCCAAGCAGAGAGATGACATTCAAGAACAAGAGTTGGGCCGGGTGGTGGTGGTGCACGCCTGTAATCCCAGCACTTGGGAGGCAGAGGCAGGCGGATTTCTGAGTTCGAGGCCAGCCTGGTCTATAGAGTGAGTTCCAGGACAGCCAGGACTATACAGAAAATCCCTGTCTCGAAAAACCAAAAAAAAAAAAAAAAAAAAAAAAAAAAAAAAAAAGAACAAGAGTTGGAGCACTGGCTGTATTATTGCAAAGTCAGCTGAGGACCCCAGCCACAGGGAGGGATGCCAAGGGAAAGTTTTCCCACCCTGCCCCAGGCTTCAGCCCTAGGACATGCTGAATTGGCATCTGTAAAGTAATTCGTACTCCTTAAAGTTTAACAGGGAGCTATCCCCAGCCCCAGCCCCCCCCCCCCCAGAGAGAGTGGATGCATGATGCTGGCCCAAATTCCCGAGTTTCTAAAATGTCAACCACATGGTGGCCACTCTTTTTCTTTGTTCTGTTCTCTCCTTTCTCCCCCAGCCCTGTAAACATGTTCAAATTCTACAAACAGTTGAACAAATTGAATGAGTAATTGCAGAAGCCCAGCCTTGAGCCCTGACGGCCCCAGGACTGAGGTCCCATGGGACAATTATTTGCTGGCACTTGGGCTAGATCAGATAGGGCCCTTTGATGATGGGCATTTCCTTGACTACCATTGTTTGGGACACAGTTTCATGAACATGCTGGCCTTTTTGGGAATCTGTTCTCCTCCGAGTTATTTGCTACCCAGATTTGATTCAATACAAGGAGCTGGAAACCGCCAGCTACTGTTTATACAGCTGGTATTCCTGGACTGACGGGATGACTTCTAAGTCTGTTACACTGCATTTGGTAGTATCATGAAAGAACGAACAAAGGAGTTCAGAACATTCTTTGAACAAACAAAATATTCAGCACAGCACACTACCACACAGACTAGGCTAGTGGGCCAGGGTGTTGAGGACAAAGTTGTTGAGATGCCTATTTCTAGAAAACAAATCTAAAACTCTTGTTCTATCTGTCTTCATAAGATAGAATCCTTACTTAGTTGTCTTTTAACCTGTGAGTTCTTTAAGGCATCTTTGGCTGACAGCTCTGAAGCTTCCCTCTCCAAGTCATTCCTTTTTAGTTGCATATTTTGTAAATGTGAACCCTGCATCTTCGTCAGGCAGGGAGTTAATCAAGTTGATCCAGCCACAGAGACCCAAAGCTGATCACCCGCGTGATGCCTCCTTCTTTAGATTCTGCCCCACCTCGGATGCTGTTGAATTTGGGGGGGAGAATTAGCTAAGTGTCAGCTATTTTCTAATTGCAATACAATTGTTTTGTTTTAAAAAAAACTCAACAACATGTATTCATCTGGTAGATTTGGCACAAATGGCTTAAGCTTAGGTAACATGCTGACACCAATGATCAGGTTGCTGCAGAGATTGTGTGTGTGTGTGTGTGTGTGTGTGTGTGTGTGTGTGTTACAGATGCAGATGCACATAGAATACATTTGTGTTTTCCTCCTGACTTCAGTATAATCCTCATTAATCCATTGTGGTGGTTTGAATGTAAATGGCCCCCAAAGGCTCATAGGGAGTGGCACTATTAGGAGGTGTGGCCTTGGAGTAGGCGTGGCCTTGTTGGAGGATGTGTGTCACTGTGGGGGCAGGCTTTGAGGCTCAAGCCACGCCCAGTGGGGGGGCAGTGTCCTTCCACTGCCTGTGCATCAAGATAGAGAATGATCAGCTTCGTCTCCAGTCCCATGCTGGCCTGTATGCTGCCATGATTCCCACCATGATGACAAGAGACTAAACTTCTGAACCTAAAAGCCAGCCCCAATTAAATGTCCTTTTTAAGAGTTGTCCTGTTCCTGATGTCTCTTCACAGCAATAAAATTCAAATTAAGATACTGTTCAATGTCATTTCCCTACATAGGTCCCATTTCATGGGCTGGCTGGCCTTTGAAAGCTGGAAGCAAGCTCTGAAGCTGCCCTCTCCAAAGTCACGCTTTTTTTAGGTGCATATTTTGTAAATGTGGACCCTGCGTCTTCGGCAGGCAGGGAGTTAATCAATCTGATCCAGCTGCAGAGACCCAAAGCTGATCACCTGTATGATGTCACCTCCAGGCTCTGCCCCACCTCGGATGCTGTTTGTCCTTGTTGGAGCAGTGTCCTCACTGACACAGAAGCATCTGCCCAGGAAAAATGCAGAAGTGTAACTATGCATGTTCTTCTCCAGAGCAGATTCAAAAATGTGTCCATGCCTCTAGAAAAGGAGAATTCTCCATGATTGCTGGCAAGGTTTTCTAGTACTCATTGAGAATTATAGTATATACTATTTCAGCTGGTTTCCCCTCCCCTGCTTACAAAAACGGTATCTGAATGTATTTAGAACTTTTAGGTGACCAGTGGTGTTGTGTTTGTGTCCTCCAAACTTTTTAGTCCCCACTTCTTTCAGAGACTGTAGCTGTATGGAGCTGGTTGGCCTTGGCCAATAGAGCATGATCATTAGGATTGGCCCTTTAAACCATGATCCTTGTTATTCCTCATCTACCAGCCTCAAGGAAAGAAATATCTAAAGGAACATGATGACCAGGGTGGAATGGTAACAAGGAGATGATTTGGAGACTGTCTTAGTTAGGGTTTCCATGACTGAGAAGAGATACCATGGCCAAGGCAACTCCTATAAAGGCAAACATTTAGTTAGAACTGGCTTATGGTTTCAGAGGTTTAGTCCATTATCATCATGGCGGGAAGCATGGCAGCGTGTAGGGACACACGGTGCTGGAGGAGTCAAGACTTCTACATCTCCATCCGAAGGCAGCCAGGAGAATGGATGTGTTTCATACTTGTTTCTTGAGCATTTGAGATCTTAAAGCCCCACCTCCAGGGTGGCATAGTTCCTCTAACAAGGCCACACCTCCTCTAATAAGGCCATGCCTCCTAATAGTGCCACTCCCCATGGTCAAGCACTTGAACACAGGAATCTATGGGGGCTAAACCTACTCAAACCACCACAGGAACTGACTTGTTATAGCAGTTGATGCTACTCCCTTTGCTAATAGCATGGCCGTTCTTGCAAGCAACTGTTATGGGTTGACTCTCACTCTTACATGTATTTTCATTCTTACTTTGTAGGTGAGGAGATAGAATAATAGGAATAGAAGTTTAGTGGTTCACCCAGGTCCTTGCAGCTAGTGACAGAAGGGGCTTTGGTGTAGGAAGTCTAGCACCCAAATCTGTCTTAGTCAGTATCCTGGAGACTTGGGTCATAAGGAGCTTAAGATGCTTTTCTGTTTCCTTTGGAGTATTCATCCTTCCTCCCCACTTGTTCTCCCCCACTGATTTCACCTGTGTTCACTATATATCTTACATATGGCATAAGCTACGCCATGCACTCTCTGAGACTATTAGGATGAGTCAGATAAGGCTCCTGCCCTTGCAAAAGTCTCGGTCTAGTGGAGAAATGAGAGAAGATAAAGGGATGGCAGGTTTGCCAAGAGCTCCGATGGGATAAACAGATGACAAACAAGATTATTCTGTCCAGTTGGGGCAATGTAGTGACTGTAAAACTAAATCTTGAAGGCAAAGAGACACTGGGGAGCCAAGGGCATGAGTCAGGCACAGCTTGAAGAAGGCTATGGAGGCATTAGATTTATAGCTTTATGGAGGCATTAGATTTATAGCTTTATGGAGGAGGGAATAAATTATCAGGGTGAGATTAAGAAAGATAAAAATGATGGGTGATGGGGAAATGGGAAGAAGATAGGCCAGAAGTGCTTAGATTGGTAAGTAAAGAACCTTTGGTTTAGTCATGGAAGCAGCATAGAAGAAACTGTGGGTGTGGGTTACCAGGGAGGAGGGCATATGAACGGTACAGAAAGTTGCTCTTCTATTGCCCTAGGATACCCAGAACTGGGCATCCTGGAGCCTCAGGCCAACGCAGGTGCACAAAGAGTCGTGTCCCCAGCACTCCTGCCCTTCAAGGTGTCCAGCTAGGATCCTGCACATCCTTTTAATACAAACCCTTGTTTATGATAACATTTTATCAACAAGCACAAGGTAGTTTATCTTTCCTCCTCAAGAGCCTTCTAAAAACAGATCAAGAGGAAGTGACAGATTCAGGGTTAAGCCTTCCCATCAGGTTTCAGATAGCTCTGCAAAATAGCCCCACAGCTTGGCCCAGAATGAGGCCAGCAAATGGGCAGTGCCCCAGTCAGTGCCTTTGGGGAATGTTTAAAACAACAGACATGATTTTCAAGCTCCGGAGTCAGCTTTTGGTTTCCAGTATCCCAACCACCTTGGGGAGCTCTCCTTCCAATTCGGAAACTGAAGACCATGACCTAATGCTTCAGCAGAATTCACAGGACTAAATGGTCACTGTCAGCAGCTCCATCCAAGGACAGAACTAGACCAGCTCGAAGGAAGCAGCATCCCCCTGATCACCTCAGATCCTGCTCATCTCTGAAGAACAGCTGACTGTTCTTGGAATTCACAACTCTCTGGAAGGGAGGTCACCAAACTCCTGGGGTGCGTTCCTGATGATCAGAGGCCATCCCTCCTGAGACCTGTTAGGAATGGCACACTGTAAGAGTCTTTCCTCCAGAAGTTGCAAGATGTCCTCTCTGTGTGGTGAAAGCCACCAGTGTGTCCTATTGACTTTGGATGGGAAAAAAAAAACTACATATAGGCAGGAAGCAAGGGGCCTGGAGGGTCATTGGATGTCCCTCCTTCCTGGTCATCCTATCACACTGTCACTTGCTGATTATCCAAGCTTCCTAGACCTCCCCGTCTTCCTCTGGGATACAGAGAAAACCATTCCTTCATTATAAGGGTGACGTGGAGTTATCTACTAAATGACCTAGTTGAATTTGAACCACATAGATAAGATGTTCGTTACATTCTTTCTCATTTGGGGAATGCAGGTGGGTGTAGCCTATAGTCCCTAGATGTAATTGTGCTTAATTTTTAACATGGAAATCCTCATATTCAGGATAAAATTGATCTCATGTGAATTAATTCTTTATACCTTCATCATGGAGCAGTTATATAAGCAACAGTATAGATCAAGACACCAAGGGTTGCCCACAATGATCTCCTTGTCTAAGTCCATTTCTGGGTCAAGTCTATGGTGGTGGCCTCTTTGGTTACTTATTTACCCCTTATTTGTGAGGACCCAGCAAAGCTGTCTGCAGGAATGTTTCCTTCCAAGCAGATGCTGGGCCCTGGCTGCTCAGCTCACACGCCTCATCTCATGGCCCTGACACTTGAAGCACTTGGGCTTCTTCCCAGAGTTCCCTGATGCCACGGCTACGTCACTGCTCTCTTAGTTCTCAGTAAGACTCTTTAATCTTCTGTGTATGTCTAGAAAAGAAGAGAAGCTCCCATCTGTCTCAGATGACAGAAATATAGAGGCTGTTGAGGCTCTTGGCCAGGAGCACAGCCAGATTTTCCACGTGACTGTTCACATCCACGTCAGCACTGGGACGTCACTAAGAGACTTCAGAGCAAGCTCTTTGTATCTTCCTGGATGACTTGAAAGTAAGAGGGTGGTTACAGGAAGAAAAGCAAAGAAGGAATCTCCAAGATGCTGGAGGAGCGAGCAGTGAGTGCTCTGAGGCCACTGGTTCTGCTTCTGGCAATCCAAACAACCATGCATCAAACTCAGTGAGGAAAAGCTCCTTGTGACGGTCAATCATGCTCAACTTGGTCAGACGTAAAATCACCATCAAAACACGCTCTGGGTTTGTCCATGACAGTGTTTCAAATAAGATTTCAACAAAGATTGAAGACATCCCCAATACACGCCTCAGTGTGGGCACCATAATCTCACGAGCTGGGGTGCCACAGGGGACCCAGAAGGGGAACGTGAGCTAGTCAGCAACACCCATCTCTCTCTGCTTCCTTACTGAGGGTGTACAGCTGCCCTGTGCATTCCCAGCTATGATGAACTCTACTCCTTAAATGACAAGCCAAAGGAACCTTTCCTCAAGTTGTAGGTAGCCAGTCAGGCCTTTGATCTCATCAATGAGATAAGTAACATCATCACAGAACATGCACAGACCTTCTTCCCATTATTTCCTTTAAACACTAAGTGTTTATACAGACTTACATTGTTTTGAGTATTGTGAGGCATCTAGGCATGACTTAAATCATAAGGGAGGATTTGAGTGTATTCTATGTAATACATACCATTTTAGATAAACGGTATCTTTAGGTCTTGAATATCAGCTGATTTCTATATCTGTAAGAAGGTCCAGCAATCAACCTTCCATAGGTTCTGAGAACAGCATTGTGAATTCCATCAAGAGAGAGAGGTATTATAGGGCTGGGTAGCTCAGTTGGTGGATGCTTGCCTGGCATAGCCAACCTGGTCAGCAGCCCCAGATATACAGTGGTGTTCTATAATCCACAGGAGGCGGAGACAAGAGCAGATGCTCCTCGAGGCTAGTGCCTGTGCAGTGTATTTAAGTTTGAGATCATCCTGAGGTGCAGGGGACTCCGTCTATACTATTGTAAAGAAAGTGTACAAATAATCTGCTTAGAAAAACATGCTCTCTTCTTCCTTGGATCTTGAGAGTCCACTTTCTCTGAGAGTTCATGTGTACTCATGGGACTTGCATTGATATGCACACTCGTCTGCGCATGCACAGAGTATGCCATTCTTAGATAACAGAATGTCGAGGCCAGGGGAGAGGAGATTTGCCATCCATGAGGCGGAAGACAGACAGATGGCTCTGACAGCACTGACAGTAAGTAGAGCAGGCTATGCCCTACTAGCCTCATAGGTTTAGACGTAAAGGTCTACCACTGCCTCGTTGATAACTAAACCTGATATTTTTCTCTTGGAGTGGTCTTGAGCCAGAGATACCATCTTGAGAACGTGACATTACTCAGGGAAGGCCAAGTGGTGACTGGATCTCATTGATAACATAGAGAAACACACAAAACTGACTTTAAACTTGAAAACAATTTTTTTTAAAGGAACAGTAAATTGGAGTACATTAGATGAAGCAAGGGTAACTTTTGGTCCTGAGGCTTTTGTTTGACAAAGCTCATCTCTAAGAGGAAACAACAGTCAAACATGGGACTTAAAAAAGGTGATATCAGGACAAGGAGTCAATGCTACCTTTTTTTCTTTCGGAATATTACCAATAACTTGAACATTTACATTTTTTCCTTTAAAAGTGTTGATTCAACGCTTGAGAGTCTATGCATTCTCAGCTGTTTTAGATTGTTGGACTACCAGGCTATGTAAGATAAGAGTCCAGCCTATGATGTAGAGCAGTTCACCATTTGCTGAGAAATGCAGACTTAGAAAAAAATGAATGGATAAGGGCAGTCATCACGAATGCACGTGCACACAGGCTCTCCTCTTTTTCTCAGGGTTGTCTAGACACAGAAATCCTTGCTCTCTGACTGGGCATCTGCAGACTGGCAAGAGAAGTGAGGAGAGGGGAGAAGGAGCTGGAGGCATCGTGGATTTATTTATATAAGATGGGGGGGCCGAGGGAGGGCTGTCCTGCAGACGTATTATGCTGAGAAATTCCAAAATGGGACATTCGTAGGATAGTCCTGTGCCAGCAGCAGGCCTGGAAACCTTACTCCATAGACACTGTGTCTCTGAGGACAGGGTTTGGTGCCTTAGTAAGGAAGCAGATAGACAAGTAAGCAAATGAGCAGTCATGCAGCCTAGACACTCAGGGTAGCTTTAGGTGCTAATATTTGAATGAGAGACAGACAGACAGACAGACAGACAGACAGAGACACAGAGAGAGACAGGCAGACAGAAAGACAGAGAGGGACAGTGACAGAAAAGTGGGGGAGAGAGAGAGACAGAAATAGAGAGACAGACAGAGACAGAAAAGGGAGAGAAAGGAGACAGGGGGAGAAGGAAAGAGAGGCAGAAATAGAGACAGAGACAGACACAGAAACAAAAAGGGGGAAGAGAAAGACAGAGAGGAGAAGGAGAGGAAGAGAACATGTGTTTTGGAGAATGTCTGTCAACTCAAAAGAATATTTTAGAAAGCCAAATACTGGAAAAAAAAGCTTGCAAGCAGAGCCCATTAGCTGGTCATTCATCCTCCCTCTGTTATGGCCTCGAGGGAGCACAGCAAAGACGAAGTGCTTTCTAGTACTTGTGAGTTGCACGCTGTGCTTTTGGAGATTAAAGCCAGTACTGAGAGTGGCTCAGCATGTCTCCTCAGACCTACTGGAATTACACAAGCCATTGTGAAACCATGGGACAGTATAGTACTAGAAAGAGGGCAACACAGTTTGAGGGCCCAGGTGGACATGTTTGTCTGAACAGGAAAGGCAGAGTGGCATGGGGAAAGCAGGCTTTTTTTGAGCTAGAGCGTAAAAGGAGAAATTAGTGGTTAGTGTAGTTCCATGGGTGAAGAGAAATTCCATGAAGAAATAAGAGGTTGGCATAGAAATGGCGGCGTGACAACTATGATGTGCTTAGAAGTAGGAGGAGGACCACTTGATGGAGCAGAGTGGAAAGTGTGCTTACTGAGAGACCCTCCGAAGTGTTCAGAGTGTCGCCTGAGAGGATAAACGGGAACAACGGACAAAAATGAGAAGAACGGATTGCACACAGGTGGGCACATGGTGGACAAGGTAAGGTTGGCATAATGACTCCCAAAGATAATGAGCATGTCCCCATGACAAGCAGTCAAGTATGAGTTAGCGTGATAGCAACTGTAGTGTAGCCGTGAGTAGAACTAAAGAGGCACCACGGATGCTTCAAACATGGCACTGAGAGTGAAGAGAGAGGCGGAGCACTCAGGGTGGACTCGGGGGAGGGGGCCAGGCACAGCACGAGCACTGGAGGAGGAACAGGCTTTATAGGAAAGATGGCGGGATGATTTATGATTCTTAACCGAGTTTGGTAGCTATAAAGATGAGGAGGCCGGATCTTCTGAGACTTCTTATGCTCTTCAGCTTTGCCCTACATTGCCACCCCACTGAGCCCTTGCTGGTTAATGGCTTTCTGTTCCTCAGCTTCTAAAGGGCTATTCTTTTCTTCCAATTGACTCCTGTTCATTGCATGACCATGACTTGCCTGGCTTACCAAGGCTCACTGCAGGTGAGGTTGACTTCACCCCCCTCTCCTGAAAGTCTTGATTGCTTTTCTTTTCTGGGTAACTCAATACCCACCACAGCTATTGTGGGAGCCCTTGGGCTTGCCTAGCTGATCCTCAGCCCTGAAAAATCCTCGAAAGCAGAAATCAGGTGTTCTCTGCCTGTAGAAAGGGCCCTGGGGTAGCGCAGGAGCTGAACTCTTGAAGAATAAATGAATGAATGAATGGATTATAGTCTTATTGACTGTCTTGGCTGGGGTCCAGACTAATTATTCTCTCTCTCAACAGCTGCTCTGTCTTTGATCCTTTTCCAAATAACTTTTATCCCCGAGAAGTCTTTCCTTGGGTCCCTATAGATCAGCCTCAAGACCTTCCTGCATATCTGTGCTCTGTGTAGAGTGGAACAGAATTTGCATGTAACCTGCACACTTTATTCTATGGAATTCAATCTCTAGATTATTATATTCATATGTATAAGAGTTTGGGGGATCACTGAAAGTGTGTGCATAAATGCATGTGTGTGGCAGGCATGTGGAGACTAGAGGCCAGCAGTCACTCATCACTCTTCCTTTTAGACAGGATGTTTCACTGAACCTACAGCTTGTCAATTAGGCTAGACTGGTCGACCAGTAATCCCAGAGGTCCTTCTGTCTCTGTTTTCCCATCAATGATACCACAGGAACTCACCACCACATAAACTTAGGATAGGTGAAGACATGGCTGTGTTTTATTTCTTGGGGTTCTCTGGGCTGGCTAGGAGACCCTGGGGAGACAGGCTATAAATGGCCAGCCTGAAAAAAGAACCTGCTTCAGAGGGGGCTCTTCACATCTCTGCGTCCAGCTGGTCTGTCTTAGGAGAGCATGGATTGAGGCACTGGGACACTCACATCTTTACCCCCAAACCACTAGCTCTACAGCACTATTCATTCAGTCTTATGGGTGACCTGGGCACAGACACTATTGCATTGCTTTCCTGGGGAGATGGGATCAAGCATCTATTCACTCTAGAAAGGGCCCTGATGACATTCCAAATAAATGAGTAAACTCCTTACCCAAGACAAGTACCATGAACCAATGAGTCTGTTGGGGTAACTTACAAAAGCACTGGTGGGGGTGGGGGAGCCAGGAATGTGACTGAAACAACAGGGAACCACTGAAATGTCCACCCTGGCAAAAGAGAATACCCAGGGAGCATCCAGGAAGTCGCATCTCTAGGATTCCCTGTGACCTGCAGGCAGCTGCACCAAAGTCCCCTCTCCACAGCAATGGATTGCTGCTTTTATAAGCAAAGTCTGAAGCCTAGTGGGTTTTGCAACTTTCAGAGCTACTTGAGTCTTGTTCCATTAGCGTCCCGAATCCCTCAAGCTTCCTGTGGAAAGAAACATTTCAATTCACTGGCAATAGCCTTACAAAAGCTTCTAACCTGTTTTGGATGCCCAGGAGTGGTGGGAAGCTCTGTCCCATTTCTGAGATGATGAACTGGAGAAAATGGAAGCACAAACCAAGGGAAACAGGATGTGATAGTTAGTGTCTCCATACATCCTTAGATGTATAGGTACTGTCTCCATACATCCTTAGAATTCAATGGAGCTCTTTGAAGGTCGAGTCCCCATGGTATTGTAATATCATTCCAGTAAGTGTGATCTCTGGTATCAGACAAAGGCTGGTAAGATGTGGGACATTAAAATCAATTGTGATTCCATTGTAGTTTTCTCTAATGTGACTGATACTCAAAATGTAAAGCTATGTATACGAGTGTATACTGTTTCTACTGGACTAAGAAGCCAGCTATAGACCAGCACATAGATGCTACACAAATGAAGTATAAATGACTCCAAAAATATAGGCATCACCTATATCATCAACTATGGACAACTGTAAAGAGTGAGATTAAAGATGAAGAAAAAAGTCTGGAAGGCAACTAGGAAGGACTATATGGAGGACCCAAATGGCTCAACCAGGTTTATGGAGATCTCTTGATGTTTTATCATGGTTAAAGTCAGCACATAAACCATTGTGAGTTTGGGAATGGAAGAAAATGGCAGGAAAGAAAGAAAGAGGAAAGAAAGAATGGATGGATGGATAGATGGTGTATTTATAGAAATAAGCATGCTCTGAATTCTGTAACTATAACCATATGGATGTTGAACACACATGATCTTTCTGGAAATTGTACCAGGCCTCTTCCCATTGGCTTGTTTCACCTGGCTCCCATGTCTTGCTGCCTGAGAATGTAGCCCTGCGGAAGCAAGGCCACACTCCAGTTGATAAATGTCAATAACTCAAGCCAACCAAAATAACAATGGAAGAGACATCTGCGTCTGCCAAGAACCGAATCTGGAGTGACACTGGCAAGTCTTCCCAAACCAGTGGCGGCTTTCCTATAATTAGAAGCAATTTGCTAGAAAGTTTACCAGGTTTTTCCAAGGTATACAACATGGCAAATTGTTCACGGTTTCTTTATTTTTCTTTTCCCTTTCATGACATATTGTAGAACACTCCCTTTCCTGGGCTGGTCTGCTATTTGACACAATCCATCACATCTTTGCCTGGTCAGAGGAAAGGGAAGAAGAAAGCTGACTTTGTATATCATTAGGGAAATGGAAGCAAATTCAGAACCATATTCTAAACAATTTGAGCTTGAGACCTTTCCAAATGTCTTCTCAGAGAAGCCTCAGCTTCAGCCAAGCAGGATCTGGAGGGAAATTTAAACCAAGATTCAACTATCAAGTTTCCATTGCAGAGTATAAGAAAATAGAAAAGCTAGATGCCAGGCTGCATTTATGCAAAGAGGTGGTTCCATTTCTATATTTCTGCTCACCCTTGAGGATGGAGAGGGTAAAGGTGGGCCATCAATGCAACAGTGTTTCCCCAGTTTACATCAAGCATCTTCTTTACTACTATTTAGTGTGGCTTTGACCTCTTGACACCTTTGCTACTGTATCAGACCAATAGCTTTGTTGTTAATCAATAAAGATACAGAAATCTAGACCCATCTGGGTAAAAAACTTGTTGAGGGCAAAACTAGAACCATAGTCTTCTTGGTTCCTAGACCAGCACCATGCACCCATTATCCACCTGCCCTACTACTGAAACTAGTCTTAGGTGCTATAGTTTCACTGTTGGAACTATATGTAGCACTCACAGATCGGCCAAGCCTTGCCTTCCTCCCAACCATCTGTTCATCCCTCTACCCGTCCCATCACCCTCTCTTCTTTCTTTCCTTTAAACCATCCACACATTCATCTGTCTATCCATTTAGTCCTAGGCTCAAGACAACAACCATTATTCAAAAGGAAAATTGCATTCTGGGATAAGCTAACTGGATTTTAGCTCCATAGTTTCAATGAAATCTTTTGGCTCTGAAAAATCTGACTGAGGGAGCTGGAGAGAGGGCTTAGTGTTAGTGCTTAAAGTAAGCCTAGGAGTTCGGTTTCTGATGGATTGACCTTGAAATCCAGCAAGTATTCTCAGCCCAGGAATTTAAGTGTCGTTTGTGACTGTAGTTGTGGCTGAACATATGTTCTTGGAATAGAAGAGGTTCGAGGTCTGTCAATCACAGGTTTAATCCACCCTTGAGCTCTCCTTCCCTTACATTTGTTGAAGAGTGGTTTCTTTAGGTGCTGTTAGAAGTCCTGTATGAGGCTGTGGTGATTCCCCATCAGGCGGTCCTTACCTGAAGTGTCGGAAGATCGTGACAAAATGTCATTATCAAATGAAGAGATGGAGGGGTAGTAGCTTTGGGTGTGACCTCGAAGCTTCAGATTCCTCTGGGCTGTCCACAGTGCCATGACAGCACCACATCTCACTGATGACGACATTTTATGATAACGCTCCGCTCTCAGCATCCATGAACCCATTCTCCATTTGTATTCTGGTCTTGGCCATTCCCACTAGCATGAGATAGGATCTTACATTAGATTTAATTTACATTTCCCCTCAAAGCTACAGATCTGGGGTTTTACTTGATGCCTTGGAAATTTTTGTTTTGTTTCACAGCCTGTCTTGTCACTGGGTTGTTGGTTTTCTTGGAGTTAAGTTCGATGAGTTCTTTATATAATTCCAGATCCCAACCCTCTGTCAGATATGTAGCTGGTGAAGGTTTTCTCTCATTGTCTGTACTGTTTCTTTAAACAATTGGCAGTTGCCTTTGTTGAACAAAACCAACATTTTATAATTTTGTAAGATTTTGTAAAATCTCATTTGTCACTTGTTGGTACAACTTCTTAGACTGTGGTAGTCCTATCAGAAAGAGCACACCGGTACCTATAATCTTGTATAGCAGTTTCAGAGTATCAGGTCTTACATTGAGGACTTTGATCCACTTGGAGTTGAGTTTTGAGGGAGGAGAGAGTTAAGGATCAAATTCTGTCCCCCTCACTGTAGAGCTATTGGTGCTAAGCGCAATTTCTTGAAGATGTCATCTTTTCTCCAGTGGGGGCATTCATTTGTTTGTTTTAAGGATTTATTTATTTATTTTATGTACACGAGTACACTGTCACTGTCTTCAGACACATCGGAAAAGGGCATCAGATTCTGTTACAGTGGTTGTGAACCACCATGTGGTTGCTGGGAATTGAACTCAGGACCTCTGGAAGAACAGTCAGTGCTTTTAACCACTGATCCATCTCTTCAGTCCCCTTGTTTGTTTGCTTTATCTCTGTCAAAAGTCTTATATTTGGGTTCTATGTGTTCAATGTATCTACTTTTGTGCCAGTACTGTACTGGTCTTATTACTCTGGGTCTATACTATAGCTTGAAATCAAATATGGTAATATTTTCTGCAGTATTGGTTTTTTGCCCATGGATTGCTTTGTCTATACAGCATATTTTGTGCCTCCATGTGAATTTTTAAGATTTTTTTTGCCCCCAATTTTTTTGAAGAGTATCAATTGAATTTTTATTGGGATTGACTGAGTCTATAGATTGCTTTTCACAGGATGGCTATTTTGACAATATTAATCCTACCAATCCATGTGCGTGGGAGATGTCCCATCTTCTAGTGTCTTCATTCTTCCATTAGTGTTTTCAAGTCCTTGATTAAGGTTATTCTAAGATATTAGATTTTATTTGAGAAGACAGTGAGTGGTACTGTTTCCAGGATTTTTTCATCAGTATTTTTGCCATTGGTATATGTGGGGCTATTGATTTTTATGTTTGCATCCTGCCCAAAAGTTCTTAGAGCTTTTGCTATTATTGTTGTTTGTTTGTTTTCTGGTGGAGACTCTGGGATCTCCTAGGCATAGAATCAGATCATCTACAGATAGAGATACTTTGGCTTCCCCACTTTCTGTTCATCTCTGTTGTATTTACTTTTCTTGTCTTATTACTCTGGCTAGGACTTCTGGAACTATCATGAATTCGAGCGTAGACAAGTGAACACCACTGTCTTCTTCCTGGTCTTAGTGGAAAAGCTTTGGATTTTCCTCTGCTTAATAGAATGCTGGCTTAGATTTGTCATCAAAACTTCATTGTGTTAATATATATTCCTCTTATTCCAAGTGCTTTTAGCAGGGAGGGATGATAGATTTTTGTCAAAGGGCTTTTCTGCACCTGTGGAGATGACTATGTGATTTCTGTCACTGAGACTATTTATATAATTTATAACAGTTATTGATTTACATATGCTGACTCATGTTCACATCTCTGTAAAAAAAGCCAACTTGATCACAGTATTACAGTAAGCAATCTTTTTCACATGTTTTAATTTGGTTGGTAAGCATTTTTTTTTGAGCATGCTTACCTCCATGTTTGATAATGAGACCGGTCTGTAATTTTTCTTTTATGTTACATCTTTGTCCGGCTTTGATATCAGGGTAATACTAGCTTCTTTTTTCCCCAATTTTAACAACTTTATTGAGTTTGTAGAAGCATTCTATAGAAATACATTGCTTTAAAGAAATCACACAGCACTTAGCAGGTACATGTGTACATGTACATTTTAGAAGACAGTAGTGAAGCTGAAGAGATGGAACGTGTCGTCTCAGAACATGGTAGTAGTAGACGTGTACACCAAGACTGTATTTGATTATGCTTGAGACTATTTTCCATAGCATCTCTACATCTAGGATTCCCTAGATATACAACCATACAAATGCAAACAGGGTAATATATTGCTTCATACAGACACAGACATTGGGGTATGGTAAAAGTTCTCAAGGTTTATAGAAAATAACTTGTTGGTTTTAACATCCAGATCTGAAATTTAACTATGCAAGACATGCAAAATACATTTAAATCCATGTAAAAAGTAAAAAAAAAAAATCCCCATTTTTGTAGTGTCCTGTTCATCTAACAAAGTAGTTTTGTTGAGTGAACATGAGGTATACCAGAACTCTACAAATCCCTAGCTGTGTTCCTCAAATGTGGTCCATGTACTTGTGTACCCAGGAATTGTTGGCTACCTCCTCCATCAGACATAAAACTGTACATTGCTTTTTCTATTGCTTTACTTAAAATATGCATAAATGTGTTTATACATACACATGGGTATGCAATTTACCTCTTATCATTTGTTTAAGTAGCTTCTTAAAGTGGCTTGGAAACTTTCCTTCCTTTCCTATTTCATGGACTAGCTTGAGAAGAACTGGTGTTAGTTCTTTTTTGAAAGTCTAGTAAAATTCACCAATGAATTCATTCAGATCTGGATCTTTTAAGTACAGAGGCTCTTAAATAGTTTCTATGCCACTGATTGTGACATATAGGCTTAAATTGTTTATCTTATCATCATTTTTAGGCATCAGTAAATTAATCCATTTATTTCAGAAACGCAAAGTTTTTGGAACTACTGATTTTCTGACTTTCAACATGGTATCTGCTCTACTGGCTCCCACTTAACCCCCATTTATACTATGCACACCTCTTCTTTTTCTTTCTTCTCTTGTTAGTTTGGCTAACAGTTTGTTACCTTGTTTATCTATTCACAGAACCAACTCTTCATTCTATTGATTCTTTGTTTTACATTTGAGTTTTTAACTTATTTTTCCACTTCTTTAATGGCTGTCCCTGACCTTATGTTTCTCTCTACCTACTGACCTCTAGTTTGTATTGATTCTCTTTTGCTAGAGCTTTAAGGTGAACTGTTATTTGCTCTTAAGGATTGCAATGGATATCTTAAGGATAAAAAATTTAAAATAATGTTTGTGCTGCATTACTGCTACTGTTCTCAGAAAACTTCAGGTTTTAAGATATAGGAGCAAATTGTGCAGTGTAACTGCTTGAGATAGGCAAGGCTGGGGGCTACCATCAGTCCCACAGCACACGGAAGCTCTGTTCCCAAGCATGCCCTAGACCTTAGAGGCTTCTTTTTAAAATTAAAATATAATTACATCATTTCCTTCCACTCCATTTTTCTTCCTCCAACTTCTAAGTTCCTCCCCAAACCCTGGAGTCCTTCAAATCCTGGTCTCCTGCTCTTTAATTGTTATTGCTGCACATACATATACATGGAACCCACTGGGTCTCTTTAATATCGCTTGCTTGTATATGATTTCAGGGATGACCACTTGGTATTGGATAACCAATTAATGGGCACATCCCTAGGGAAGACTAAATCTACCTGTCTCCACTGGCTTTAATTGCCTATAGCTCTTTGTCTAGGTATACCACCCATGAGATTTCCCCCTTCCCTGTTAATGTTATCAGCTTATCTTAGGATTTATATTGCTTTGACAAAACACCATGACCAAGGGAGCAAGTTGTGGAGGGAAGGGTTTATTCAGCTTACGCTTCCACATTGCTGTTCACCATCAAAGAAGTCAGGACAGGAACTCAAGCAGGGTTGGAACCTGGAGGCAGGAGCTGATGCAGAGGCCATGAAGGGTATGGCTTACAGGCTTGCTCAGCGTACTTTCTTATAGAATCCCCGAGTACCAGTTCAGGGATGGTGCCACCCTTTCCCATTGATCATTAACTGAGAAAATGCCTTATAGCTGGATCTCAGGGAGATTCTCTCTCTCTCTCTCTCTCTCTCTCTCTCTCTCTCTCTCTCTCTCTCTCTCTCTCTCTGATGATCCTAGCTTGTGTCAAATTGACACACAAAACCAGCAGGTCTTGTTTAGGCAACCACATTGTTGAGTGAAGCTTCCCCTATTGTACTGGCTGGTTTTGTGTGTCAACTTGATACAGGTTGGAGTTATCACAGAGAAAGGAGCCTCCCTTGAGGACATGTTTCCTGGAGATCCAGCTATAAGGCATTTCCCCAATTAGTGATCAAGGGTGGGAGGACCTATTGTGGGTGGGGCCATACCTGGTCTGGTAGTCCTGGGTTCTATAAGAAAGCAAGTTGAACAGGGGAAGCAAGGCAGTAAGCAGCACCCCTCCATGGCTTCTGCATCTACTCATGACTCCAGGTTCCTACGCTGGGTGAGTTCCAGACCTGACTTCCTTTGGTGATGAGCAGCAATATGGAAGTGTAAGCAGAATAGACTCTTTCCTCTCCAACTTGCTTCTTGGTCATGATGTTTGTGCAGGAATAGAAACCCTGACTAAGATACCTATCATTTCTTAGAGACAATCTCACAGCAGACTTCCTGGTTGTTTGACTCTTACAATCTTTCTCCATATTCCTCCACTCTTTTCCCTGACTGTAGGCCCTGAGCTGTGATGTATCCAGTGGGTCTGGGAGCTCCAGGGTTAACTGTTCTCTTCAATTTGACAGGTAGTGGTTTTCTGTAATGGCCTCTGTTTATTGCTAAGACCAGCTTTTTTTGATGAGGATTGGGAGTTACACTTATCTGTGGATATGAGGATCAATTCTTAGAATGTGATCAGAGATTAGGCTGTGTTCATAAAGCAGACCTCTGATTTCTTGCTGTGGGTAGTCAGGACTATAAACTATCCTGTTTAAGACTGCCTTTTCCCCACTTACACCAGAAGATTATAGCACATCGTATTCTCATTTTCATTCAATTCTAGGAATGCTTGTCTTTTCTGTGTCTTTAATAGCCCATTGATTAGTCAACAGCATGCTATTTAATCTCCACGGTGTTGTGTCCACCACCCAGTTTCTCTTAGGGATTTTTAGTCTCATTCCATTGTGATTAAGTAGAACACATGGAACTATTTCAGCTTTCCTATCTTTGTTGGAACTCACTCTGTCCTGAAATATTATTATTTTAGAGAATGTTTCATCGGCTATGAGTAAAATGTGTATCTTCCTGTGTGTTCCCTTTTATCTGTGATGTCATTTAATAAAGATTTCTTTGTCAAAATGACATATCAACTGGTGAGCATGGGATATTGAAGTCACCCACGAACCCTAATCCACTGGGGTTAGTCTATGAATTTACATCCAGTGGTATTTTATGAAATTGGATATGCTTGTGTTTGGAGCATGTATGTTTAAAGTTGTAAAACCCTTTTGATGGATTGTCAGGTCACCAGTATGAAGTCATCTTTGGTAAATCCCCTCTCACTAGTTTTAGTTTGGAATTTATTCTGTCAGATACCAGAACAGTGACCCCTGGTTGCAACCTAGGTTCGGTTTACTTGAATAAGGCTTTAGTTTGCTTTCTTCTGGTGAGATAAAATGCCACAACCAAAAGCAAGGCAGGGAGGAAAGATTTGGCTTACAGGTTCCCGGGCACATCGAGTTGACAACTGAGGTCATGAGTCACAGATGCCGTGTACCATCTTTTCTGCCTGGGCAAGTTCCCTGATCTGCTGCCCGTTGCTGGGATAAACATTAAGATCAAAGGTGACTCAGGAAGGAGAGGATTTGTTTAGCTTATCCCTTCCAGACTGTCATTGAGGGAAGCTGCCGCAGGAACTCAAGGCAGGAAGCGGGAGGCAGGAACCGAAGCAGTAACGGGTGCCTCGCTGTACACTAGCCTGGGCTCTTGCTCTTATTCAGCTGAGTTTCCTATACAACCTGAACCCCCCAACCAACCCCCCTGCCCGAGGATGGCACCCTTCACCTTTGGGAATTGAATTCCAGAGAGGGAAAGTCGCTTGCACAAGCACATACAACTAATAAGTAGCAGAGGTAGGCAAAGAGACAGGCAGTGAGTCTCCAGATCTAAGTGGTGTGATTTCGTTTCCCTTTGTGGTTACTAGTTCATGCTTTGGCATTGGACAACTGTCTTTAAACTCCTAACTAATTCTAACATGCTTTGGGATGATATTTCTGCCTACTTCCAGTTTGGCAGGAAGATTGGTTGAAGGCTTTTGCTTTTCGTTGGCCTGGCAAGAGTTTGGAAAAGGGGCAATTATGGTTCAATCCCTGTCCTCTTTCAGAAGGCCTCTCTGTTCTCGCTCCTCATCAAGCTCAGAGGCCCAGACAGTTGGACACCCCCCCCCACACACACACCCTTTAGTCACACCGCCAGACTAAAGCAGTGCTATAACTCCACAGGACAACCTTGAAGAGCTGCACAGTGGTGAGAACCTTGAGGTGACCCCAGAAAAGAGGATCCTGGGGAGGGCCTAGTGTTACATTGGAGTCTTGCCCATTTCTGGCAGGTTCTTACACTTGCCCAAGCTTCAGTTTGCTTAGAGGTAAGCTGCAGCCTGGAGTCCATCCTTCCTGGAGCCCTTGATGCATTTAGACTTCATACATCAAAGTTCCCTCAGAAGGCAATGAATGGTCCATGCCACTGTCTCTCTTTCTACTTTCTCCTGCTTAGCTTTCTTCTCCCTTACTTTCTGACCTTCAATTTCTCCACCTATAAAAGAAGCTACATCATTAGTTCTCGCCCCTGTCATTGTAAAGCACAGATGAATGTGTTGCATAAACTCTGAGGTGCTGGGCACATCAGTCAGAACTGAATCACCAACAAGTCTTTGGAAATACAAAAAGCATGTGGTTTTCCTGCCAGGGAGGACCTGCTCCATTCTCCGCCTGTAGCTCTGAGGGGTCAGAGGCTGAAGGGTGGGGTGATCCCTTGGCAAGAAAAGAGAAAAGATGACTGAAGAAAATTTGAAAGCATCGTTCTTGAATATTGTATCAAGGGAGAAATGGTTTCAGCCGAATGCATCCAAAGAAATTGCCCACAATTACAGGGTGAGAAAAATGAGTGGTGGATGTCTTTATAGAATGTATTTGCATGTCAGGCTTTGCTCCTGCTTTGTATATTTTTGTGTAGTTAGACACAGGTTTCTATGTATCTATCTATGTATCTATGTGTCTGTGTGTCTATGTATCTATGTGTCTATGTATCTATGTGTCTATGTATCTATGTATCTATCACCTATCTCTCAATTATTTATCATCTATCTATCCATTTTTCTCTCTCAATCATTTATGATCTATCTATCTATCTATCTATCTATCTATCTATCTATCTTTACCAGATTTTCTTTCCTTCAGGCAGCATTTCCATGTGTTAGCAAAAGAGCCATACATATTCTCCAGGGGATGTAAATTGTTCCTTCCCTCAAACACAAAAGACTTTGAGGGCTGCAGACAATGTATCCAGAGAGACAGTTATTGTCAAACTGTAAAGTACTTAAATTCATCTGAGGTTGCTCTTGCACTGTCTATTTTATAACTTTCCTACATACATCAAAGCTCTGACTGAAGCTGGTCTGTGCTACGAATCCCTCCTGACAGGCTATTTAAGCCAGTAGGCCGGGCCTCTGAACCTAGACTCTTCTTCCTAAATCCCCATGTGGTAGCAAATGACCCGGCGCTTCCTCTTCTACCTCTCACGGAGATTTTGTGGCTTCCTTGGAGATAGGAATTACTTCTCCTAGTTGGATTAGAACTCAGTATGAGGTCTGCCATGTAAAATGGATTAGCCAGTGAAATCCATGTTCCCACTATAATAGACAAGTGGACAATGTGGGTGCTGGGGAGTTGGGGCAGGAGACTGCTCTAAAGGAGGGCAGATGGAGAGGGTGACACATAGCTTTTGATGCAAAGCCACTGTCTAGTTTGCTTCTCTGTTCTTGTGATAAACACAAGCAGCCAAGGCAGTTTGAAGAGGAAAGGCTTTATTTCACCCTCCAGCTCACAGTCCATCATTGAGGGAAAACAAGAACCTGGAAGGAACTGAGGCAGAGGCCACAGAGTGCCACTCGCTGGCTTGTTCCTCATGGCTTACTCAGCTTGCTTTCTTATAGAACTGAGAACCACCTTCTCAGCCCACAGTGGGTTGGGCCTTCCCACATCAACCTTCAAACAAGAAAATGCTCCACACATCTGACCACAGGACAGCCTGATGGGGTGGGTCTGACTCCTTAAGGTTCTCTCTGCCCAGGTGCTTCTAGTTGGTGTTCGGTTGACCAAAACTAACCACACAGCCACCAACTTATTCCACTGAATAAACACTAGCAATGACTGTCTACCGGACAGTGTGCGGGTTGATCCCTTTGTGTGTAAACTCAGCAAGAACAAGGGCAGAAGCAACAGGACCCATTTCCAAAATCTCTAAAGGTGTTCACAGGCAGCAGTAAGAATGGCTTTGCACATCTAACCGCGTGGGCGTGTTTCTCAGTTCTCCTGGCGTGTGTCATGGGCCCTAACCTCCACGTCCACCAGTTCACTCCATGAAGAAGTAAACTCTCATGTTTCCTTAATATAACTGTGTTTTCAAAACTGGATCCCACTCCTTTGTGGTGGCAGTGAAAGGATTCTGAAGTCACCTGAACCCTCTTTGCATCCACTTGGTTACACACATGACTGTTTTGGGGCTCAAGGGTCCCCTGCCTGTGGGGACTCATCGACAGAGAAGCAGGACATCAGTGCTTTGGCTGCGTGAGACATTTTCCCAGTGGTTAAGTGGCTAGCAGCATTTCCAATTTATGTATCCTTTTGTATAAAGAGATCTCGTTAACCATTTTGCTCATGAGAACGTGAATCTAAGAGCCACCACACGAATCCACATAATAGAATTTTTTAAGTGTCAAAAGATTTGAACAAATGACTTTAAGACAAAAAAAAAGTGTAGGCTTGTCTCTTGTTGTCAGACTTCAAAAAAACAGGCTCAGACATGCCTCAGGGGTGGCCAAACAAACCGTGGGGAGGGATGCGTGTGGCAGAAGGTGGATGGTGAACTCTTCTGTGAATAGGTAGGCCAAAGGCAGGGCCCTGGAGTGTGTACTTTTAAAAATTACTTGGGTGATTTAGATGTGAATTTCTAATTGACGAGCACTTATCTATATAAACATACATGCAGATACACTATGCTTCATACATAACAGTGCAAGGAATTCATTCTAAGATCCCATGGTAGCAGGGAGAATCGAATGAGACTCTGTGCCCCAAAGCTATCTAGGTGTCTCTGTCATACTAAATTTAAAGACACACAGACAAGGTTAGGATCTTATTGAGAGAGACATAGACAAATAAAAAAAGTGGCAGGAGGGAACTCAGCCTTGGTTACCTAGCGAAGAGCCCTGGGGAGGAAGCACACACACATTTGGAATAATTAGAGGAAGGGAATTCTCACTCTACCTTGAGTGAGAAACACAAGCTTGCCACTTAGGTCAGGCAAAGACAGCAGACGCAGATGCAAGGAAGGAGTTCAGGTCGGCGTTTCAAATGTAATCCTTGAGAGTCTCTTTTGAACTGGGTTTCCTGAGTTTGAGTCTCACTCTGCTCAGACAGCAACCATGTCACCTTGACATGGGTGCCAGTTCCTGGGGCTTTAATGTTCTTCTTGATAAAATGGAGTTTGCACCTTATTCTCAAGGGATGGAAGATTAGGTGAGTTGATTTTGTAAAGTGGCTTTTCATACCAGACCTTTGAATAGCACCAACCTGCAGGTGTTCATGTTGACACCCTAAGCCTGTCCATGGCATTCACTTCTCTATGACATCAACTAAAATGGGGGAAGATCATCATGCATGTTTGCTGTGTGCGGGTCCCAAAGGCTTCTGTACAGAAGGCTCAGCTCCTGCCTGGGGGTACTAATCTCTGAGAGGTGATTGTATCACGAGGACTGTGACTCAGTCAGTGAATTAATCTATTGGTGGACTTATCACCTGATGATGTTATTGATAAATGGTTGAAAATGTGAGTCCTGCCTGGGGGGAGGAGGAGGGCACGGGGTGGGGGGCACATCCGTAAAGGTGTATCTTCTCCCTGGCTTCTTGCCCATCAAGTGGTGAGCAGCTCTGCTCGCTTCCCCTTCTGGCATTCTGCTTTGCCTCCAAATAATGGAGGCAGACCAACATGTTCTCGTACAATAAGCTGAGATAAATATTTTCTCCTAGAATTTTCTTTCTTAAGCTATTTTGCCATTAGTTGAAATGCTGACTGGCTGTGGGTCAGGGGTTCTTACGAAGCTTAAGTGCTAACTGGTACTTGTGAAATATCTGATGCACAGGCAGTCCTAGGTGCACACCCCATAGTCATGTGCAGTAACTTCTGCAAAGTGCTCAGGGCACGGTAGCTCATAGCAGGGCATTCTGATTCCTCCTCTCCTGTGTTTTGGCTCAGATGGAAAGGTGTCCTGGGACTCAGAAGCTCAGGAACCACACAGCTCTGAGGGCAGAGGCTATCCCAATGAGAGGGTATCCTGAGACACCATGGGAGCTCAGGAATCACACAGCTCTGAGAGGAAGCCTCCTCAGCAGAGACCTTGCAGCTCCCAGGGGAGGGGCTCCCCACTGAGCTGAGGGGCTCAGGAGCCTCAGCCCTGCCCCTTCTGTTCTTCACCCCTTCCCTTCTCTTCATTGCTTTTTGTCTTCTTCTGATGTGAGTCACGCCAGGAACCAGATCTCCTGAGGGAGATCTATTGGAGGGTCCAGAGTGCGGAGGGATGAATCCAAGAATGGCTGCCCTTCCTGGGAGCAGACGGCCAGGATCTGGACAAAGGGCAGGGCTTATATAGGATTTTTAAGGGGCATAGCTTTTTGGGGTAGGGATTTCCAGGTTGAGGATGCGTGAGATTTCAAGTCCTGAGCTTAGGGAGCTCAATCAGCGACTGGTGGATTTTCCTGTTCAGGGATTGGTGGGTTTTCATGCTCAGGCATTGGTGGATTTTTGTGGGAAGCTCTGGGATTGGTGGGTTTTTCCTGCTCAATGATTGGTGGCTTTTGTCACCACCTTTTCCCAACATTGGGCCCATGGCTTAGGATGGGAAGTCCTTCCTGGCTGCAGGCAGCTTTGGCTGAGGTGTCATGTCTGTGGGGATGCTCTGATAGGCTGGAGAGGAGGTGCTGCCACTGTGGACAGCTCCTGAGGGACAGTTTCTGACTGTAGGATATAGGTTGTAGGCAGGAAAGGAGAGGTACCACAGAGTGATGGATGTAGGCTGAGGAGGTGTCCTGGTGCCACTGTTTGGATAGGAGCCGCCATTTTGATAGCTCCTGTAGGGATATTTTACAGTGGCCATTGGCTGGGGTGGGAAAGAGGGGTCAGGAGATGCTTTGATGGTTTTTGTAGCATGCCGCTTAGGGGTTACAGGGAATTCCCTTTCAAATCTAAGCAATGGCTGAAAACGCAGTGTGGGAACTAGGTTAGAAGGCCCCAATCTTGCCCATTCAAGTCAGATGTCCAACAGGAGGATGCTTCCACTTGATCCAGCTCAGCTTTATCCAGCAGAGGTCCAGAGCATCACGAATAACCAGCTGACATGATTTCCTCCTGAGAGAGAATCAGGCCCACTCTCAGAAGGGAACTTAGCTGACCTGTCTATTCCGTGCGTGGACCAGGATCCCGGCATATGCGATGGCTTTGCTAAACGGGGCTGGCACAGCGTGGTGACAATATGAACTTACATGGCTCATACAAACAGGCAGTTCAGTTCTGCCTGTGAGTGAGCGTCATGCAGGCTGGAAGTAGGCGGGGCTGAGGGCAAGAAGGGACACCGGTGAGCATCTCCACACCCCAGGCCTATGTGTTTCATTTCCCCTTACGAGGCCCAATCAGAGCCTGGAGAGGCCACAGACAGTCTTTGTCCCTTGAACCAAGCTCACTGAGGGGTAGTGGTGACCAGGTAAGTGCCTGCAGCCTATTTCTCTAACTCGGGAACATTGAGATGGGCAAAGAAGTGACCTGTCCAAAGTCAGGGCCATTTTGGAACTGAGTGCCAGGGCCTGGTCTGTCTTGTTGACAAATCCTTGTAGAGCTCATTGTGCCGGGGAACTGCAGGCCGTGGGTATTGAACCAGTGGTGTGGTGGCGAGCTACCTTCTGTCTATTCAAACCTGCAATAGAAAATTCTGTCCCAAGGCATCACTCAGGAATTCTATTGTAAGAAACATATGGCGTTTGAAAGTGATTGGAACATTCCCTGTATACAGGTGTAGAGTTGAGTTCATCCTGAGTTTCCAGAAGGAACTTAGAGAGCAAGATGGGTGACAGGGAACAGAAAAGTAATGGCTTATGATGGCCAACCTGGAAATTCCAGGGAGGAACAGATCCTCCCTGGGCATACAAGAGGGCTTAATGGAATCTGGGCTTTCTGCGTGCATGCGTGCGTGCATGCGTGCGTGCGTACGTGCCTGTGTACCGTAAGGAAGACAGGTTGCTTCTAAACCTCTGCACTGAGTCCTTCATCTACCCTGGATCCTATTCTTTGTTCTCTTGGCTTCGTGGGCAGCAGACTCATAATTTACTGTGTCAATGATTGTGCAAATGGAAACCGGGGCTGGAGCTTCGAGCCAGCCACAGACCCCTGTGTAGCGCAGGGCGGGGAAGACTGCTCCCAGACAGCGCGTGGCGAGGGCTGGTTTGCTTGTTTTGTTGTTTTAAGTTGAAGTGTCTTCTCGGGGGTTTTCCTTGACTGCAATCCATTTCCCCCGTTGCTCCCACCCTCACCCCTACCCCCGGGCCCCAGCAGTCGCCTAGAGCCTCTCCGGAAGTCCCATTTTCATGTCTAATTGCCTTTCTTCTCTGTCATTTTCCAAATTAGACAAGAAGTAAGCATATTTAAGACTGTTTTCTCTTCTTCTTTTTTGTCTAGTTAGTTGAAAGGCAAGCGCTTCAACTTGGAGACGCACTGGTCTTGGGCAAGGCTAGTCTCTGCCCTGGACCCAGGAACACTTGGGAGAAATGGCTGAGTTCAGCTTGGAGGGGTCATGGAGACCATCCTGAGCTGGAGGCAGGAGGCTTTAATATTCATCAGCAAATCCTCAGTGTGTGAAAAGTCAGGTCTAATCTTGTAAAAATCTCCCCTACAGGTCCTAATGGAAACTGACACCCAGGGGTTCTCTCAAGCTCCTACCTCCTCATTCCCAAACTGACCGGAGTGTAAAGAACGCTCACTGCCCATTTAATATCTCTAATGTGCGGCTGCCTCGTAGCCTCGGGAGAAGGACAGGTATTCATTTCCATAGATTACTTTTTAACCATTTTTTTTCGGAGTGGGGGTGGGGGTGGTGAAAGAAAACAGAGACAGAACAGATGCCTCCAGCCCTTTGATCAACTGCTCTGCAGACAACCAGGCTGCCCGCTAGCACCTCTTTAACTACAGCTTGCCAGGAAGAAAATGAGCAGCTCTAACTCTGCAATTACAGTGCCTGCTGAAGGCCTGTCATCGCAGCCAGGGGGACCTGATCCCAGCAGCTTGGCTGCCCCGGAATTACAACTGCTGGGCACAGAGTTAAATACCCCCTGGGATGGGCAGCTTCATAGAGGCCCCCAGAGGTTCAAGCCAGTTCCCCCCCCCGCCCCGCCCCCGCTCCACAGCCACTATAAATATGAAAAAAACTGAAAGCGAGTCTGCAGGCTTGGCCGGGCGCACAGAAGGGACGGGGAACAGGAGACAGGAGACAGTGGCCTTATCTCCCGCTGGGGAGTCGGGAATGCAACTGTGGCAAAAGTCTGATTTCTGGAAAGAGGAGTGGGGAGGGGATATAGCCTCTGGGCTTCTGGGCATGTCGCCTGACTGTACTTGTGTGGGACAGTCAGATAGAAAGCATTAGCTATCTATTGGTTTGGGTCAAATGGGAAAAGGGACGGTGGTAGTGGTATGACTGCCTGAGACAGTTTATGTGGCTCAGCTGACCCTTCCCCCAATATCTATATGAGATATATCATTCATATGCCTACTGTCTCCAGTCCTCAATCTTTGGTTCCGCCCCCATCCTTCTTTGCTTGTGTGCCGGGCAACCGTACTATCCATAAACAACCTGGTTCCTGCCACTTGGTCTCTAATTTCTGCTCTTTTCCCTTACAGCCCTCTCCTTCCCTCGCTGTTTCCCAAGTGACTCTCTCCTTTCAGGAATCCCCCTCAGAATCTCCAGAGGCACTCTGCTGTGACCCTAGCATGCCAAGAGTCTCTTCCCACGTGGGTCTCACTCATTCACCGTGAGCTCCTTAGGGTTTTGAGAGTTTGGTCCTGCTAGCCACCCAGGGCTGGACACCGTGGCTGGTACAGGCAGAGCCTGGAAAAGCTTCGATTAGATACACGAGGCGTGGCAAATTTTCAGAAGAGAAAATGGGAGCTCACGGACACTAAGTGGATGGGTGTGCCAGAGGTGAGCCTGAGGCCCAGGTCTGCCCGAGCACAAAGCCAATCTGTCTGGAAGATTGCTGCATGAGAAGGTGTGCTTCTCCACAGGACTGTTATCTAGACCAGGGGGACTGGGGCGGGGAAAGGAACAGGATCAGAGGCAGAAGCTTCCAGGGGCATCTGCAAAACTTGTGCACTGAGCTTCCAGAGTCGGAGTGAATGGCAGACTCTGTGCACACAGTATCAAGTTCAAAAATAAAGGCAGGTTAGTAATTATTAATATTAATATTAATATTAACCCATGCTTCAGGGTCAGATAGGATGCCCATCAGCTTTAAATCGCTAAGACTTTAAGCATCCATTCTCTTTCTCTCTGGGCTCATTTTTCAGCTACATCCCGGGCACAAATTAGAGATTTCTACGGCTTATCCTAGTCCCGTTTGTTAGAACGGAGATTCCAGTTCCGGCAGTCACGGCTCCACGGTAGAGTAGGCCTGCTGCGGCTCCTGCCCTCCGTAACCGTGCTCCTGGGGCAGGTGTGCGATGAACCAACCCTCCTACCCCAAGGCTACCCTCCTCTCCTCTGGCAGCATCTGGCTTGAGTTGCACAGGCGACTCCCGAAGAATGTGCAGAGAGGAGCTGGTGACGAAGATCAATTGCAGACGCGACAAGACATTGGTATTCTTTGGCTCCACGAGGCCGGGATGGTTGAGGGGGAAACTCTAGGACTTTCCATGGCTTCAGCGATGACAGCTCCTAGTAAAGTCACAGATGGCTCCAGCCCGTCCCCCGGGGGTATGGGCTTTCCATTCATGTGGCTTTGACTCTTATTCCTCTCTGCTCATCAGCAGAGATCCTTTTATTTTAAGAACAATGAGACAGGACAGCTGGGGGAACTGCTGCCTTTACTTGCTGAAATTCTTCTGACATTTGCTCATTGCTTCGTAATTACATCGCAGACTCTGTCTTCTCCCACAAATTAGGGCGATAGCTCCCTTCCAGTCCTTCACGGGCTCATTCATTCGTTGATTCACTTAAATAAGTGGTTACTCATGCCCGAGGAGTTGAGGAAAGATAGCCTCAACGTACCGCGTCAGGCGCCCATCCGCTGAGCTGCGCAGGCGCTCATCCGCTGACCTGCGCAGGCCCAAGTGTGTACCGCACACCTAATACACCAGACACTGGCCCAAGTTCTGGATTTATCCCTGGAGCAACCTAGTCTTGAGAGGCGGATGCCAAGTTGGAGAACGCCAAGATTAAACAATAAGAAACTGGGAATCGGCAACACCACCAGTGAAAAGGGCCAGGGAGAAAGGCACACAGCGCCTTTGACCCCGAGGACAGAGGAGGCTTATCCCGGGACACATGGCTGGACCTGGTGGATGAACAGTAGAAGCAGGCAGTGTGCATCTGGTACTAAAAGCAGCTTTGTGAGGACGAGGAACTGAGCCAGGTACTGATGTCTGGAGCACAGAATCTGAGCATCTGAAATGAAGCTGGGAAGACGTGTTGAGGTCAGATCACACGGGGTTTCATGGCCCGTAGCAAGGGGTCAAACCTCGGCACTATCTTTCTGACTACAGACCTTATTTCTGTTGTTATTACTATTTTTTCAAACAAAAGACTGAGTCTCAGAGAGTGTTATTTACTCAACCAGCAAAACATCCGCAAACACCTGTAGCGTATTCAAGCCAAGGCCGCATCTATGAGTGGGTGGGCCGGGCTCTTTGATGTGGAACTCTTACGTAAACGACAAAGGCAGGGCGGGGTCTTCTTGTTCCAAAGTTTCACTCTTTGTTGAGGTTAAGCATCTAGGACTCAGCCTGGGATAAGAGGTGCCCAGGGTTCCTCTCTAATGCTCAGAGTCTAGCTGGAATGGCCTTTTGTGTTCATGAGACCCAGACAAGTGACCCGCCACGCCTCACTAAGAATGCTCCCACCCTTAGCTGACAAATAGGGATCAGGACTGTGGCCCCAGCCGGTTAGGTGACAGAGGAAAGTCCTTTGGTCTTGTCACTGCTGGAGCAATTCCAGACCCATGTTTTCGCCTCGTTCCCATCTTTGTAGATTAAAAATGGTGGAAGAGATGGCAGAAAACAGTCTTGGACCTTTGCTCCTGCTCAGACTGCAGGATGTGAGTGGCCTAAGGTGAGTCAGGAAAAGATGTAGCACAGAGCCCGTGGGCTCGTGAGAAACGGCCTCTTGTCCACATACTGTCTCTTTCTTGCTGCTTTACGTTCAGTTTCTTCTTTTTCTTTATCCTTTTCCCAAAGAGGTAGAAGTCTGGGTGAGACAAAGGTCATACTTTGTAGCTCAGGCTGATATGTTTTATAATGCAGTGGCGGGATGTGGCGGGAAGGGGGCGCCTTAGCAGTCCGTGCTGAGGCATCCCTCCCACTCAGGTACCAGCCATACAGTGGGTCTAGTATAAAATGAAGTATATTTGGGGCATGGGAAGGGGGTATGGGAAAGGAGAGGATCCGAAAAAGAGAGAAAGAAGGGAAGAGGCCAGCCAGGAACATATGGAAAGAGAGGGGTAAGAGAGGAGAGAGAGAGAGAGAGAGAGAGAGAGAGAGAGAGAGAGAGAGAGGAGAAAGCCCAACCGTTTTATAGCAAGCCAGGCTCAAACCTGGCTGTTGCTAGGTAACTAACTGTTGGGCAGAACCTAGAAGAAATGCTAACTCAGGCTCCACTTGAACAATATAATATAGCCCAGGCTGGTCCTGAAGTCAAGGTGATCCTCCTAGATTTGCCTCCGAAGCACAGGGGTCCCAGCCATGCGCCATCACGCTTGGCTGGACCATTGCATTTTGAGGTGCTCAGTTTTGGGGTGTTCATCAATAGCTGAAACTCCACTGAGCGTGCCCCGAGAAGAAGGTGTAGAGTGACCTGCATGGAGAGTTCTCTGAGGAGAACATATGAACAGCAGACAACCATATGAAGAGCTGCCCGGAAGCGCCAGCCATCATGAAAAGCCATGGAAGCCGCAGTGAGATGTCACTTCACGCCTCTTGGCCGGCTAGCACACGTCCAGGTACGTCTGTGTCACTGTGGCGGACTACCTGATGCAACGCTCTAGAGAGGAGAGGCTAATCTGGGCTGCCCTTCCAGAGACTTCCATCCTCACACCAAGGCAGCATGGCGGAGCGCCTGCTGGCAGGACTGTGTGGCAGAGGTGGAACCAGCGGGGACACTGAGAACCAGGAGTGAGCACAAACTCCGAAGACTCACACCTAGGGACCCCATCACACCAGCCGGGACGCCTCTCCAGCAGGATCCATGGCCTTCAAAATACTGGCCCAAGCCGGCTACTGAGTTTTAAAAACTTGAACCTGTGAGGGGCACTGCAGATTCACCTCAGCGACCATGTTCAGAACAGACCTCGGGGACTGGGGTGAGTGCCGGTGAGGGTCTGAAGAAGTGAGGGCAGGGAGAGCTCAGCCACTGTGGAAAGTGATAGGAACGCTCTCCAGATGCTAAAAATAGAGCTCTGGAAGGGGGGTAGGGGGGTAGGGGCAGGTATCTCGCTTCTGGTCACAGGCCAAAGAAACCCAGCCAAGATGCTCTGGGTTACCTCCCATCACTGCAGTGCCGTTCCTGGAAGGCAGGTCCGCACGGAGCCTCGTTATCCACTGATGGATGAGTGGATGAATTACGGCAGAAGATGGGCACATGTGATAGAATACTACCCTGCCTTAAAAAGTGAAGAATCCCCATGTCTTGTGGCAACATGGATAGGCATGGAAGACATTACATACAATGACATAAGAAACAGACCGGTTACCACATCCGTAGGGGATCTCTAAGATTAGTCAAGCTCACAGAATCAGATGCAGTGGTAGCTGCCCTCAGCTGAGGGGTGGTTTATCTTCAGTTGTTTGTTTTTGCTGATAGATTCCTGGGGTGGTCAGAATGAGAACTGTCCCTGTAGACTCTGGCAGCTGAATGTAGTCAGTACTCAGTGAGTGTCTCTGTAGGCTCAGGAAGTCGAATGTACTCAGTACTCGGTACTCAGTACTTAGTACTCAGTTAGTGAATGTCCCTGTAGGCTCAAGAAGTTGAACGTGCTCAGTGACCCTCTTTGGGGAGGCTCAGGGGGAAAGTCATGTCCCTGATGGGGCATTTGAGCGTCTTAGAGCCACACTGCATTTCTGGTTTGTTCTCTCTGCCTCCTTTCGAGGTTGAGGATGTGAGCTCCCAGCATGCTGTTCCTGCCACCGTGCCTGATGCCTGCTACCATGACCTTCACCGCAATGGGCTCTCCTACCCCTCCAGAACCGTAAGCCTGAGTAAACTTTTTCTTCTCTAAGCTGCATGGTCATGGGGTTTTATCACAGCCACAGAAAAGCAACCATACAACCAGTTTCTGCCAAGTGTCCCACAAGGTACCAGCTTGCACCACTCATAGACTACAGTGTAGACAAAACGTCCTCTCCTGCTCCAAGGTGCATGGTGGATGCAGGACTGGTCAGAGGGAGGTGGGTATTTCTCTAGACAGTAATTGGCTCATGGGTGAGCTCATAAAACTGAGGCTGTCAGAGTTCATTCTCAGGACTCAAGGGGCCCGGAAAGAAAAAGGTGGGCTCTCGCTGCACCCTCCCCTCACCCCCACTACATCTGAAACCCAAGAGGAGGTGACCATGTAACTGTTAAGCGCTGTCCTGTTACCATGTAAAGAAAGATTCGTAGAAAATGGAGCCTGCGTCAAAGAAAGCGGAGCCATGACACGGAGAGACAGCGTGGAGCCGTCCTCTGAAGGCTGGATGTTGCTACACTGCAGAGTCTCATTCTGGAGTGTATAGTTGGGAGTCAACTGGTCTCTCCCTGGGAGGGCCCCGAAAACCAACTGCTCAGCCCCATTGCTTTGGAGCAGAGGTGATTGACAGCCCGGTAGATTGTCTCCCGTCAACCCCACCCATGAGCGCCCCCAGCTGGTGGCTTTGCTCTAGACTTGCTCCGTGGCCTGGCCCCAGAATGCATTGCTGCTCCAGTTCTCTATTCTCTCCTCGTTCTTTTCCTTTCTCTGAACATTCTGGAAGCCTGCCTCTTTTAGCTCCTCCTCTGCTGTAGTTTCATGAGTTAATGGGACCTGGAGAGGCCATTGGGAAGTAGTCAGGATTAGATGAGGTCTCCAGGACGGGTCTCTGAGGACGGCCTCAGGGGAAAGGCTTACCGCAGCTGCCTCCCTCAGTTAGGGTGTAGCACAAGGCCGCTAGCAGGCGCCAGAGCCGTGCCTCTGCAGCTGAATGCATTCCTCTTTCGTTCTTGGTCACACACTTAGTCTTGAGATTATTGTTATGAAAACGGAAAAATGGACTAAGGTACGTGTACATCAGCTGAAAAGAATAAGATAAAGCCAAAGTCACACACCTCCCCAATCCTTCACTGCCCAATGACAGTTCCCTGTATCGTGCAAACTGTGCTATAAGAAGACTAACCACACTTTAAAAATGAACGTTAATTGATCTCTCCCTGTGCTCATGACCTGACTGGATGGCGTCATGTCGCGGAGGCATCTGACATTTCTGAATAGGCCCTACCCTTTACTTTTGGAAAGGGAAGATATTTCTTGGGGTGGGGGTAGGTTAGCATTTTTTTCCCCTGGCCTTTGGACAGAAATATATTTCTCACACCCTTTGCCCCACGCAGATCCTGCCTTGTCTCCTCTCCTCAAGCAGGTTTTCTACTGATTGGTACAATCTTCCCACTGTCTCCCAGCAGCAAGCACATCTGACATGCTCACAGTAGATTCTGACTTCTCTTTAACTGGCTCCTGTATGAGTCGCGTCGTGAGTGCAATAGACTTTTGAGACAGCACACTGCTGTGGCCTTTTATGCCTGGGGCAGGGACAGAGCAGGATCTGATTTCCTGGAGAAGTAATGGAAATCAAATGTGTCCAGGGATATCTCTGACTTAGCCCACTTTTGTAAAGGAGTGTCAGCTACGTGGGGCGGTGTCCACCCCTGGCACTGACATTTCTGAAATGCACACTGTGTCTGATGATCACAATGGTTGGTAGGAATTGGCTTGGGCATCAGCAGAATTAAAAAAAAAATTAAAATGCAGGTCAGACTTATCAGGTTAGTGAGACAGGAACAAGGAAGGGATAATAGGACAATGAAGAGGAAAGGAGGGGAGGGATAAGGAAGAGAGAGGAGATAACAAGAAAAGACAAGCACACCCACTGTGGTGGGGACTTTCACCTCATATCAGGTTTAATTGCCCCAAAGGTCACCGCTACTCTGCAGGTGAACCCAGATTCTCTTGTATGTAAGGTGGAAGCAACTTCAAATCCACACGTCTGGCTCCTTATCTAACATTCTGATGGTTCTCAGTGGCAGGGATGGAGCCAGTTCCCCAAGAACACGGAACACTGACTGCCAACCCAGCCAGAAAGCGACCGCTCACTTCTGAATTGACTCCTGGAAATGAAAAATATACCAGCCACTGCTGCATCCCCTAATCCACTAGATGCGCGCGCAGGGGGGAGGGGTCAAGCTTCCACAGTGAGCGGAGGCCCAGGCACCCTCAGGGCTCTTATGGTGGGGCGCTGTGTGACCACTCACATAGATGCAACTCCTGAGATGCCCACACTTGCCCCTCGCCTGAGTGTGTGTGCACGTTGGCCCTGCAGTATAACCCCCACCCGGTTACCTGCCTTACCGGGCCTCTGTCCTCTTTCAGATGAAGTTTCCCCGCACAGGCAGTGGTCTCCGTCTCTCTAGCCTCTCTCATTAGAAACAACAATTGTTTAAGAAGCTGGAACTGAAGTGTAGTTGCCCCCTAGCAGTGCTAAGAAACGGGGCCTCAGGGCTGGAGATGCGGCTCTGCGCCCTTGTTGCTTTTGCTAAGGATCCTGGTTCGGTCCCCAGCACCTGCAGGATGGCTCACAACCATCTGTCACTCCAGTTCCAGGGGATCTAATGCCCTCTTCTGACCTCTGTGGGCACCAGGCACACATGTGGCATATACATCCATACATGCAAGTAAACAGATGCACAGCAAATACATAAATAAATACAGCCTTTAAGAAGCAATCAGGCCGGGAAATCATTTGAAATGTAAATAAAGAATATATGGGGGCGGGGGTGGGGGGTGGGGGTGGGGGGTGGGGGGCGGGGGGCGGAAGCAATCGGGCCGTGACCTCTGCCTCTCTGCACAGACTAAAGCCACCTTGAGAACAGACTAGTCACCACAGGCGCTGGGTCTTCATATGAGGATCGGTCCTTCCTGTGTCTAACTTGCATCCTCTTTCTATGGGATAGCACAGGAAGAGAGGCCTTCTAGACCCCACCCTCTACCCTGGCTTTCTCTGTCTCTGGAATCATGATGCAATCCGTCTGTTTTCATTATAGATCACCAAGTTGGTGGCGTTCTGTTGGTGGCTCGACACACACTAGGGCAGGAGGTCACACCCTTTCGAGCTCACATCGAAGTCCTCCCAGGCCAGAACGCCGTAGCATCTCTGCACTGGTAAACAAGACGCAGCTGTGCCTCCACCCTGGTGCCTGGGTACCCTGGCCCAGCTTCTTCTGGGGTCTGGTGCATCTCGGATACCTTGGAGGGGCCTCCCACAAGCCATCACGGAAGTCGCCTGTTCTCTTACTTCAGCCGACCGCCGCTCAGTCATTGTGTGTCTCACTTCCACAGAGATTCAGTCTGGGCACTGAGTGGCTCCGGGCACGCCCGTCAAACCGTTCCTCCGCTGTCACCTCTGCCTTCACCTCTGCCAGCTCCAGAAGGCTCCAGCAAGAATCCCATTTCGAGCCCCAAGGACAGACCCAGTGGGACCTGTCCCTACGGTCCCCAGCCTTGTAAGCAGAAACACTTTCCCATTCTCTTTAGTGAAAACCAATGGACCCCCAAACCGCCTCCAAATAGAATTCTGGGTGGCCTGTTCTTGCCTGTCCGGAACTGGCTCAAGCTTGTGTGGCTTTCGGAGAGGACCCAGCTCCCGAAATGCACCACCAACCAGGATTAGCGATTTTCTTATTACTTTGTCAAAAACAGTAAGCCTATAACACGGGCAGGAAAAGTCTTTCTTTCTGTTTTGTAAATGGCGAGGCTAAGCTTGCACGGTCACACAAGGGGTCTGATGGGACCGCGGCTTCTTGGAAGTTTGATGCGCTCCTCCTGCTCTGCAGGGCTTCTGTCTCCTCTGTCAGCAGCATCTTGTTATGCAACCCTGGCCTCTTCGGCTCGCGTGACCCTTTCCCCAACCTGAGTTGCCTCATCTCTGTAAGAGGAGCTGGGGCTGGCCCACGTTCCTGAGATAGCTCAGGAGCTAGATGGGATAAGTCTGTGAACAGCCACGATACTCGCTCGGCTCCCACGATGCTCGCTCTCTCGGCCCGCAATGCTCGCGCTTGGCTCCCAGCCTACAGAGCCTGCTCTCGTTCCATCGGCTCCCAGGGGATAGATAGGTCGGCACCAGTGACCTCTGAATGGCAGTTGAAACTGTGAGCTGCTCCTCATTCTTCATTTGAGGAACGATCCTTGAACCCTAACTTGGCACTGTTAACGAGCAAACACTGTAAAAATGCATCTAATTACACAGGACTCTTGTCGGAATCGAACAACAATGAATATGACAGCCTTGGAAACTATGGCAAATTTAATCAATTATTACTGTCACCACAAGCCTGTCACTAGGTGGCATTAGGAGCCCCATAGCCACCCTGACTCAGATTCTGTTGGAAGATTTTCCTTATGAGAATCTAAGTTATTACACCCAGCGTCCTCTGGATGCAGCAAGCATATTTGCTTACACGGGACCCCTCAGGGCTCAGAGGAGCTCTGTCTCTTTTGCAGATAAGAGAACTTATGGTCAGATCCTGTAAATCCAGCATTGCCTGGCGTAAACAGCCCCTTCTCAGAAGCGTCCACTGTTACCTATGGGTTATCAAGAGATAAAAGAACCTTCCACGGGTTAGGTCCAGGCTCATCAGACCAATCTGTACTTTCAAAGTGACGCGATACGTTGAGTTATGACCCAGGGCCAGAGGTGTGCAGCCAGCCATGCGCCTTAGTGCTTTCAGGCTTGGTAGAGAAATCTGATCCCGTTTGTATCCCTGTGACTGTGGCAGGGCCAAAGATAAGGTTAGAAAGAGACTGCTTTGCAGACACTGGCGCCCTCTACTGGTAGTATAAAGATATGCAGTTTCAAAGGTGCGTGCAGGCTAAACAGAATCAACACAGGACACAGGGTAAATTTCCTTCATGCTGTAATGCCTCAAGTGCTGGAATGGAGAAAGAGTATTTTAACAGCCCTCTGCAGATGGGTTTTGTATATTCTTTGTTTTGCAGCATAAAATTGACAAATAGTTTCACACTTTAGGTTATAATCTTATTCCTGAATTGTTTTCTGCGGTTACATAAAACCCATCAACCTCTCTTACTTGGCTATTTCCCCGTGCATGACTCTGTAAGGTCACCCACTGGTCACTTTGAAACATTGTTTCATTGGGTCCTGCAGAGCTTCAAGATGTGGCGCATTTCATTTTCTGAGGGCGACAGTTTCCGGGCACCACCCCCCTGTGAAGAACATTCAGTTATTGGGAAACTGTCCAATTCCTGGTAGTGGACATAGATTCTCCCAGATTCTGATTTTCACTTGAAAGATCAAATCTTTTCAGCACTGGCACCCAATGCGGCCATTTTCCCCTGGAGGAGGCAAGCTAAACACACTGTCTGCTGAATCCTCGAGCCTCAGTAGTGTCCACTGTATTTTCAGTGAGATGACTGGCCAGAAAAGAAGCAGAACTAACTCAAACGCCGCGCTGACACTTTTCTTCAGCACAACCATCCCGGATACACAATGAAAATGAGTACCTTATGTGTGCCTCCAGTTTTGTTATACAGGGTTTTAAAAAGTTGTGCACTAAAGATTTGAGAGCAAATAAAATTCCAGAGCTTCATTAAAAACATTTTAATGAGATGCTAGTGTATCATGCATAGGTGCACACATAGATTATATATTCATATTACATACATAGGCCTATAAAGGGGTTATGACAATGTCTTAGTCAGGATTTCTATTTCTGCACAAACATCATGACCATGAACAAGTTGGGGAGGAAAGAGTTTATTCAGCTTACACTTCCACATTGCTGTTCATCACCAAAGGAAGTCAGGACTGGAACTCAGGCAGGTCAGGAAGCAGGAGCTGATGCAGAGGTCATAGAGGGATGTTTCTTACTGGCTTGCTTCCCCTGCCTTGCTCAGCTTGCTTTCTTATAGAACCCAGGACTACCAGCCCAGGGATGGCACCACCCAAAAGGGGCCCTCCCCCCTTGATCACTAATTGAGAAAATGCCCCACAGCTGGATCTCATGGAGGCATTTCCCCAACTGAAGCTCCTTTCTCTGTGATAACTCCAGCCTGTGTCAAGTTGACAACCAGGGATAGCCACTACAGATAATGAACTCATTCTTAGTTGACTATATCATAGGCCAAAGCACACACGGAGGCCACCTTCTCTCCTGGGTACCTGCCTTACCACAGCAGCAGAGCATGCAGTCCATGACCTGCCACTCCTTAGGACAGCTGTGGCTCACAGCTGTCTGTGACTGAGATACAAAGTATCATGTATATGTATGGGCGGGGAAAGATCAAAATTCAAATTGTGAGGCTAGGTTACTACTGACCGTATGCCACCTTCTTGTCCTCATAAAGTGATGCCAAAATCCCTGGCTGAACCATTTTCACACCTGTGGAGCGTATGTGTACACATGTGTACAAGCATATGTAATCACACAGATACAAACATAGAACTTCATATGCATGGCCACACACATGATCACACAAAACTACATATGTATACACATGGCCTCAAAAAAAAGCTTGACCACTTATCCACATGACCACATACTGGTATATATGATTGCACACATATGACTACACATAGACATGTGTGTGACTGCACATACATATAATGACACACAACAATACATACAGAAGCATACACATGAGACCATACAAACACATGTGACCACCACATGTGATTATTCATGTGACCACGTACATACTTATGTCCACACATGCGTGGCCATGGAAAAACATTGCTACTCACATCAGTGACTAGGCACATATGACTTTACATGTAGATACACATACAGAAACACATATTCACAGATACTATACACACACATATGATCATCATATACATACCCTGTCAGGATGACACATATATGCATCACAATATATGACCATATATACATATGATAGAACCCATAGACACACAGGACACATATAAACACCCATGTAGGTATTTCCACACACAAAAAGCCAGAACACAAGGTAATTGTGAAGCAGCAAAAATGACTTCAGGCTACACAGCAGCTTCCCTCGTTCCTGCTAAAGCCTAAGTAGTCTCTCCCTGTAAAAATCTTGCTCTGCCTTCCAGTGCATTTGCTGCCGTATACCAGGCATATATATACTCACCTCCCCACATCCACGACGATATGCAACTGCCCTGCGTGAATATCACCGTGGCCTACTTTCTAAAGACAACACAGACCAGCTGTGCGTGAATAACATTTCCCAGCCTGCCTTGCTTCTTGTGCTAGCTGACTACTGTATTCTTGCATGTAAACTACAGGAACAACCTCAGGGCACTTCCTGGTACACACTTCCCAATCAGTCGCTGGATGCAGAGGACTTTACGATCCTAAACCAGTGGTTCTCAACCTTGCTGATGCTGTGAGCATTTCATACAATTCCTCATGTTGTGGTGACTCCCAACCATAGAGGGTTTTTGTTGTTACTTCATAACAATAATTTCACTGCTGTGAAATAAATACACAGGATGTGTTCTCATTGTTATAAATTGATCCGAAGGGATCATGACCCACAGGTTGAAAAGTTCTGCCCTACAAGAACATAGGGCCATAAGATGAAAGGCATCCGGTCTCCTGAATGACGGATGAGAAGAAACGGGTCCTGTCAATCAGGACCACTCGCATTAGATAGTTACAGGAGAGAAGTCCCCCCATCAGTGGTAGAACATGGTGCTCCTCCTGAAAAGAAGAGGAATTCTAAAGTCTGTGACAGCTACAAGGTCATTTTAACAGGAGGAGCCAGGGCTTGAAGTGTCACAGCGGGCAGGCAGGAGGTGCCCTCTATGTAAATATGGCACTAGAGATAAAGAGACAAGTTCAGTCTAGACACCAACAGACAGTGGGGTCAGAGAAAGGAGGGGGGAGATGATAAGGAATAGAGCCCAGACTCTTTGGCTTCCCTACCAGAGGCTGAAGGGGACGGAAGAACAAGGGTGTCGTTTAATGCTCAGTCAGGAGCAGAGTATGGAGTGTGTGAGTGTGAGTGTGTGTGTGTGTGTGTGTGTGTGTGTGTGTGTACATGAAGGAGTGAGTAGGTGTGTGAGTGTGACTGAATAGTGGGAAGCCTACAGAACAGAACACGATGTATTTGTATTCGAGTTAGTGAAAGTGTGTGAGTTTGGAGGGTATGTCTGTGACTGATTTCATATGAGCAAGGACTCCATTCATGTACACATCCAAAGTCACACACACACACAGACACACACACAGGCACACACAGAGACACACACACAGGCATACACACACAGAGACACACAGACACACACAGACGCACACCCCTCTTCCCTTCCTCACTCAGTCTCCAGTTTGTCCTGCCTTGGTCTCTCCGACAGCACAGCAAGGGTTTTATGGAGAGAGACTTTTATAGGGTTCCCGCGTGGAGCTTGCTGAGATTTGAGGCCTGGGCTCAGGAGGGACACAGCATACGCCCCACTGTCCCTCAAGGACAGGAAAGTCAAAGGGAGAGGCCACACGGAAGTGTGAAGTCTGCCTTGGTGGGCTGATTGGGAGCCACCAGTGTAACCCATCACCAATGCCACTGAAACGGGGGCTTCTCTGCTGTTGCACCTGTTGGACCCCAAAACGCTTGAGCATTTCCCACCGTCCACTGCTTTCTTACTCCAAGTACATTTGCAGTTTCTTTCGACAAAGCATTCACTGTATTGTTGACTTAACCCTCCTCAGCATTCTGCCCATCCTCACACTAACTGGCGCACAATGATTGTATGTACTTACGGGTGTGGTTGGGTCATGCGGTGGCCATTATGTTGCATAATCATCAGGACAAGATGTTTCTTTGAGTATAAATAAAATTTGTTGAAAAAGCCTTACTACTGAAAATAAAGGTTGGGAACGCCACTGTATTTTCTCCTCCAAGCTCATTAAAGTGAGTACCCGAGGATCCACACAATGCACTCACATGGCCTCTAAAGTCATTTTGTAATTATCAGGTTCAAACACGGCCCCCAGCTATGAGGTTGCAGAGATGCATGGTAATTTGGTGTGAACCAAATTTTATGGACTTCAGATCTGCTCCTCTATAATTTATTCCCACTCGACTCCACTGAACCCGATCTGATTCTGTCTGTCTGTCTGTCTGTCTGCATGCCCTGTGGTGTCAGATGAGTTCCCAGGAGAATGCTCCTCTGCGTGTCCATCATTGATGTCTTGAACTCATCCCATTTCCTTAAAGCAACACAGCAGAGAGAGAGAAAAGAGACTCTAATGCCCAAAGCAGCAGACACCAAGAACTCCCTCCCAGTACTTGCCCTTCAAGTGGCTTCAGGCCCGGAAGGAAGGCAGCAGGGGGCATGTTTCTTCTATGCCATGGTGACAGCCCTGTGCACCTGCATGGCTCCCTCTGCTGTGGCCCTGTTTAGGGTGTGGCTTCTTAAACCTTGCCACACACAGCCCCAGGTGCACGGGTTTATAAAACAGATAACGTTTACTGATAAACAAACCAAACGTTTACTGATGACAAATCGTGTAGAAAATTATTTTAAAATTATTCCTTGGTTGCATAAAATGTTATCCTTAATCAGATGAAGGTAAATTTGTATGATGGCAGGTTATTTTTATATAAAGAATTAAATATTGGCTGTATATTTGGTGCTGTAGGATGTAGGACATCTTCAGCATATTTCAGAGATGAGAACTGGGTTTAATTCTTAAGCTACAGCGTAGCATAAATATGTACTATGACGTGGTGGAGATATGTTTAGGGTCGTTTCAGAAATGGCTAGAAATCCTAATATAATGTCAACATTTGGTCAATTATTTTTTTTAATAAAATTCCATTCAGCAACTTAAAAGTAAATTCACTTTACATTAATTTATTTTTTTCCGGAGAATGTGTCTCACATAGGCCAGGCTGGTGTCAGAGTAGCTGTGGAGGTTGGCTTCTGTTTCCTGATTCTCCTTCCTCCAGCCTGGGGTGCTGGCATCATGGGCAGAAGGGGCAGATGCTGCAATATCTGGATTTCTCTGCTGTGCTGGGACTGAGCTGAGGCTTTGTGTCTGTTAGATCTTCAGCCCCACATACTCCACTAGCACTAGTTAGAGCAAAGGGTCTGGTGCCATTCACAGCGCTACATCCTAAGGACAGAGAACTGGAATGTGTTAGGAGCCTTTGGTTCCTATAATTAAATCCATGCGCTTTTGTAAGAGAAGACTTTGTGTGTACAGCAAAGACACGGATTCATAACGTGCTAGAGTCTCAAATCTGAGCCAAGCTCTGTGCACGCTTGCTGGTGTAGCGTGTGCTGTGCCAAGCATGTGTGTTGTATGCTTAGAGCCAAGGCTACAGTGAGGTCACCCAAGGCAGCACCCCGAGGTCACTGAGCTCTTGCTTGTGACTTTCTCTTTGGTTGTTGTGCGTTTGGAATTACCACTTCCCATTGTCCCTCCCCCACCCCCCCTTTTTTTTTGCTCCCTACCACATTCTGTTATGTCACCCCTATAGGGTCATGAATTACACTCTAAGAAGCTATAGTCTTGTGTCCCTGTAAATCTTGGGGGAGGGGGGAGGGGGGAGAGGGAGGGAGAGGGAGGAGGGGCATGGTTTTTAAATTCACAGCAACATCCCTACAGGGATCTGACTCCACCTTGGAACTGCTCAGAAAGCTCTTCCCTCCTTGCCGCAGAGTCCACACCTCATCTCCTCTTCTCATCTCTCCTTCCCCTCCTCTTGTTGTGTTTTTCACTACAAAGGACCCATCTGCCCTTTGCTGCTGATTCTTGGGCATAAATAACTCAAAACTCACCTACTGTTTGCTGGTAGACAAAGGACTCTATGCCTCCATCCTATTAATACCACAGGAACAGACACAGTTGGAAGGTTCTAGAAAGGAACCCTCAACACTAGGCAGTCAGTCACTAGGGAGTGAAAATATTTATAAGCAGGCCAGTGCTCATTTATTTCCCATTGCTAAAGTGAGATACAAGCGAGGCTGGATGACTTACGAAGAACGTGGGTGATTTGGGGGGCGGGGCTCACAATCCCTCAGCTCTGGCTGAGGAGCGATTGCCAAGTGAGGCTTCTGGGGAGAGAGCCTGTGCTTTTCAGCCAGTCGTGCTCCAAGGGATGGCCTCACACTCCTGGGTAGATGGGCTTCTCAGGCTGGACTTGGTATGATTAAAAAAATGAAAGAGGACTTTAAGTTAGGAGAGCCACGGGTGGGGTGGGTCTGGGAGGAGTTCAGGGGAGGACTGGAGGAGAACATGATCAAGACGCATTGTATGGGCGTTTGAATTCTCGAAGAATTAATATGCATATTCCAAGAATGATAAGGATTTGTCTTATGTTTTGGCAGGCTGGTAAATGGAAAGAGTAACACCAACATTTGGCGAAGGCTTCTCGCTTCACGCTAACGGGAGAGAGGGCACCATTGGCGAGATGGAGCAAGAGTGCAGGCTCAGCATTCACTCTTCTTACAAAGCACTGATGCTCCAGTTGGAACTCTACGTCACGATGTCATTGATCCTGATTACCACCTCCAGACACCACCAACCCATGATGTTGGGTGTTACGTTTGCAACACATCAGCTTTGGAGTGCACGTGTAGACCGTGTCAACCACCAAGACCGTGTCAACCACCACTAAATTCATCTCTGTTTAGAATTCTAAAGGAAATATAGTTTTACTTCTAAAACCAGTGCAAGGGTGTTGAGTAACTAACTGGGAAAAGTGTCAAGAAACACACACATACACATGCATGTGCGCGCACACATACCCCTTATTCTTGGGGTCTTTGGGTCATGGTTGAGAGAGAATATTGACAATAAGATGCAAGAGTTTCACTCTTTAAGGAGTGCTTCCTATGTTATTCCCCCGCCCCCATTCCTTGAGCAGGGCTCAGCTGGTTTCGGGTTCCAGACACATTTGGGGTGAAGTCTGACCTCACTCTTCTTAGTGTACTTTGGGGGAGTCCAACATGACCAGATGAGGTTAGTCTAAGGGCTGAGATGCAACAACAGATCGTTGCAGTTCTTTGACTTTAGAATCTTCAATACTTGGTCTTGATGTGGTCGCTGGGCTGTAGAGAGTTTCCACTCCCTAGGCTGGTGGTGCAGGGCCTAAGAACATGCATGGTGAAGAGCCCCTAGGGGGACTGAGGAAATGGGCAGAAATCTGTGTTTAGTGTGCGGCTTGTCCGGAGAGGTTTGCGCGGTGGCTATGTGCTTTAAAAAAAAAAAAAAAACAGGTTTATAAAGAAGGAAAGAAAAGGGCAAGCTCTCTGTGTGCTGACAAAGCCTGACTCTCGGAGATGTCTTTCACTGGTCACAGGGCACGTCCTGGATGGACTGTGATCATGCCGGAGACACTGGCGCCCTCTAGTGAAGCTATTGGCACAGCCCTATGGGGACCTCCAAGGCAGCTGGTTAACTTAAAATACCATTAGTAGCCACTAGGAGGCTCTCTTTCCTTTGCTGAGAAATATCTGTGCCACCTCACCTCTCTATGTAGGCGGTAGAGGAAGATGTAAATCTCAAAAGCCCTGGATCAAAGAGAACTACGGTGTTTTGCTAGCACTTACTGTTCTTATACAAGTCATTAAAACTTTCTGGTCTGCATAATGGGTATAGGGATTGGGCTGTTGAACCTCTGGGAAACTGTGATCACATTCTGCATTCTCTGTCCTGTGAGACCCCCACCCCAGCCCCACCCCTGTCCTTTCTGGAGGCTACCCTGACAGACTAAGATGACTAGTGTTCTCTCCCTTGGGTGGAACCCAGCTCTGGGCTCTGTAAGGCTCGCTGCACTTGTCTGAGTGGGGACAGAGTTACAGCACAAAGAGTTTTAATCTATTACCATCCTCACAAGCACCCCCATCTTCACAAGCATCTTCCTCCTCCCAGCCTATACAGCCTGTTCCCTAGTCGGCAGCTGGGGGGATTTGATCTCCGGGAGCAGAACATCACTGTTCTGCCTTCTACTGATCGCTGGCTTTAAACTCAGGAAACATGTAAGAAAGACTCCAGGTTTGAACTTAGGAAACATGTAAGACTTCAGGTTTTCTGATTCCACTCTGGCCCTAGAGCCCGGGACAATGAGGGACTCATTCTGAGCTGCCAGCCTGGTGGCAGGTAGCACAGCCTAGAGGGCACAAGCGGAACCTTTCGCTGAGTGCAGAGATGTGTGTAAACGCATTAGTGTCTCCCTTGAAATGTCCTTCCTGACGTGCTGCCAAGGAGTCTGTGGCAAACAGACTTCGGAAGGCGAGGAGCTGGTACCCCCTGTCTTTTACTTAAAGCTTAGCTCACTGCATGAATGTTACTTTTTTTTTTATGATCACCTTTTTGATTTTGAGAATTTCATACATGAGTACTGTATTTATACCGTTTTCACCACTCCTGGCCCTAACGCTTCCATGTTCTTTCCCATTGCGCCTTGAATTCACGACCTCCTCCTCTTTATTATTGTTCCATCTGTGTGCACATATGTATTTTTTACGTATGCATGTAGTATGAGTCCAGAAGGAGCTAGCTGTATTATGTCCGGGAAGGTGACATTGGGGTCTAAGCAGAAGATGAAGCTGTGGCTTGGGACCAGTAGGACTGTGTGTTTGCTACTTCCTTGGTCCTCAGTGCAGTGACAGAATCCCTGACAAGAAGCAGCTGAAGGCAGGAAGGGGTTGCTTGCTTGGTTCACGTTTTCTGCAGTCCTTCATGGGAGGGAAGGCATGGCTGCAGGATCAGGAGAGACTCCGTCACATGGCATGTGCAGCCAGTAAACAGAGAAGAGCAGACGTTGATGTTTCAGCTGATCTTAGGTGGCGACCCAGCCTCAGGGTGTAGCTTCCTGCTTCAATCTAATCCAGAAAGCCCCTCACGGGCATGCCCGGGCATTTGTTACCATGGTGGATGTAACTCCCATCAAGTTGACAAGAGATCCACTGTTAGTTACAGATTTCAAGGCTTAAACAGGTGGGTTCTAGGTTGACTACCAAGGATCTGACTTGGGATCAGTAGTGCCCTTGACCCAGAGGAGCAGCCAGAGGAGGAGCTGGTTTTTAGGAAGGATTACTGTTTCAAGAAAGAACTTCCAAAAGGGAAGACTGAGTTGGAAGTAGAGCTCAGAAGCCGCCTTGTCCTGTGGACAGACAGACCGGAGAGAGGGTTTGTAGCACACAGCCGGGTAAGGTCTAGCGACTGCAGAGGTCTAGAGGATGTGAATTTCTTAACTCACGCCTGGTCTAGCACACCTGCCAGTTTCTCCTGCACACACCTCCCTGCCTTGGCCGCACACTGACAGTGTGAAGAGGCTGAACACAGAGGTGGGAAGCAGTGCACGCACGCACGCACGCACGCACGCAGCTGTCCTTACGATGGTACCAAGCCTCCTGCAGACAGAGCACCAGTTACACAACCTTTAAATGTGCTGGAAAAAAAATGTGGATCCTCTCTCTGTGAGCCTTAAGTGAATTTTGCCCATCTCAGGTGCATTAAATATGCTGTGCTAACATAATGCAATATTAACAGACAGGTGGAGGCCTCATGCTTCTGGAGTAAAGAATGTATAGATAGTCATTTACTTCCTATTCAGTCGCCCTCAGGACTAGCTGCTTTACCTGGGGCAAGGATGCCAGTCACGACTCCCAGAGGGTGCTTCTCTAGGAGCCTGGCTCCCTGCCATCTGGAGCTACAGCTTTCCAGGTGGCACTGTCCTGATTTCCAGTTCCGCCACATATTCCCCAGCTCAGAGAAATTATTTCTTGCTTTCTCCTTGCCAAAGGGGGGGTGAAGAGCAGAGACAATTGTTGCAATTCTAAAATCAGAGACAATTGTTGCGATTCTAAAATCATAGCAGCGGGGTGGTGTTTCTATCTCGGATCTCTTTTGAGCAAACCTTGTCAACCCTGCGAGGGCTTTTGCTGGGCTTGTCACCGTCACTTTGTCACCCTCCTGTCTTCGTTGCTATTCTCTTCTCTCCAGAATTAGGCTTGCGTCGCCCACTCAGCTTCCAGGTGTCATCCCTAAGAAGATGAAACGGGGCGTGGTGGGGACAGGGGAGAAGTTGGGTGAGGAGGTAAACAGATGGGCAATGACATAGGACAGGGGACATTCAGGAGGAAGCGGCTGGACCAGGAATAGAGAAGGCGGGTGGATGTGATCGTCCGGGTTCTTCAATTCATAATAGCATCAAGTAGGGGGAAGGACTATGGGCTTGAGAGCTACATGGAATTGAGGTCAGAAATATGCCCTGCCCCCTCCCCCCACCCCCCACCCCCGTGGCCTTAATCATGTTGCTTCACCATTTCAAAGCATGGCTTTCTGTTAAAACTGAAGGAATAGTCATGAATGCCATACAGATGGTCAGTAATGAACTGTATATGGTGGCCGTTTCTATGGCAACACCATGTAAACAAATCTAGTGAGCTGCCAATTGTAAACACACCAAGCACAATTACATACAACGTATAATACTTAGCACTGAGGGATAGTTCACTAGTTCATGTATCGATTATACCTTCTATTGCTGTTTTAGAGTGTTTTATTTTTAATTCCTTTAATTAAAAAAAAACAAAGTTTATAGTCAAACGATTTAAGAGCGGTGGCCTCACACCTCCTTTGTTTTCAATGTCTTTTGATCGTACCCTTTTCTCTCCTGCTTGGCTTGGTCACTAGTGGTTTTCAGCTCACCACTGACCTAGGAGCATCGGGCTTTGTCCACATAACACACTGCACAGCCTATGTGTGTAGCCTGCAAGGCTTAAGTGCTGTGATAATTCCACGGTAAAACCCCCAACGATGGCTTCCTGAGAATGAATTTCCACTGCTAAGCAATGCTTGGCAGTGTCTGTACTGCGGTGCTCTGGGGAAGACAGAAAGGCCCGTCTTTCAGTTTTAAGTTGCTTTTGTTTGGAGTACAGTGTCTCTTGCCAAGCTAAACTGAGTGTTTGTAACAGGACCTGCACAGCAGATGGCGGCAGAGGCCTGGGTCTGGCTACACCTGGGCAATAATCTGGGTAGACCACCAAGGGAGTCTCATTCTGTCTCCCGGGGACCCTCCTGGTTACACTAGTATCTGAAATATCTTAGCACAGAAATGAAGAGGATGTAGAATCCAGTCCCACAAATGGGAACACATTGTTTAGCATTGTGTGGAAACTGCTATGAGTTTTTAAAAAATGTCTTTTGGTGTTTGCTTTCCTAATCATAAACCCCAAGGTCCTACAGCGGGAGAATGGTGGAGTCCAGGCATTTGGAGTCCAAAGCCCTGGAGTGTCTTATCACAAGCTCTCCTCTTGCTTCCTCTCTGTGTCTTTCTTACTCATCTGGAGAGCCCCAGATGTTAGTTCCATAAACAACTGCATAACAAGTGCATAGTAGGATGTTGCAAGCACATAGTAGGATGTTGCAAATGGTTGATGGACAAGTGGAGACAAGAACAGGAGAACGTGCAGAGGAGTGAGCACCCAAGGCAAGCCACTGAGGCAGAAACGAATACCAGAAGGGCTTGTTTAGCATCTGTGGGTAGGACAGGCAGTGTACCCTGCCACATTTCACAGTCGGCTAGCGTGACTTTAAATGACGTCAGAGAAGCAAGCAGAATGAGGTAGAGAACTCAACCTAGAGACAGAGCTAAGATAAACAGGATGTGAAGTATCTGGGCCTTTTGAATGGAGTCTACTGTTCCCAGATAGTCGGGGTGCAGGCTGCTTGTCCAGGCGGCATTTAGTGAATTAAACAAGCAAAGATCCCAACTCGTATGTGGATTTTTTGCCATGAGGATATAACGTTTTAAGCGGAGTTTAAAGATTTCAAAGTATGCAACACTCCACCCACTTCCCCCGCCTTTTTTGGTCTAATTGTAAAGAGGATTATTTCATCTCTTCTTAGATGGGTGTTAAGCATAGAAAAGCTATCAAAAGGATGTGAGCCTCTAGGTCTGTCCTGAGGTGGGCATGGGTGCTGATGCCGGTGGGTGCAGATGTTGGTGGTGCTGATGATGCTGATACTGATGGGTGCTGCTGCTGCTGCTGCTGCTGCTGCTGCTGCTGCTGGCGGCTGCTGCAGGCAGTGGGGGTCAGTGGTAACAGTTGACAGTGACTGACAAGAAGGTGCCTGGTGTTTTGAAAATGACACACACACTGTCTGCTCATGTGTTGCATACTGTTTTCCAGTGTACCTGGTGAGTGCAGAGGACCTGGCTTTGGGTGTTTGAGACTGTGAGTAAGTACTAACTCCTGCACTTCATAACTGTCCAACTCCACTCAGGAACCAGCTGACTGCTCCCTCTACCTCACTGACTTGTAAGATGAGGATAACACCAGCACTTCTGATGTCACTGACTTTTGTTTTTATATTTGAAAAGAATGCATCTCAGGGAAATGGCAGTGCCTGACTGAGATCGCAGAGATGAGATGAGATGGACCAGAACCCATCAAGGGAGCCACTGACCTCCTGCCCCTCCCTGCCGCTCCAGCCCTCCCATCCCCGCCCTACATCCTCTATGTTCTCACAGGCAAGCGCTCAGCTATCACACGTGAGTGGTTACGGAGACTCATAACTACAAGAGGAGGCGGCTGTGTGGTCCGAGGCCCACCGAAAGCAGGCATAGTGTAATCGCATATTTAAAACATCGCTGAACATGCCCATTGAACCAACAATTTGGTCTCCAAGAATATAAATCCAGGATGTACACTTAGACTCGGCATGTGGTGTGAATAGGTGGTGTGTGCAATCAGCCTTTAAAGCTGATACCCAACTCTCAGCACTGAGTTAATTAGTAACTCAGCAAACGATCATTTCCCGAATCCTGATTACTTTTCTAAAGATGTGGATTCCCGTTTAATAAGCACTTTGCAGCAGTGTGTGGCAGTGCTCCTGTAAAGTCTGATCTCCGAGGGCTGCTGGAGCAGGGGGAAGGATCCACTCAAAGACTGCATGTGCCCTGCTCACCTCCTGCTTCCTGCTTCTCATCCCTTGTGAAATACACACCTTGACCGGTAGGTGGGGCAGTTGTAAAGCCAAGGACTCAGCAATAGCTGGGTTCCAAGGAGCCTCTCTAACAGCCGGGCTCTACTCTCCTAGTGGAAGAGATGACAGCTTAGTCACGAGTCTTTATGCCTAAAAACAAGTGACTTTTAGAAAAGATTTAGTTATCTATCATTTCATGCCTGTGAATACGTCGCCTGCATGCTTGTATGTGTACTGAATGAGGGCCTGAAGCCCGAGGAAGTCAGGAGAGTTGGATCCCCTGGAACCGAAGTTACAGATGATTGTGAGCCACCATGCGGGAGACAGGAACAGTCAAGAGGTAAAAGCCCTTAAAGAGGAAACACAAACATCCCTTAAAGAAATATAGGAGATCATGGGTCAACAGGCAGAACCCCTTAAAGAAGAAACCCAAAAACCCCTTAAAAATTACAGGAAAACACAAACAATTAAGTGAAGGAACTGAACAAAACCATCCAGGATCTAAAATTGGAAGTAGAAACAATAAAGAAATCACAAAGTGAGACATCTCTGGAGATAGAAAACCTTGGAAAGAATTCAGGAGTCATAGATGCAAGTATCAACAAAAGAATAAAAGAGATAGAAGAAAGAACCTAAGGTGCTGAAGATACCACAGAAAACATTGACTCAACAGTCAAAGAAAATGCAAAATGCATAAGTCTGGTAACCCAAAACATCCGGAACTCCAGGACACAATGAGAAGGCCAAACCTAAGGATTATAGGTATAGATGAGAGCAAGGATTTGCATCTTAAAGGGCCAGTAAATATCTTCAACAAAACTGTAGAAAAAAAATTCCCTAACCTAGAGAAAGAGATGCCCATGAACATACAAGAAACCTTCAGAACTCCAAACAGACTGGACTAGAACAGAAAGTCCTCCCAGCTGATATAATCAAAACACCAAATTCACTAAACAAAGAATATTAAAAGTGGTAATGGAAAAAGGCAAGTCACTTATAAAGGCAGACCTATCAGAATTACACCAGACTTCTCATCAGAGACAATGAAAGCTAGAAGATCCTGGGCAGACCTCATACAGACCCTAAGAGAAAATTCCAGCCCAGGCTACTATACCCAGCAAAGTTCTCAATCATCATAGATGGAGAAACCAAGACATTCCATGATAAAACCAAATCTACAAAGGATAATTGATGGAAAATGCCAACAGAAGGAGGGAAACTACACCCTAGTAAAAGCAGGAAAGTAATCTTCCAACAAACACAAAAAAAGATACCCACACAAACATAAAAATAGCATCAAAAATAACAGGAAGCAGCAATCAGTATTCCCTAATATCTCTTAACAACAATGGACTCAACACCCCAATATAAAGACATAGACTAACGAAATATTTCTCATGTAAATCTTCAATTTTATTAGAAAATGTTTGTAATTCCCCTTTTAAATAATTTAGTAATTTTTTATGTCTACCATTTTATCTGCATTATTTTTCATGATAATCTTCAATTTTAATGTCTTTCTATATACTTCCTCTATTTTATCAGAAATGTTTTCAATGTAAATCTTTGATTTTATCACAAATGTTTCTAATTCCACCTTCAATTTAATTTAGAGTTTTTGTATCTACCATTTTATATGTAAAATTTTCCATGAAATAGTCAGTTTTTAACATGCTTATCTATTTATTTCTTGAATTTTACCAGAAATATTTTCCATGTAAATCTTCAATGTTATCTGAAAATGTTTATAATTCCACCTTCAATCAACTTAGAATTATCTTTACGCCTATCATTTTATCTATATAATTTCCATGATAATCTTTAATTTTAACATTTTTCTCTATATATTTCTTCAATTTTATCAAAAATATTTTCTAAGTAAATCTTCAACTTTATCAGAAAATGTTTATAATTTCACTTTCAATCAACTTAGGAATCCTTTTATACCTACCATTATTATATCTATATAAAATTTCCATGATAATCTTCAATTCTAACATGTTTTTCTACATTTTTCTACAATTTTATCAGAAATATTTTCCACATAAATCTTCAATTCTATCATAAAATGTTTCTATCCCATATTTCAATTAATTTAGCAATGTTTTACATGTCTACCACTTTACTCTTTAATTTTCCATGAAAATTGTCAATTTTAACGTGTTTAATCTGAAATATTTTCCATGTAAATCTTTAATTTTATCATAAAGTGTTTTACTTCCCTTTTTAAAAAATAAAAAATAAATAATAATAATAATAAAAATGAACCCAGGACTATCAGCCCAGGGATGGCACCACCCACAAGGGGCCCTTCCCCCTTGATCACTAATCGAGAAAATGCCCCACAGCTGGATCTCATGGAGGCACTTCCCCAACTGAAGCTCCTTTCTCTGTGATAACTCCAGCCTGTGTCAAGTTGACACACAAAGCCAGCCAGTACAGACACTGCTCTTCCCCATCAGTGTCCTCTGTGTGAGCCTGCTGAGTGAGGTGAGGTCCAATCTCTCGGAAAGCTCTGGAAGCCCTGCGCTCTTTATGTTCTTCTAGGTTGTATGTTTTAGGATTTGTCCTGTTTTCTGAATCACAAGTATCCCTAATCTCTAAACAGAAGCCCCTTTTCCTACCCAACATCTTATAGAGAACAGGCTGTAGTCACGTGTAGAATCCAGTTCACAATGGAAGTAGTTCACATCTTCCCCTGAAGATGTTTGGGGAAAGCTTGGACCATACCTAAAGCTTAATGGGAGCCTTCAGGGGTGGGTATGGGAAGAGCCCTCAGCCATATTCAGTGGCAAACTTAGTAACTCTTGCCCCCAAACTGTAAGCTATTTTCCTTGAAGTCAACTATTACTGTTTTCGATGTTGGTAAAGCAGACTTGAATAAATCACAGATTTGAAAATCTCTGAGACACAAATATATGTTTGTTTGGATGGAGCTGGCAGAAGGTAAGCCTATGAATTAGGAATTCAAGTGTTTTGATAAAAGCGAATCAGTTTGTTGAAGATATGCCTACACTCACATCAATAGCAACACTTAATAATAGTGAAGGTATAGCTTCAATACAAGTGTCTTGTGAATGACTTATGAATAGATAAAGAAGATGTGGCATCAGCACATAACTGAATATTATCCAGACATGAGGAGAACAAAATCCTGTCATTTTTGGCAACATGAATGGAACTGTAAGACATTACACCATGTGAAGAAAGCCAGGCACGGCAACACTTGTTCCTACGCATGTGCAGAAGCTAATAAAAAATTGATTCCACAAAAGCAAGCGATAGAATAGAGGTTACTAGAGCTGAGGATGGCAAGGGGAAGAGCTCCTAAACAAATGGGAGTCTCTGAACACAAAACATACTATTGTTATATTGGAGGACTAATGTGTAATGTTCTGTAGGGTAAAACGGTGAGTAGAGTTATCAGTGATGTATGCTTTAACTTTTTATGTAGGACTGGCTCGAGTGTTGGGTGTGTCTCTGGGACAGTCCTACTCCTTGGTTTAGCCACAGTCTCCCCAGGAGTAGCTGTGGGCACAGGAAGGAGCCCTGGAAGTAGAAATGGAGTCCGTAACTTTTGAGGATGTGGATGTCAACTTCACAACAGAGGAAAGGGCTCTTCAGGGCATCCTTACCAGAAGGCATGATACTTTATCTATAGCCATATGACACAGGAAATGTTCTGGCAGCTCACCACTATAGAAATAGATAAACAAACAAACAAACAAACAAATACATAAATAAGGCCAGAACATCGAAAATGACTGTAAAAATTCCAGAGGATGCTGTGCATTGCAGTTCCAACAGGCCAAGAACATGTGAGTGTGTGCAGTACGCAGAGACAATGTGCACATGTGGGGAGTATGGCAAAGCCTTCGGTCCCCATGTCCCCTGGTTCCTGAAGCATGTAAGGACTCACACACTTGAGAACAGAAAATCCATCAATGTGGGAAATCCTTCAGTGAGGTAGAAACTTCTGTTCATTTGTTTGCAAAGTCAGTCATGTCAAATGATGTTTCGCCGGGGCACACAGGTGAAAGGATGTGTTGCTAAAGCAGGCTCATGAAAGGATGCATGGTATTCAGAAGGAATATAAATGTGACCCCCACAGACAGTGGGAGCTGTGGTTTGTGTTGCTCTGCCTTCACTAATGACACACATGCATTGGTTCGCCTTACATTGCTTTGTTGAGCTTCTCTTCATAGAAGAGCTTCTGACTTCATAGAAAGCAACTTGCCAAAGAACTTCTCATGAGGTTCCTGCTGCTTCTTGCTGCTTCCACAGACTCTGGCTGACTGGCGAGCCTTGCGGTTTCTTCTGGATTGAACTGCCCTTGCTGGTTCATGTGTGGTGTCTGCTGAGAGGAATGGACTGCAGCTGCTGATTTGTATTTGGTGTTTGCTACTGGGCTGAACTGCTGATAATCCTGACAACAAAGATTGGACTTTCCCCCAATGAACTATTTCTAAACAGGTCAATGTCCCCCATGTCCTAATAACTTTTCTCTTCCACTGCCTCTGGTGGGTGGTGGGCTAGAAGGAAAGTTGAATGTTTATTAAAGTAGGTTGAGGAACATTCATGCCTACACTTCAGTACTCATAGCTGTGGTCAAATATAAAGAAAGATTCATGCTCGAAAGAAACCTCATGTGTTCAAGCAGTGCAGGAAAAGCATTTAAAGACACCATGTCACCACACACTGTGGAGATGACACTTGCATGTGTAAGGTAAGTGTTAAAGCCTTTTGCTATTCTCACCAAGGCTCATACCTGAAGTAACTCACACTGGACAAAAGTTCTACGTATAGAGCCAGAGTACCTGCCATTTGTTGGAAAATGTGCTATTTTACTCTCTCTCTCTCTCTCTCTCTCTCTCTCTCTGTGTGTGTGTGTGTGTGTGTGTGTGTGTGTGTGTGTAAAATGAAACAAATTATAGCCTCACACATGAATAGCCTCACACAATTATCTGTAAGGTTGTGTGAGAGATGAGAGCACTCAGATCCATTATCTTTGCCATCCTCAAGTGTGCAATCCATTCTTGTTAAAAAATTGTTTCTAGGTTGTAGAACTTGCTGAGAACCTAGATAATGTTTTCATCTGTCCTCTCACAAACATCTCCACGTTCCCCCATTCCCCTGAGCGGAAGAAGTGACAAAGTTGGAAGCTCTTCGAGGAGATCACTGTCCTTGTAAGAGGAAAAGAGTCAACAGGACCCAGACACAGAGTAAGGACCAGCCACGAGGGGACAGTCACGTGATGTGCAGTTTCAACCAAAGACAGACCACTATGTTTTAGTTTCCCACATTGTAATGGAGTGGAAACGTACTCTGCTTTGCCTAGTGCAGTCTTGGCTCCTGTGCCACGGGGGATGCATCCCTTACTTTTGGGGCAGTGCACCCCCTGTGGCCACTCCTGTACGGTGCAGCACACTGGATCACACCTAGTGTGCCTGTGGCAATGGGAACACAGGACTTTGGCTCTGGCTTGTGTGCTTATTGTCCTGCGGCTTGGTAATCATTTCAAAGCTCATGCCGTTCGCTTATTAAGTCAACAGGATACCGTGTTACATGCCAGGTATATATGACATTCACTGCGCCTTTTCTTGGTATGAGAGAGTACCCTGCATGGCTGACCTACTCAGTCTAGGTTCGCACATGCAAACACACTCTACGTTATTTACACCAATGATGGCAGCACCTATCAACTCCTTCCTCGGGGTGCGTCCCCATCCCTGAGGGATGTGTGATGAGTTCCTACATGACCCGAGAAAGCTGACATATGACATGTATGTAGAGACGAACACTAGAGCGAGGTGGTGGGGTCATTGAAGAGGAAAAGGTGTATGGATAAAAGGCAGAGGCTAAAGGGGCGCTCAGGAAATCCCCTTGCTGGATAGATTGGTAGGAGAAAGGGGAAAGGGAAGAGAGAGTCAGCTAAAGGGGTCAGGCTGAAGGAGGGTTGGTCATATCCTTTCCCAAGACAAGTTGTCGGGGACGCTATGCCTAGGAGCTTTGTTCTTCTCCGTGTCCCTCTTAGGGACAACCTTTGTGTGTGTCATTCCTTCTAGGCCCTTTGCAACTTTTTAACCCCATTCTGTCAAACAATGAAACCTGTGGAAATACATATTTGATGTACAATTTGCTAAAAACATCAAACCCCATAAAGGCGTAATCTGTCTGGAAACATAATTGTGTTATGCTGGAGCCGGTCCATTGGGGAGGACTGGAATGAACCCTTGTCACGAATGTTCCGCCTGCCTGCTTGTGAATTCCCGTGGAGCTATGACCCTATTTTGTTTTCGCTGTTCCAAAAAATGAGTCCATGTTTCAGGGGGAAAAAAAGCTGTAATATTCATCTTTGCCAATTTTGAAAAATTCCCAGACCAAGACTTTGTTTAAAAATCTATATTTGGCAAAGAAAACAAGGAGAGGTCTCATGTGGCCCTAATCTCCATGGTGACTAATGTCATCACAGGATCTTCTAAAAGGATTCCCAGGGGGTGATGGAGACACAGGCATCTTTTGGTGTGACCACAGATAGCAAGATCTGTATGCTTTAGTGACATGTACTATATATGACCAATCTTGGGTATTTCACCAATTGGATAGCAGGGGACAGAGTTTCTCAAACAGTGGCTGCTAACGTCGCCTTCATTCCTTGACTTCGGCACACACTGGCTTTGTTTTTCTGTACCATTTTAGAATTTTAGAGCTGAGAAAAGCTCTTAAATGGTCACTTCCTCTTTCTTTGGGCAGACCGGTTTTTCTTTAGAGTTACTGCAGCACAGTGGTAAGAGCTCACACCTGTGAACTGAGGCAAACGTGGGCACCGCGGCTCTTCACTCTGCTGTTGGCGTGTGTGAGAACCTGGACAAACTCTGAAAGCTCCGAGTCTTTGTAACTCATCAAATAAAATGGGAATCGTGAGCCCGTTAGCGGGGGAGTTGTTAAGGAGGCTGGCGAGGCTGCTCACTGGTTAAAAGCACTGTTGCTTTCACCAAGGACCCAGGTTCGACTCTTCGACCCAGGTGGTAACTCACAACCAGTTGTCACTCTAGTTCCAGTGGGTGTAACTCTCTCTTCTGCCCTCCACACCAGGCACGCACACACACACACACACACACACACACACACACACACACACAGTGCACAGGCATACACGTAGGCAAAACATGCATATACATGAAATGGGATAAGGTATTTTTTAAAAAGCTGTTTATATAGACGAATGGTGATAATGCGTGCTGCAGAGGACTCAGAACCCAGTGCAATTTAGAAAAATTAAATTATTAATTTCATTATTACTTTAAAAGCATGTACCATTTCTGGGCAGCCAGCTCCTGCACCCAGTATATGAGTAAACGCATCACCCTCTAGTGAACCGACACTGAAATAAGGACTTAGTGCTCTGGAAATCCGCTGCCTCAGAAACGGAGAGAACACATCTGGACTGGTGCTGTTTGCCTGACAATATCATCAGGTCAGGCTCTTCTCCACCACACCGAGCTTGTAGGCCCAGGCTGAGCACTTCACCTGGGAGCACATATCCAACGTGGACCATGAAGAAAAGGGCCCGCCTTGCCCTTCCCTGAGCATTTATCAACAGTAAATATATGTTTGAGAGAAATGTATATTTATTGATAAATTATATTTATTATTTCCTGGGCAAAGCTATGTGGTGCCAGAGAAAAACCAACCCTTGATCCACCTAGATATGGCAAAAAAAAAAAAAAAACCAAAAATGTATTTACCATCCATCTCAAATTAATCAGTTACTTCTCAGGATCTAGGAGCATGCCGACATTCTATAGAGGGCCCGGAGAGGTGGAGTGTCATCTTCTTTTAGCTGTACTCTTTGCTCATATCTGATTTCATATTGAGGTCTAATATGGCTTGGGCGTGGCTTGAGTGTGTTTCTCAAAGGTCCCTGTGCAGGAAACTTGGTCACTAGGGTAGCTGTGTTAACACTAGGGAGGTAGTGCGGTGGTCAGGAAGTGGGACCAGGTGGAACATAGTTCAGCTATTGGATATATTACCCTATTTTTTTAAGACAGGTTTTCTCTATTATATACCTCTGGCTGTCCTGGGACTCACTATGTAGACCAGGTTGGCCTCAAACTCACAGGGATACTCTTCCCTTTGCCTCCAGAGTGCTGGAATTAAAGGCATGCAGCATCATGCCTGGCTTGACTATATCGGTCTTAAAGGGTTTAAAGGTTTAAAAGCACTCTCATGCAGTGAGTTAGTTACAGGAATTTAAGGACAAGCCTGCCCCTCCTTCCCAGCTCCTCTGGCTGCCAGCCTCCCCGTGTGAACCTTTTCCTTCTAACACATATTTACTAGCGATAAATTACATTCTTGTCCTTTTAATATGCTTTAGGACATGCACAAACATATAAGTTAAATTTAAAGCATATTAGTAAAAATAAGTAGAAATGAGGTTTTAGCATTTTTCTCTATAGCATCATAGATTTCCTATAGTCCATATGCCCCAACCATGAGGAAGCAACACAATTTAAAACAGTGTCAAGCATAGCGCTGAGCCCTAGAGAAGAGGGACAGCAAATTCTCCTCTGAATGATCAGAATCAATGAGAAGCCGAAGGTCGTTGTTAGGTTAGGTCTTACAGAACAATCGGTGTTCCAGATCGTCCATCAGGGGAACACTAGTTCTAGCCTGAAAAACCAAGGAAACATAGAAATGTTCTGGGTCACAAAGGTGTGCCAATGAGGCAACATCTGGCAGAGGAAGGGAGACTCGGTCACCTTGCTGTCACAGGGCCACTTGGGGCCAGAGACTGCACCAGAAACACGGGGCTAGTCCCGAAAGGGCCTTGGATTTCAAGCTGAGGAAAGGACCCATCATCCCGTAGCACACAGGGAAGACGCCGTTCTTTTGGCAGTGTGGAGGCAGGTCTGAGGGGAAGGACAATACTGAGAGAGGCTGGGGGAGGACGGTGGGCTGGGAGTTAAGGAGAGCGGAGGGAAGTTGCTTTAAAGATGGCTGAGTCAGGAGCATGTGGTGCATCTGAGAGTTTGGGGGAAAGAGGAGGGCCGGTGATGGATAAACACCAAATCCCTCATGAAGCTGGATTCAGGCCTCGTAAGAAACAGTGCTATGAAGGGTTCTAATTGGGAGGAAATGTCAGTGGGCTGTTTAAAACGTTTCACCAGCTCATCAATGGCGGTAAGTCTCACCGACGAGCCTGTTCTTGCCTCTCTGCATCCCTGTGCTTGGTCCAGAGCCGAAGATGACTCATTGCATGGGTGGTCTGCCTGCACCTTGAAGCTGAGTATGATCACAAAATCATTGTTTTGCTTGGACGAATGAAGCAGGAGCCACGGGGGCCTGAGACTCTGCCTGCCCAGCCACATGCCTGCCATAATCCTGAGGTCGTCTTTCTCGGGCCGGTTCGCTGATCTTCAGTCAATGAGACCCGCAGTCAGAGTAGCCCAGCAGCATGCTCTGGAGACGTGTCCCACTGACCCTGTGACAAGGTGAACCAAGAGCAGCCTAGACCGAGTGTGCACAGCCTAATCACCCATCACGTGATCCATAAGTTAATAAGATGTAATCGATGTAGCTACCAAGACCTACAATAATGATTATGTAGCAGCAGATAGCCAACATTTCAGGGCTCTTACTAAAGGGCATTTACTTCACTGCAACGCTCAGAGGACCTGCCTGTCTCTTCTAGAAGTGTCTCTGCTTTTCCAAGCTCCAGCCACACTCATTCTCCTTTGGTTCTCCAGTACGTCACACCCAGCACTCCGAGACTCGGCCTGGACCTGTGTCTGGAATCACTTCAGCTCCTGGAATACACATCAGGTTTACATAATCACCATCTCTGCATTGTTCAAAACTCAGCTCCACGCGTGTTCCCCAGAGAAGCACTCTCTGATCTTCACGTCAAAGTCAGGGCCTCCCTTAGTATTTTCAACAGTTGATGCTTCTTACTTAGAGCCTTTAATTGATCTTGAAGCTACCGGCCTCCCATACAGTTGTTTTAGCTAGCTCTTAGGCTCACGTTCTCTTCCAGAACCAAGGAAACAAAGCACACAAGTTTGAGAGGAGGGCATGGGAGCCATGGTGGTGGGAAGCTGGGTATCAGCTCTGAATTCTGAGCAGGAGTGTCTCTAGAGTCCCTGTTAGAGACCTGGTCAAACATGTCAGGGAGGAAAGAAGATGGGTAATCAACACATACACACTGCACATAGACACACATACACACTGTACATACACATACCAATATCACATACCACACATATATGCCATACTCCACGCATACCACATCATACACACACCCACACACACATACATCACAACACACACACCACAACACACATACACCACAGTACACCACACACAACACACACATACCACAACATGCACCACAACACAAACATACCACACACACAGCACACATTCCACAACACACACAACACATTACACACGCAACATGCACCATACCACACATACCAGAGAATATACTACAACACACATACCATATCATAGCAACACACACATAATACCTCACATCACACACACACACACACACACCACAACATGCACCATACACACAAACACAGCACACACACAGAACACACTCCACAACACACAGAACACAACACACAACACATATCACAATACACATACATATTATTCTCTCTCTCTCTCTCTCTCTCTCTCTCTCTCTCTCTCTCTCTCTCTCTCTCATGCCTTCACAGTTGTCATCCAAGCAGAGGCTGAAGGGAAGGGGACCCACACCCATGCAGTTCTGGGAGAGAAATTCTGGATCAAACTTGATGAAAAACTTTTACATGCTCCCTGTCTGTGCCTTCAGTTGCACGTGGGCACAAGATATTTTGTTCACATAATCCCACCCACGATTAAGCAAATGAGTGCTTTGGAGTACTGTATGTATTTCATGAACATCTTTTCAAAATCCTTCATTTTTCTCTGACTCCTCATTCTCCGAGAACTGTCACTGTCAGGATGTTAGTGTGAAGAGAGAAACTTTTAACTTCAGCGCGCCTGGAGACTGGGTGAGCTCCGTGGCTACAGCGCCTCCACAGGGCAGAGAGCTGCAGGCTTGCGGTTTAGCGGTCATTAATATTTCCTAATATTTTCCTCATTTTTCCTTTGAGAAAGCCTAATCCGAGAACTGAGAACCTAATCCAGAACTCCTGGTACATATGAGGTGTTCCGTGCTCCTTCTTGTGTCTCTAAAATCCCAAAGTTGTTTTTTCTCTGTCTCTCTCAGCCTCTCTTTGTTTCTGCCTACCTGCCTGTCTGTATTTGTCTCTGTCTGTCTGTCTGTCTGTCTGTCTCCTGATTTTTCCATTGTTCTCTCTGTAGCGCCCTTTCTCTGGGGAAGATACCCTGAACTCTCTGCAGAAGCTCAAATGGGCCGAAGTTTTCACTTTTCACACTTCTTTCCGGCTTACACCTCCTAAGACCTGCCAGTCCTCGATGTCTGAGGCTCAGCTGTGTGCCCCGCCCCCAAGAAAGTCAGAACCTGTCATCTGCTGCCCTCTCCCTCACCCTGCTCTCAATTATCCTGCCGTTCCCCCTTCTCCGTTCCACTGCTGAACCCAGCTTAATAATGTATTTAATTTCTGACTTTTTTTTGCCACCCCCAGGGGAGCCCAAGTTATCCAGGAGAATCACATTCTTGGTTGGTTGCAGCTGATGCTTCAAAACAGGGCCCAGGACATGACAAACCTCAACAAAAATCTTGTAAATCAACCTACGTCCAAAGGACTGGGAATTGCTCTGCCCTGGGGCTACCATGGAGCTTCCGGTAAAGCCTGCGCAGGCAAGCCTGCTCTGGGCAGAGTTAGTTTGGGATTAGCAATTCACTTATTCCGAAAAAGTTGTAAAAGCCAAGAAGATGTGACTGTAGCAGCCAACTGTTTGGCTGTCTGCTCTAAACCAAGAATGTTTTTTTTTTTTCATATACCCAAACTCTCAATCAAAATACTCAGTGTTTAATGATAAATGCAGTCTGGTACATTTTAATTCTACAGGTCTATCGTGGCAAGTGAGTTGATTCAGAATTTCCGAAGGTGTACTAAGAGACTGAGTAAGACCCACTGATAGGACATCGAAATTAGATTTATACAAAGTTGAATTTACAAAAGAAGTTGTTCGGCAAAACGAAGGAAATCAAACAAACCCCAGAAACTCCTCAAAGTTCAGTCCCTTCCTGTACTGGCTGGTCTTGTGTGTCAACTTGACACAAGCTGGAGTTATCACAGAGAAAGGAGCCTCCCTGGTTCTATAAGAAAGCAAGCTGAGCAAGCCAGGGGAAGCAAACCAGTAACATCCCTCTATGGACTCTACATCAGCGCCTGCCCCCAGGTTCCTGCCCTGTGTGAGTTCCTGTCCTGACTTTCTTTGGTGATGAACAGAAATGTGGAAGTGTAAGATGAGTAAACCCTTTCCTCCCCAGATTGCTTCTTGCTTGTCATGCTTTGGGCAGGAATACGAACCCGGACTAGGATGCACCCAATGGTGCTCACAGTTGAGAGGTTTGGGTATAAATTGTGGCAGATTTGTGTCAGTGAGAGGCGAGGTTCTCACTTAAGTCATAGGAAAAAGGACGGAGGTTGACGTTTGATAAGCCTTTGCAAAAATGTACTAAACAAGGCCCAGTGGGCCATATATTGTAGGTGAGCATGGGTGATAGTTATGGGGAGGAAAAAGTTCCCAGGAGGGTCTGTGTTAGGAAAGCAGGAGAGATGGCTGGACCAGTAAAGGCTCCCAGAAGCAAGAGAGACTTGACCTCAGTCCCTGGGAGCCACTCGAGGGAAGAGTTAACTCCTATTAGCTATCCTCTGACACACAATTGATAAGTCACCATTCTTGTGTGACAACATGGGTCATTTCATTTTGCTGCTTTTTCCCCCTCCTGTTTTCTTGTAAATGCCATGCCCAGATCATACATATAATTAAAACGGGAAATGTTATAAAAATATGTCAAGCACCTAAAGTAACTCCATAGTTTTGGATCTCTTTTAAAACATCTGGCCAAGTGTTGTAGACTTTTAGTGATTGGAAGACTGAAGACCGCTTGACCCACCTGTTTGCAGTCCCTCATGGCTATAGTGAAGGGGTGTGTGGTGGTTTGTGTATGCTCGTCACAGGGAGTGGCACTATTAGGAGGTGTGGCCTTGTTGGAGGAAGTGTGTCACCATGGGGATGGGCTTGGAGATCTTCCTCCTAGATGCCTAAGCATGCCCAGTCTGTTCCTGGCTTCCTTTGGATAAAGATGTAGAACCCTCAGCTTCTTCTGCACCATGCCTGCCTGGACGTCGCCATGCTTCTGCCTTAATGACAATGGACTGAACCTCTGAACCTATGAACCAATTAAATGTTTTATAAAACTTGCATTGGTCATGGTGTCTGTTCACAGCAGTAAAACCCTAACTAAGACAGGGTGTGAAGGAAAACCCTGAGTCAGCTGCCGACACTCAGCCTCCCCATTGTTCTGGTCCCATTGTTCTTGAGTTTATATGCAAGGAGTGTCCACAGCTGTGGTTGTGCTGTGTGTCGGGTATGCAGATGCTGAGGTAGGAGGTGAGGACTGGCGTCAAGAGCCTGCCGTGAGATGTATAGATGATTACCCGCTACTTCAGTCTCCTGTGTTCCTTACTGGAATGCGTAGGTGGCAAGCACTATGAGGGTACAGGGGAGGACTTCTGAGCTACCAGGTAATTTAGGGAGGACTTCCTGTGAACACAGAGAGGGCCCCGAAGACACACTCCAGGAATATGGAGTCTGAAAAGTCCCAGAAATGACACTTACTGTGGTAAATTCTCCTCTGTGTTTAGACTCTGGAATAGGAAGCAGGTGAGAGGCATGGGCCAAGACAAGGGTTCTCTCTTGTGATCAGGCAAAGAGGCTTCAAAAGTCCTGTGAGGATTTGGATTTCCCCCCCCAAAAGATTTTTTTTTTCATGGTAGGTTGGTAGTTATATTTACATACTTCAAAAAGATCCTGCAAGCTAGGGCTAGAGAGATGGCTCAGTGGTTAAGAGCATGTACTATAGCAGCCTTGTTTATAATAGCCAGAAGTTGGAAGGAGCCCAGATATCCCTCAAAGGAGGAATGGATACAGAAAATGTGGTATATTTATACAATGGAATACTACTCAGCAATTAAAAATAATGAATTCATGCAATTTGTAGGCAAATGGTTAGATCTGGAAAATATCATCCTAAGTGAGTTAACCCAATCACAAAAGAATACACATGAAATGCAATCACTGATAAGTGGATATTAATGAGCCCAGAAGCCCTAAATACTCAAGGCACAATTAGCAAGTCAAATGATTCCCAAGAAGAAGAAAGGAGAGGACCCTGGGCCTGAAAAGATTGGATCCAGTTTTGTAGATCCAGAACAGAGAAATGGTTGGGGGGGATGATTGGGGAATAGTTGTGGGGAGAGGACTTATGGGACATATAGTGTGTGTGGGGGGGACTGGGAAAGGGAAAAGCCTTTGGAATGTAAACAAAGAATATAGAAAATAAAATTTAAAAAAAAAAAAGAGCATGTACTATTGTACTGTTTATGCAGAGGAACCAAGTTTGGTTGCCAGCACCATGTTGGATAGCTCACTACTACATGTAATGCCACATAGAATCTGATGCCCTCTTCTGGCCTTTTTAGGCACTGCACTCATTACTACATACCCTCTCCCCCAACACAGGGTTATAACAGCTATTAGAACAATGTCAAGAGTTTGTGAGCTATTGATGGATGAGCAGGGGCTAAGCAGTGAGTCAAGGACAGTGAATGGTCTCAGGAAATGAAGAGTTGCAAGATACACAGGAGGAAGAGACCCAAGGAGCACCAGATGCTTTGCTTTGGCACCTTGGCCCGGTTAAGGAAAGATTAACCCAAGACTTGCTTGTCTGAAATGTGCTGAGGCACTTGGGGGGAGGGGAGGGACATACTGCAGCAACAGGAATATGCAAGATGCCAGGAAACAGCAAGATGCCGGGGAATGACATCCACAGTGAAAGAGCCAGTCCCAGCACCCGGGGGCCTCTGCAGTCAAGGACAGATAAAAAGAGCCCTCGTGGAAACGAGAGGATCCAGTAGCCAGAGAGGACAGAGGAGCAGGAGGCCTGAGCATAGTCAGGGAAGGCAAAGTCACAAGTTCGAAGTCAGCGTTCTCTGTGGAAAAGCTGGGTGCAGAAGCAGGCATGCGCGCTTACCGCAGCTGAGGAGGCTGTTCGCCCCTCGAGGAGACGAGCCTGCTCCTGATGGTAAGTGCAGCTGCTGAGCTGCTGTGGGCTCCAGAGGGTGAAGCTCTCAGGAGGTGTCTGGTGTGAGAGTTTGGGTTGTGGCGGGGAGGTGGGCTTCAGTTCCTCTGTTAGCTTGGAGAGTCAAGAGGCATTTAGGTACTCTGCAGAGACGCTCATATAAGATTTCAGAAATTGGTGGAGTGTTGAAAATAGCTAACCAACAGGAAAGGATGCGTGAAAAGGCATATAGAAACTGTTTTACAACCATATTATAAAAATTATAACCACAAGGGATGGTAGAGAACATGTGATGTGAAAGAAGATTTGGGGGACAGTAGAGATTAAAGGTGTAAGTGGTGGTGACAGTGGGGTGAATGGGGAAGAAGAGGGCGTGGTGGACAGGGTTAATTATTGTTTCTGGAAATATTAAAACATCGACCCCCCCCCCAACTCTCCGTGGGTTCTGACCACGCTTCTGCCAACTCTCTAGACCTGCTGGTCTCTAGGCCCGCAAACTCCGGACCTGCAGGGCCAAAGGGCCTCGGCTGCGCCATCTCACTCGGTGGTCCCTCTGCTAGCCATTTCTCCGGCGGAGGCCCCCAAGTTGATCTTGCTTCCATGCAATGCCCCACACACCCCACGATCTACCTCCTCATCACCTAATTACCCGGTTGAATCAAGACTCTTAAAGCTTAATTAACCAATCAGATTTATGTATCAATAATATCACAATTTATAAGATGCCAATACAATAATTTTAGGGCCAATTGATAATGATAAAAGCTTTATTCCAATTATTCTAACTCATAAAATCATCACTTCAGCCTCCATTCTTTTCTCTCTCTCTCTCTCTCTCTCTCTCTCTCTCTCTCTCTCTCTCTGCAACTCTTAGCTCTGCCCCCTTTCCCCTATCCAATCACAGACCTTCTCTGCACTAATATAAATTGGACAAGGAAATCCTGTGACATAATTATAACTAAGGGTTTATGAAAAAGCCTTACGGAAACCCACTGTTTATCTAGTAAGCTAATTTTTAAAGAGTTAGATGAGTTTAAAGAGTGTCTCTGTGTTTCACCATTGTTCTCTATTACCAGGCACAACTACAGAACACTATTGCTGAAGACATCATGCACTTACGATATAGGGCACAGAGAAATTCATCTCAAACACACCAACAAACTTTCTTCCTGCTGGTGAGATTATACAGTGCAGGGATGTGTACGCTGGATGCTGGGGAGAAGAAAACTGGACCCTGAATGCTATACTGCCGACTCTCTAGGCAAGACACGCCCACCTCTCGTGAGTGTTAGAGGGTAGTCCACCACATTCTGATTGAATACGAGGCTTGCTCTGTGGGATAGAATTCATGGGAACCTAATCGAAACCCACACCTATGGAGGCCATAGACTCTAGAGTAGAACTTACTGCTGTTTTTCTGTTAGATGGGTATGTTGTTAAACTGTCTTCTAAGCGTTATGCTTATGCCATTGACCTAGGCTGCTCTCAACCTTGGGTGCTAAGGAACTCATGCTCAGACTGCAGAGAAGTGTCTGAGTGCCCAGTCCTAACTAGCGCATCTTTATCAATGCCCCTGCCCAGTCAGTATCACTGAAGAGGAAGCAGAAAGAAGGTAACACACAGAGGGTGGGAAACGGCGCTATGAAATGTTGTCTTCCAGATGTGACACGATGATTTACTCAAGAACTCATAACAGCGTCTTCACTCCCAGTCGGACAGGACAGGCAGCTCTGGGTACAGAGATATCCTGAGTTTAACATCACTTGGGACACAGACCACCAGGCTTCTGCCTGCGCCCAAGACCTGGGTAGCTCTGCAGTTCATCTGAGTTTCAGCCCATCATGGGTTGTTTGCCCTGCAGAGTAATCTGTATTTGAAGGGGCTCCCCACCACCATCTTAGCTCCCAGTCAGACAGGACAGGCAGCTCCAGGTACACAGAGACAACCCCGAGTATAACATTGCTTGGGGCAAAGCACACCAGGGCTCCAACGGCACCCAAGAGTAGGGCAACCCATCAGCAATCTGTGCCAGGGGAAACCCAGTCATCCAGAGGAGCAGAAATAGCCTTACAGGCTTATAGGATGTTCAAGCAGAAGACAGTGACAACAGGACCAACTAACGCTAAAGATAACCAGATGGCAAAATGCAAACGTAGGAATATTACTAACAGTAATTAAGGCAATGTGGCAACATCTGAGCCCAATTCTCCAACAACAGCAAGTCCTGGATACCTCAACATAGCATAAAAACAAGATTTGGATTTAAAATCACTGGTCATGATGCTGTTAGAGGAACACCAGAAGGACATAAATAAATCTCTTAAAGAAATACAGGAGAAAATGGATTAAAAGGTAGACGCCCTTACAAGGGAAACACAAAAATCATTTAAAGAAATTCAGGAGAATATGGGTCAACAGATAGAAGCCAATAAAGAGGAAATGCAAAAATCACTTAAAGAAATACAGGAAAACTTGGATCAACAGGCAGAAGTCATGAAAAAGGAAACACAAAAATCTCTTAAAGAATTACAGGAAAACACAAACAAACAAGTGAAGGAACTGAGAAAAGCCAGCCAGGACCTAAAAACAGAAGTAGAAACAACTAAGAAATCACAAAGGGAGACAGCTTTGGAGATAGAAAACCTTGGGAAGAAACCAGGGGTCATAGATGCAAATATCAACAACAGAACACAAAAGATAGTAGAAAGAATCTCAGATACCGAAGATACCATGGAAAGTATTGACTCAACAGTCAAAGAAAATGCAAAATGCAAAAAGCTTGTAACCTGAAACATCCAGGAAATCCAGGACACAATGAGAAGACCAAACTTAAGGATTATAGATATAGATGAGAGTGAAGATTTACAACCTAAAGGGCCAGCAAGTATCTTCAACAAAATTCTGGAAAACTTTCCTAACCTAAAGAGAGAGATGCCCATGAACATACAAAAAACCTACAGAACTCCAAACAGACTGGACCAGAACAGAAATACCTCCCGTCACATAATAATCAAAACCCCAAATGTATTAAACAAAGAAAGAATAGTAAGAGAAAAAGGCCAAGTAACATATAAAGGAAGACCTATCAGAATTATATAAGACTTCTCACCAGAGACCATGAAAGCTAGAAGATCCTGGGCAGATCTCATGCAAACTCTAAGAGAACACAAATGCCAGCCAAGACTACTGTACCCAGTAAAACTCTCAATTACCATAGATGGAAAAACCAAGATATTCCATTATAAAACCAAATTTACACAATATCTTTCCACAAACCCAGTCCTACAAAGAATAATAGGTAGAAAACACCAATACTGGGAGGGAATCTACACCCTGGAAAAAGCAAGATAGTAACCTTCTTTCATCAAACCCAAAAGAAGATAACCACTCAAACATAAAAATAACATCAAAAAATAACAGGAAGTAATAATCACTATTCCTTAATATCTCTTAACATCAGTGGACTCAATTCCCCAATAAAAAGACATAGACTAACAGACTGGATATATAAATAGGACCCTACATTTTGCTGCATACAGGAAACACACCTCAGTGTCAAAGGCAAACACTACCTCAGAGTAAAAGACTGGAAAACAATTTTACAAGCAAATGGTCAGGAAACAAGCCGGAGTAGCCATTGTAATATCAGATAAAATTGACTTTTCAATCAAAAAGGACCCAGAAGGACACTTCTTACTGGTCAAAGGAAAAATCCACCAAGAAGAACTCTCTATTCTGAACATTTATGCTCCAAATGCAAGGGCACCCTCATTCATAAAAGAAACTTTACTAAAGCTCAAAGCAAACATTTCACCTAACACAATAATTGTGGGTGACTTCAACACTCCACTCTCCTTAATGGAACAATCAGGAAAACAGAAACTAAACAGGGACACAGTGAAACTAATTGAAACTTTGGACCAATTGGTTTTAACAGATGCATATATAGAACATTTCATCCTAAAGCAAAAGAATATACCTTTTCCTCAGCACCTCATGGTACCTTCTCCAAAATTGACCATATAATTGGTCACAAGACAGGCCTCAACAGATATAAGAAGATCAAAGTAATCCCATGCCTCCTATCAGATCACTATGGAGTAAGAATGGTCTTCAATAGCAACAAAAACAACAGAAAGCCCACATACACATGGAAGCTGAGCAATACTCAATGATACCTTGGTCAAGGAAGAAATAAAGAAAGAAATCAAAGACTTTCTAGAATTTAATGAAAATGAAGGCATAACATACCCAAATTTATGGGAGACAATGAAAGCAGTGCTAAGAAGAAAATTCATAGCCTGGAGTGCTTCCAAAAAGAAACTGGAGAGAGTATACACTAGCAGCTTAACAGCACACCTTAATGCCCTGGAACAAAAAGAAACTATTTCACCCAAGAGGAGTAGAAGACAGGAAATCATCAAACTCAGGGCTGAAATCAATCAAGTAGAAACAAAGAGAACCATACAAAGAATCAACAAAACCAGGAGCTGGTTCTTTGAGAAAATCAACAAGATAGATAAACCTTTAGCCAGACTAATCAAAGGGCACAGAGACAGTGTCCAAATTAAAATTAGAAATGAAAATGGAAATGTAACAACAGATACTGAGCAAATTCAAAAAATCATCAGATCCTACTACAAAAACCTATTCTCAACACAACTGGAGAATCTGGAGGAAATGGACAATTTCCTAGACAGATACCAAATACCAAAATTAAATCAGGATCAAATAGATCATCTAAACAGTCCCATAACCCCTAAAGAAATAGAAGTGGTTATTGAAAGTCTTCCAACCAAAAAAAAAAAATCACAGGACCAGATAATTTTAGTGAAGAATTCTATCAGACTTTCAGAGAAGACCTAACACCAATACTCTTGAAACTATTCCACAAAATAGAAACAGAAGGAATATTACCCAACTCGTTCTATGAAGCCACAATTACACTGATACCAAAACCACACGAAGATACAACAAAGAAGGAGAACTTCAGACTAATTTCCCTAATGAATATTGATGCAAAAATACTCAATAAAATTCTTGCCAACTGAATCCAAGAACACATCAAAACGATCATTCACCATGGTCAAGTAGGCTTCATCCCAGGGATGCAGGGATGTATTGATGGATATATGGAAATCCATCAATATAATCCACTACATAAACAAACTCAAAGAAAAAAACTACATGGTCATTTCATTAGATGCTGAAAAAGCTTTTGACAAAATTCAGCATCCTTTCATGCTAAAAGTCTTGGAAAGAACATGAATTCAAGGCCAATACCTAAACATAGTAAAAGCAATAATCAGCAAACCGGTAGCCAACATCAAACTAAATGGAGAGAAGCTTGAAGCAATCCCACTAAAATCATGAAGTAGACAAGGCTGCCCCCTCTCTCCATATCTTTTCCATATAGTACTTGAAGTTCTAGCTAGAGCAATTAGACAACATAAGGTGGTCAAAGGGATACAAGTTGGAAAGGAAGAAGTCAAACTATCACTATTCGCAGATGATATGATAGTATACTTAAGTGACCCCAAAAAAAAACCTCCACCAGAGAACTCCTACAGCTGATAAACAACTTCAGCAAAGTGGCCTAGTTATAAAATCAACTCAAGCAAATCAGTAGCCTTCCTATACTCAAAGGATAACCAGGCTGAGAAAGAAATTAGAGAAATGACACCTTTCCCAATAGCCACAAACAATATAAAGTATCTTGGTGTGACTCTAACCAAACAAGTGAAAGATCTGTATGACAAGAACTTCAGGTCTCTGAAGAAGGAAATTGAAGAAGACCTCAGAAAATGGAAAAATCTTCCATGCTCGTGGATAGGCAGGATTAATATAGTAAAAATGCCCATCTTGCCAAACGCAATCTACAGATTCAATGCAATCCCCATCAAAATCTCAACTCAGTTCTTTATAGAGTTAGAAAGAGCAATTCTCAAATTCATCTGGAATAACAAAAAACCCAGGATAGCTAAAACTATTCTCAACAATAAAAGAACTTCTGGGGGGGACCAGTATCCCGGACCTCAAGCAGTACTACAGAGCAATAGTGTTAAACTCTGCATGGTATTGGTACAGTGACAGGCAGGTAGATCAATGGAATAGAATTGAAGACCCAGAAATGAACCCACAGAATTATGGTCACTTGATCTTTGATAAAGGAGCTACAACCATCCAGTGGAAAAAAGATAGCCTTTTCAACAAATGGTGCTGGTTCGACTGGAGGTCAGCATGCAGATGAATGCAAATTGATCCATTCTTATCTCCTTGTACTAAGCTCAACTCCAAGTGGATCAAGGACCTCCACATAAAACCAGACACACTGAAACTAGTAGAAAAGAAACTGGGGAAGACCCTTGAGAACATGGGCACAGGGGAAATTTTCCTGAATAGAACACCAATAACTTATGCTCTAAGATCAAGAATTGACAAATTGGACCTCATAAAATTACAAAGTTTCTGTAAGGCAAAAGACACTGTCAAAAGGACAAAAAAACAACTAACAAATTGAGAAAAGATCTTCACCAACCCTATATCTGACAGAGGGCTAATATCCAAAATATACAAAGAACCTAAGAAGGTAGACTCCAGAGAGCCAAATAACCCTATTAAAAATGGTTTACAGAACTAAACAAATAATTTTCACCTGAAGAATTTCGAATGACCGAGAAACACCTTAAGAAATGTTCATCATTAATCATTAATTAAAACAACCCTGAGATTTCACCTCATACTGGTCAGAATGGCTAAGATTAAAAACTCAGGAGATAGCAGGTGTTGGGGAGGATGTGGAGAAAGAGGAACACTCCTCCACTGCTGGTGGGATTGCAAGCTGGTACAACTACTCTGGAAATCAGTCTAGTGGTTCCTCAGAAAACTGGGCACAACACTTCTGGAGGACCCTGCTATACCACTCCTGGGCATATACCCAGAGGATTCCCTGGCATGCAAGAAGGACACATATTCCACTATGTTCATAACAGCCTTATTTATAATAGCCTGAAGCTGGAAAGAACCCAGATGTCCCTCAATGAAGAAATGGATACAGAAAATGTGGTATATTTACACAGTGGAATACTACTCAGCAATTAAAAACCATGAATTCATGAAATTTTTAGACAAATGGTTGGAACTGGAAAATATCCTAAGTGAGGTAACCCAATCACAAAAGAATACACATGGAATGCAGTCACTGATAAGTGCATATTAATTAGCCCAGAAACTCTGAATACTCAAGACACAATTAACATATCAAATGATTCCCAAGAAGAAGGAAGGAAAGGGCCCTGGTCCTGGAAAGGCTTGATCCAGCATTGTAGGGGAGTACCAGGACAGAGAAATCGGAGGGGTGATTGGGGAGTGGGCAGAGGGAAGAGGGCTTATGGGACTTATGGGGAGGGGGGAACCAGGAAAGGGAAAGCATTTGGAATGTAAACAAAGAATATAGAATACAACCTCAAAAAAAAAAAAAAAAAAACAGAACTCATAACAGCTACAGCTGTCTGCATGTGACCTACACCAGAGGAAGCCTGCCCACTCTCCAGCATGGATAGGGGAGGAGCTCACGAAGTCCCACCCCTCCCTGCGGAGTGACTGATCAAGTTACAGTGTATAGCTGTGTGTAATCCCAACGAAACAAAGATGTCATTCGGACACCAAGGAACCAACAAGAGAGGGAGAGCTGGGCATTGGGGGAGGTAGTGACTGTAATTGGGTGTGGAATGAAGGAAGCAGGTCTGCTCATGCAGCCTGCAGGAGTTTTTGTCTGAAGCCCGGTTTTTAACATGCAGTAGTAGCTGGAGGGGGTTGGGCCTCCTGTGAGTGAAAAGTAACAGGGTGGGAGACAGGAGAAGCATTGAGAAATCTGAAGTAGCTGTAGAGGGCGCTCCCACTCAAGACAGTCATTCCTTGAAAGCACCAGGACACCCTGCGAGACTGAAGACCTTAGCATGTTTGTGGCACCAATGTGCATGGTAGCGAGGTTTCCTTCCCCATGGCCTGGCAGCCAGGATTTGAACATGGAGGAGCCAGACATCAGGGCTAATGGAAGTGGACGGGTGTGGCAGGAGCAGGGTAGGTTCCACAAGCTGAGCCTGTTGGCGGCCAGGGCATAAGCATCACGAGTTTCAAGGTCTCGGTTGATGGAGATAAAAATTGATCCAGGACAGGTGGAGAAAGAGGTTCGTAGGTTAGAAGAAAGCCTGAAGTATTGAAAAGATAAGAGAGTAGGCTTGCAGAGTTGCACTGTGGGGTTTGAGATCTCCTCTGAGGAAGGACTCCCTGGAGATTCCAGAGTCACCATGACAACAAGCCTGAGAAGCAAATGTTGGGGTCAGAGTGCACATCAGAGATGAAACTGAGATGCCAGTGATGCCGGTCAGGTGGGTATCTGTGTGGACGCTGGAGAGCTTGGATGAATCAGGTAAGATCGGAAACCTTGAGCCTGTGGTGAAGGAGGGAGGTTGGTGGCCCTTAATGGGGAGGGATAGAGTGCTGTGGGACACAGCTGGGTCATTAGAGGAGCAGGAGCTTTGTGAATGCAAAGTAAGAGGGGGGACAGCGTGAAGTCCAGTGCTGTGCCTGTGGAGGGGGGACAGTGTGCAGTCCAGTCCCATGACTGTGGACCAAGTACTCGGAATGAGTGGACATCGCTCACAACGCTGCTGGCCAAGTGCTGCTTGCAGAACAGAGCACGTGTCTAGGGAAAAGATGAGCCAGATGTTCAGCCATGAGCCAGATGTTCAGCAATGGGGCTGAGGATGAGAGGAGCCATGCAAGCAGGATTCAGGCACAGGGGACCAGTGGGAGACCAACTGGCAGGAAAGCACACTGCACTAATGCCACCATTGTGTTCCCAGGGTAGGCAGGAGGGGAGACGGTCAGTCCCTAACTGTGTGCCCTGAAGGGAATTGTGGTGCCCTAGGCACATCTTCTTTGGCCCCTGGCCAAGTGACCACTTTGCTCCATTGCCTGAGCTCCATTACCATGTCTGAGGCACACCCTAACAAAGGCCTAATTACACTGGTATAGATATTGATGGGCTGGAATCTCCCAAAATGACCCAACAGTGGGCAAAGGTGCCTCCTACCAAGACTGACGACTTGAGTTCCACTCTTAGCTCCCGCATCGGGAAACGAGTGAACTGACATCTGCAGGCTGTATTCTGACATCCACATGTGCCCTGTGATAAGTGTGCATACCCCCCCTCTCTCTCACACACACACACATTCATAATAAATACAATACATCTAAATTTTTTTGTCAACCTGATACAGGTCAGGGTATTTTAGAAGAGGGAACCTCAACTGAGACCTTCATCAGAGTGTCCTGTAGGCATATCTGAGAACATCCTCTTGATTAATGATTGATGTGGAAGGGACCAGCCCATTGTGGGCAATGAAGCCCCAGCAGGTGGTCCTGCCTTATATAACAAAACGGGCTGAACGATCCAGGAGGAGCAAGTCGGTAAGCAGCATTCCTCCATGGCCTCTGCTTCAGTTCCTGCCTCCAGGTTCCTGCCTGGAGTTCCTGACTTTTGTATTTTATGTATGGCCATTTCATGATGTGTATGTGTGTGGAGAGTCCTTAGTAGCCAGAAGAGGGTATCAGATCTCTGTCTGTACTTTCCATTGAGTGTCTGAATAAAACATCTTGCTGCTTCAATATTTATGAGTGCTTCTTCAATTCTCTGAACCATGTCTTAGTCAGGATTTCTATTCCTGCCCAAAACATCATGACCAAGAAGCAAGTTGGGGAGGAAAGGGTTTATATAGCGTATACTTCCACACTGCTGTTCATCACAAAAGAAAGTCGGGTCAGAAACTCACACAGGGCAGGAACTTGGAGGCAGGCGCTGATGCAGAGGCCATGGAGGGGTGCTGCTTACTGGCTTGCTTCCCCTGGCTTTCTCAGCTTGCTTTCTTAAAGAACCCAGGGCCACCAGCCCAGGGATGGCACCACCCACAATGGGCCCTCCCACCCTTGATCAGTAATTGAGAAAATGCCTCAACTGGATCTCATGGAGGCGTTTCCTCAAGGGAGGCTCCTTTCTCTGTGATAACTCCAGCTTATGTCACACAAAACCAGCCAGTACAAACAAGGAACCTGGAACTATCCCAATAGTTATTACAACTCAGGCTCTAGTACGTCAGAGGTCAGTTGTGCAGGACTTTCTGTTCCTGAGGACCTAAAGCAGCATGGAGGACTGCCCACAGGTGTTTACCTTCTTCAGTTGCTCAGGACACCACAGCAATAGCCATAACAAACATCAATTAATTCTGATTCCCCAGTAGCTCATCCTGGATGGGTAGGCTGTGAGAGACACTCTCTCAACTCCAGACTCCCTTGGCATGTTTCTACTTCTGTTTACACCTTCTGCAATGCTTGGGTCCATGGCCATCAGGAAGCAGAACATTCCAAGGTCTGCTGTGCCCTCCCTGCAGTCCTGAGCTCTTGCTGCTCCCGGCAGTAGCGGTGGTGGTGACGGTGGTTCTGCAGCGGTGATGGTGATGGTGGTTCTGCAGCGGTGATGGTGATGGTGGTTCTGCAGCGGTGGTGGTGACGGTGGTTCTGCAGCGGTGGTGGTGACGGTGGTTTTGCAGATCCATCGGCTTCAGACTCCGGTACCCACTTTCTGCGGCTGTCACCGTAGCTCACTGTGCCCCGCTTTCCTCCCCTGGGGGCTGCATTCAGCTTTCAATTTGGGATTTTAGCAGTGTGAATTGCCTCTCCCCACAATTTTCTTAGCAGCTGGTGCTCAGAGTCCTTGAACACACTGCCCTTGGCAGGATCCAGTTCAGTATAAGCAGCATGGTGTGGTTAAAAGAAACCATAGATTGGTTTCTTTGTGGAGAAAATTCCACCTGTTTTCTGTGGCTCTTTCTTCTACTGCTATTGGTGGCTTTTAATCATGACTCTCTCCTATCAGTGTCATGACCTTCCAGGTGTGGTGTCAAGCCTGCCATCTTGTCTCTGATCTCAGCCGCTGTTCAGTGCTCAGGTCTAATTGGTTAGGAATTGCTTAATTCGAAAAGCCAACAGAAATTTACAAATTTACCATGGAAGGAGTTTTAGGACCCCTATCTTGGGGGGAAACAGCTTTATCATTGGGAAAAGAGGCATTTCATCACTGGATTCCTTTGGGATGGAATGGAAAGGTTGAAAACCTACTGTCTTGCATCAATTAAAAATGGCCCCGGGGCTAAAATGATCCCGTGGTTTGTATAGCTCATCGACTGACACTCAAAGACGAGGAAGATGGGGAAAGGACCAACCGTTTCTTCAGTTTGTTGCAGTGGGAGTCCGTTTTCCTGTCTCCTTCTTTCAGGCGGAGCATCTCTGACAACTGTCTCTGTCCTTAGAGTCATGGTAGGATAAAATTTGTTCCTCCCACGTGAGCAGCAAGCATGCTTTGCTCGATCAGTCTCGATCTTCCTCTCAAACGGCTTTACTACTTACTGGTCCTGTAGTCTCCATTGTAGCAGTTCCCAATTAATTCTACTCAAATCGACCTTAGAGGTGGCAGTGATGCTCCTTGATAGCAGCCCCAATGTTATGGGCTCCCAAATTAAAGTCATACACACACACACACACACACACACACACACACACACACCCTTTATATTTGAATATGCCTTAAATAGCTTAGTAGCTGGGCCACTTCCAAACCTCCATGTGATTAACACTCTCCCCTCCCATATTCATGACTTGTTACTTACTAAACCCTATTTTACATCTTGACAGCCCCAGCCCCAGACCCTCTCAGGCTGAATTCCCCAGCACCTACATGACAGCTACGTTCTCTGTCCTGCAACTCTCAGGTGTGACATCTACTCCGTTCCACAGCATGGTAGCGATAGCTCTTCCTGTTCCTCCTCAGTCCCTTGCCTGGGAACCTAAAGTCACACCTGGCCAGCCATTGACTGTTAGAAACTTTATTTACCAATCAAACCAACTGGGAGAGTTCCCTCAGCATCTTATATGTGAACACAGATTCGTGTGCAATTTGGGGGACCAAATTAACATAATATGAGCATCATTAGACCTAATCCACAACACTCCATGTCAACATCCAGGAAGCTGTCTTTGACTACTTCAAAGATAAGGACCATTTTGGTGCCTGAAGTGTATCCAGTGGAAGAAACATGTCTCAGCATACATGAGGATGAAGTAACCCAAGGCTGGGGCCAGGAGCCCCAGAGGCTCAGAGAATATCATCACTGTGGGGGCTGAAGCTGAAGCCATTAAAGTATCTCATATACCAACCATAATTTGACAAATGGGTTATGTACATTCATGCCAATCATGTTCTAGCAAAGACTTCCTAAGTATGGATCAGATAAATGACAGTCATTGTCCTGGTATTTTCTGGTCAGCCGTATTCTGCCCCCTCTGGATTCCTTCTGGTGTTGTAACCATGCTTGTTCCTTTGCTGTGGGCTGAAACAAAGATAGACTCACTCCATCTTTGTGTCGCCGAACAAGCTTTGCACAAAAGAAGTTGACAGTGACACCTTTCCCTCTTCTGTTTGGATAATTGCATTGTCAAGAATTACTTATCATACATTTAACACTTAATACCTATTTATTATGAGTTCACGTAACTGCTATTTAAGGAATAATCGGCACTAACTCCCTCTCTCCTCCACTTGATGCCACTTTGATTCTGTAATTGCTGGTTTCTGCGATATTATGCCACAAAATCTGAAAGCATAATTGGTTGTTTCATTGTAGACAATACATTTTCAAGAGACTTAGGGATTAACTGGCAGGTCTGAAGCCCAGGCAGAGGCAGCCAGGGAAACTCTGCAAGGCAAGGCGGCCCAGGAGTCACTTATGCAGAAGGCACACAAGACTGAGAGGGGGGAAACGCTCCAGAAACGAACAGGGGGGAGCAAAGTTCTTTTGTGCGAATTCCTTAAGTTCTCAGTTGCTGACAGTGTTTCCTATTGAGAAAATCAGTCCTGAATACCCGGTGCAAAGGAGCCAGATGGAAAATGGCACTTGTCTCTGCAAAGAGAAGCCCGGGGCAGGAGAAGGGCTGTGCTTTGAAGTGCTGTTCCATAGCTAATGGGGGGGGGGCCTCTAGCTGGTACTTGCAGGCCTGCCTTTCCCAACCTGTCAGTGAGGACTCTTCAGTCTCCTCTCCTGAAAGTTTCTAGTGCTCCTTTGCCCCACAATTCTCTTCTTTCATTCTAATCAGGAAGGGATCAGACTTCTAATAAAAACCAAAGTATTAGAGTCTGCTGCACGGAATACTTCAAAACTCCCCACCCACCCACCACCTTTCCCATCATTTTTCCTTTCCCCTCTTTTCCCTCCCTCTCACCCCCTCGAGATCCATCGGGGCTGACAGAGACAGAGGAACCATCCCTGGAGGGTAGTACCTCAGCTTTCTGATGCACACAGGGTGTCAGCATAGACTCATGCAGTGGAGTGTTATGACTGGATAAGCCGTATTCTCTTAAATATGCCTCGTATGACCCTCGGCGCATGAGGGAGTGGATTTACTTAAGTTGCAGCTGTAAAATGCAGCTTTATCTGGAGTGATGGGCACCGAGTGGAGTTTTGGGCAGTTCCCAGAAGCACACCGCTTGTTTCCTGCCTGCCTTGCACCTGTCTGCTGTCCGTGTCTGCTAGATATGACTCTTCTGTGATTCGTAGACAGAGGTGCCTGGGATCCTCTGAGAAAAGACTTTACCAGGACTCTCTTCTCCTTCTGCTTGCTAGTGGGCACTCCCAAAGCACCCCGAAGATCTACTTGTCATCCGCAGTCTTTACAAAGACCTGCTTGATTAGCAATGGGCCCTGGTTAGTTGGTAATTGGTCCTGTTGATAAGGTTTCCATTTAAAGAAATTACATATTATGCAGTTCACTATATGGTAGTATCAACGATAATAACCCTCATAGAGAAAGTTTCCAAAAAGCTGTATTTGTCAACTTGATACAAAGTATAGAGTCAGGGAAGAAGGTACCTCAGTCGAGGAATCGCTTCTATCAGACTGGTACGGGGAATTTTCTTGATTAATGATTGATGTGGGAGGGCCAGCCCACTGGGTGGGAGCGCCACTCCCAGGCAGGTGGTTTCCTGGGTTCTCCTAGGTAGCTGTGGTCTCTGTTTCAGCACCTGCCTCCAGGATCCTACTTGGGTTCCTGCCAAATTGGGAACTATAAGCCTTTCTTCCCCAAATTGCTCTCAGTCATGGTGTTTGTAGCAGCAACAAAAAGTAATTAGAACAATTTGGGAACAGGGGGGTCACTGAGGTGAATGCATGGGCCGCACTAAGCTACACGTGGACTCTAGAAACTGAAGGAAAGGGTGGGAGTTAACGGAGCTGCCTTAGAAGGACTGCATCCTAAGCACGTCCATCTGCAGATGTGAAAAGGCTCCGGGATTATCCGATTATCTGGAAGTGGATGCCTACAGCGGGTGCATCCTCCATCTGAGGACCTCGGTGAGAATAGAGAGACAATGGGCAGGCTGTCCACGAGTCTGCCTGTCCCGACATCTCCAAGGGATGTTTCTGGTGCAGTTGTTTTACTTTACAGAAAATTTGAGACTGAGGGGTCCAGTTGGTCCTTAGGCACCTCGCTACTCTATGCCCGCCGCTCAAATGATCTTACCAATCGAAACCGAAAAGCAATGAGTGACTTGCGCGCAACCATTCTCAGCAGGCAAGACTGAGGACACCACAGGGTCCAGTTCTTTGGGTTTTCATTTAATAACGAACCATTTCCAACTCCATTGCCCTCTTTCTCCCTGCAGAACCGAAGGCCATCCGATGGATGAAGAGCTAAAAAATAAATGTTTATTAATGCAGCTCTCACAGTATTGCTAAAAAGACTTTAATTCCGCCCCCTAACAGTGCTGCAGAGCTTCTGTTGCTGGAAGCTTTCAATTAACACCTAATAGAGGCCGATGCAGCTTTCCTGAGCCGTAGGCATCTCCGGCTCAAAGCCAGGAAGTTGCTTTAAGTGCAGCCCCTCCATTTGCTTCAGAAACGGTTGAGACAGGTCTTCCATGTTCATCTCGAACAATGTGCTTAGCTACTGTGTTAGCACTGGGCTTTGCTGCTATGGACAGCACGCTGCACTAGCCTGGATGACATCACAGTCCTGGCTGAATGTTCCTTATAATTCCCTGTAACTCCACCAGTAATAGCCTTATACATACTCAGCTTCTAGCTCCAGGCATGACCTGCCTTAACTATGAGCGTATCACAGGCCTTACATATTGTCCAATCACAGGCCTTGCTTTTGAAGTAGTCACTGGCTTCACCTAGGTATAGCCCTATGACCTCAAGCTTCTTGCTGTGTCACCAAGGGAGATGTCCCCTCCCTGACTTTCATGAGGTCTAGTATTAAAGGACCCCTAGGACTAGGGGCAGATCCCTCTGAGGCAGCTATAGGCAGGGTCCCATGGAGGCCATGATGGCTTGGCAGGACCGAATCGAGCTTTTCCCATTGCTGGTGCTGGAGCAGGTGTGACAGGAGCAAGGCCGCCTGCATTAGGAGTCGTGACTTCAGCCACAGTCACAGCCACAGACACAGCCACAGACACAGCTACAGTCACAGTCACAGCCACAGCCACAGACACAGCCACAGCCACAGCCGCAGCCACAGTCACAGCCACAGACACAGACACAGACACAGCTACAGTCACAGTCACAGCCACAGCCACAGCCACAGCCACAGCCACAGCCACAGCCACAGCCACAGCCACAGCCACAGCCACAGCCACAGCCACAGCCACAGCCACAGCCACAGCCACAGTAGTGTCCTGGCAGCCTGAATGTTGCTTCCTCAAGGTCTGTGTGAAGGACCCAGAGCATCTGGGACACTTTGGGAGATTCTTCTAGAGATTGCTCAGGAATAGCTTCTATTCCAGGCAACTGGGTACACAGAAAGGTCTGACAGCAGTTACTCGGTGACTCAGTCAGATCAGCCCCCAATAGCTTAGTCCATGTAACTGCAAAGAAAACACCAAAGGCAAATGTTATTTAAGGGGTTCAGCAGCACTTACCTCTTAAAGGAAGACCTTAAGGGGAGAGCCATTTGACCTGTCTCAAGACAGCCAGTGGCGCCCTCTCTATGAAGTGCCATGTTGCCCAGGTTCTTAGTGGCACCCGATTCAATGTTGGGTGGGAACTGTAGATGTTTACAAGTCCTAGTTAGAGGGAGAAAAACACAGACAAGTTATCTTATAGAAGCAAAGTTTTAGAAAATTTCTACCACATTTACCTCATTTATACCCTGCTCCTCTACGTAGGAGTGAGAGGTGATTTAAAACTCCCTTGCGTTTCCTTCACTGCTACAAAACCCGAGGTCTAAGTGTTAAGAAAGCATGGCAACAGTCTCAACGCTCGACAACGTTTCTTAGCAGTGAATTCCTAGTGATTTGAGATACGCCCCTTGGATGCCGAGTGCTACCCGGCAACAGGAGTTTTCTTTCCCTAAGTTCTGATTTTGATTGTTTTCTTTTATGGCTTTTTTATTTTGAACTTCTGTACAAGTTTGAAAGTATTTTTAGTGTGTGTGTTGGTGAGTGGTGTGTGCGTGTGTAGTGTGTGTGTGTGTGTGTGTGTGTGTGTGCAGTATAAGCCTATGTGTGTGTGCACATGACACTGAAGGAAGACAGGTATCCTTTGCACTGTATTTTTAAGATAGCATCACTCACTGTACTTAGAACTAAGCCAGCAGCCAGCAAGCCCCAGCAATCCTCCTGCTTAGAACCCCTATGGAATGGGGGCTGTGGGCAAGCAGGGTCACACCTGACGTTTTACATGGGTAGTGGGGATTGGAACTCAGTCCTCAGGCTTATGCACAGAATACTCTTTTTCAGAGAGCCAATTTCCCAGCCAACTAATGCACTACTTTTACTCTCTACTTGACAGGTTTCCTTGCACATAATTGAACCGCAAAGTAGAGATTATTCAAAAATCCTTACTCTTTTCCTAGACTGTATAAAACCTTAAGATGGATTTAATTTACTCATCTCTTGATATAATTGTTACTGTAGTGTGATGTTCTAACTCTACTTTTAAATCTTAGCATCCTTACACGTTCATACAACTCTTGCATACAACCACCAAATTCCACCTGCCCATCCATGTAATGTTTCCCGACTCCTCAGAGCATTCCCACCTCACACAGTTGCTGTTGTTACGCTCAGTCCTCAGGAACCCCAGAAGAACGCCTGGAATTGTAAGTCCCATGCAAAAAACAAAGAGAACCTTTATTTTGAGTCAAACCTGGACCGCAAGCCTTCCTCACTGCACAGGTTAGGGATATGATGCCCGTGTCTAGGGGCTTGGAGTACACACACACACACACACACACACACACACACACACACACACGTATAAGCAGGTATCCTCAAACTTTGGGGTTACATGATAGGGGAGATGACAAGGGAAAGCCACCTTTAAACCTGATAACGTTTGTTATCAGGTTTATCCACAGTGGGGTGGAACCATGCAGCTGGGACAGGACCTTTCTGACTCGGGAAGTAACTTTATGGTGCTGTCAGGAGCTAGAATGTTTTTACAAACTGGTCACAGCTGTCTGGGCACACTTAATTGCCCTCCTCTCATGGTCTGAGAGTGGGTCTCTCACCATTTCAATCATGTTTGGTCCTTGTTCCCTTCCAGGGCAGGGGCCATCTGCACTGGAGGAATGTTGGTTATCTATCAGGGGAGTGTGTCAGCCTCGGTGATACAGAGGCCTGGGTATGCTGCTTTCTGTCTATTCCCAAAGCTGGCATCTACCACCCCCTGGGGGGTTGTTAGGGGGAAGGGAGTGGCACCTTGAGAAGGGCCGCCAGGCTGGGCCCTCTTTGCCCTCTCCAAAGGCCAGAGACTTCTATGCTGGGAAAGGGGGGAGGGGAACGCTAACTGCACGAGCAGAGAGAAAGTGCAGGGGCACATTTTCTTGTGTCTCTTCACCATCAGGGTCACTTTCTTCCTCAAAGGTCCCACTGAGGTTCTGTGGTGACTAATCTCCAATCTTTCTCCCCCCTCCCCTCCCCTCCCACTCCTCACCTTTCTTCTCTGTCCATATATATATATATATATATATATACATACACATATGTGTGTTATTTTTATAAAATGTTCCATATGTTATATAGAATATCTTAGTTTCTGTGCTGACCACGGAATCACACACTGACAATTGTTTCATTCAGCACATCTGAGATAGTTTTCTATATTTTGGCTTTATTTCTGCTGCCGGGATGCCACCCGTAACTCCACCTATTCTAGCTTTCTAAGTCCTCTGCCTTTGCCCACTGATTCTAGGTGTTTTCTCATTGACTCTGCTTTTTGGAAACATGCATACAACCCTCACGTGTAGGCTTCAAGAGCATCTGTCTCGGGGCTTGCTAGGTTTCTCAAATCTTTGCTCAAATCTTTTACAGTTCTGAGAGGTTCTTAGCCACCTTTATCGCCCTCCTGGCTCCCTTCTTGCGGCCTTCTGAAGGTCACACGGCAGAGCGCTGTAATACGTTGTGAGGGTCAACCTCGGTGGTCAGTTTGACTCAACGCAGAATTAATTAAGACATGCCTCTGGGTAGATCTGTGAGGACACTTCCAGGAAGGATGAACTGAGACGACCACTCCCAGCCGAGTGGGCGACACCCTCCTGCAGGCAGCGGGGTGGGTGACAGCTGACAGTAGGTGACAGCTGGATGGGTGACACTCTCGCTGCTGCCTGCTTTCAAGGCTTTGCTCCTTGCTGGTGAGTGCATTTTTCTCATCCCTGATGCTGGCACCACCCCTGGCGCCACCACTGCTATCGGTACTCATGGCGTTGTTTGCTGCCAACATAATCCAGCCTCTGCGGGCTTTTAACATGGACTAAAGGCCGATGCTTTCCAGGAATCTTCTAGGTCTTAAGTGCCAGACTCAGACTGCAGCCGATGGGATGATGCTATCTGCATTCAAGAGGAGAGAAACTTTCTTAAACGTCTCTGCGAAGCCTGACCAGGGTTGTATTTCTAAATGATTCTAAATCTATTTAAGTTAGCAATGAGCATTAACCCCAGCAAGTCAATTCCTTGTCCACTCGACACTCAAATACATCACTTTAAGTCTTAACATCCCACTCCCGGGCCCATAAAATATCTTGCTAATCTCATAATGCAAAACGAATCTAGCTGATCCCTAAACAGCCCCATCTTAGCTGTTGCAACGTTGTTCAAAAGTCTGAGTGAGGTCTTTTGTTTTTGATCCCTTGTAAAACCCAAAGCAAGTTATGTGTTTCCAATATATGATGGCACAGAATGCACACTCCGATTCCAGAATTCACATCTCAGCCAGGACAACACCCAGAACTGCAATTCCACGTTGAGCCTCTAGGGGTCGTGATGAGATCATCCAGGTCACAGTAGCCTTGGATAGCTCTACCTCTCTGGTTCTGCAACCTGCAGCCCATCAGCCCTCTCTCCGGTCATTTCTGTTCTGCACCTACAGCTTTCCTCAGCAGATGTCCCAGAATTGACACCAACAATGTGCTGATATTTCCATGGAAATTTAAAACTTTACTTCTACAGCTTCATGCACTGGCCATTCAGGGATCTTTTTTCAAGGAATCTGATTGTCATAGCTAGCTTTCACGGTAACTTGGCACAGCCTGGGGTCATCTGAGAGTCATCTGCTTATCAGACTGGCCTGTGACCATGTCTATGGGGATAGTCTTGACTGACAACTGCTGTGGGAGAGCCCAGCCCACGTGAGTGGTGCTGTTCCCTGAGCAGGTCATCCTGGGCTATCTAAGAAGACGGGTAAGCAGGAGCCTACACCGAGCCAGCACGATAGTGTCCCTCCATGGTCCCTGCTTCATGTCGTTGCATTGACTTTCTGCCTTGACTTAGCTCACTTATGATCTGTGACCCAAGTATAAAAGTCAAACCTTTCCTGCTCTATGTTGCTTTTAATCAGAGTGGTTTATCATAGTAACAGAAAAATGAACCACGATGATCTTTGCATATATTTCCTGTCCTTTATGGTGAAAAACCTCTGTGACCCCCAAACTGAGATTTATATGCCTGCAAAACTAGCTTCGAGTGGATGATGTCACAAATTCTTCTGCCAACTCAAGATGTAGGATGGCCCTGATTATACCACAGGAGTAGTGGCCTCTGTGTACTATGGAGATTAAAATCAGGAAAACACTTCCATGGGTACCTGCTTTTGAATTAGTTCTCAATTCCTTCCCTCTCTCCCCTTCTCTCCCTCTCCCTCCATCTCCTTCTCCCTCTCCCTCCCTCTCCCCATCCCTCCTCCCCTCTCCTCTTCAAGTGATTTTAGTTTTACAAGCTAAAACCTTTGATGAATGAGGTCTTGCTCTCAAGAAAAAGTCCCACAATCCATACAAAAGTGTTCTCCTTATATGTGATAACACTTTAGTGATTCCAGGTGCTCTGTCTGCATCCCTTATCCTGTAGAAATGAGACTCCTTCTCTCACCTAACTGAATACTTTTCCTATCTTTCCAGTCTGTTCACCGCTCTTTCTCATGGGACACGTTACGGGTAATAGCAGTGTGTGGTAACCATTGTTAAGGGTCTCAACTACACTTTAAATGTCCTCATCCAAAAAAATTAGTCCATTGGCTGCATTCAGCTTCTCAGGATACCGTTGGGAATGTAACCAGATTCTTTGCTAGAATGTAACATGAATGACCTCCGACACTTGAGACTGACATCCTTAGTACTCTCTGAGACCTTATGCATGCATGCTAGCATTCAGCTGGGGCTCTCTAATGCCATTTCACCCCTGATCTGCTGCCTAGGGAATGTTGCCACACAAGACTGGCAGTACTTGGCACCCAAACCAACACAACCAAGATAATTCCCCACAGAGAGGCTCAGTGGTCCATCTCACAGATGATAATTACTTCCATCAAGCTAACAACACTGACAACCGAAACAATGTATCCTTCGCAAGCAGGAGATCAGAAGTTTCATGGAGGGGGGCGAGTGACCTGATTTCCTTTCCATTTTGTTGCTTGGCTTTTGAGAAAGGATAACCTCACTACTTTTCAGCCAATCTGTGCTTCCAAACAAGTGTGTGTTTTCAGACAGTGTGCTGGGTGCTTCATTATTTTGGGAGGAAACTTACCTAAATAATTTGACTTGCCAGTATTGGAAGCCAGAGGACACATTTGGGATTTCTAAGATAAACATCTCAAAATTAAAAGCAGGGGCGTACTGTCACATAAAGACACCCAGTCCAGAAAACCACATCTTACAGACATGTTTCCTTCCAGAAAAATGCCCTATAGTATGGAGAACTGCCTGCCGTGGAGAATTCTCCTGCGGACTCACACTTAGACAGCACACAAAATGGCTAAGTGCCACAGGTAGTCAGGGAAGCTTTTAATAAGTCTGAAGCCCAAGAAAAGCCCCAACATGTAAGGTTTGTGCACAGAGCCTGTGCTGGGGGCAATCACCATGGTGTTATCAAAATGACCTGCTACATGGCTCGAAGAATCATCAGAAGCACGCCTACCTCTTGGCCTTTAGGATATTTCAATCATAAAAGATCAAGATGAGCCTTCTCAGTGCTCATAGAATGGCAGGCCCAGAGGGGAAGTTGAGCTGAGGTGATTATGGGATTACATTAAAAGCTTCACTAGAGATTGCTATTTGAGTACCATTTGATTTAATGATTCCAGAAGGTCAGAAGGTTAATGCACATCCCAGGCAGGAATCCAGGTGCTCTCCTCTGGCTTGGAACCAGCAGATGGTGGTGCAAGGTGTTGGTGCCACTTGGGTAAGTCTGGCCTGTTTGAGAATGTGAAACGAGCCACTGTAGGTGGGGGAGCAGTTAGTGGGGAGGGGCTGAGGTCAGATAGGGCAGGCTGAACTTCCACCATAGAAAGGGCACTAGGAACCAAAAGGGGGGATTTGAGTTTGAGTCTAGGTAAAATAGAGAGATGTTGACATTCTGTGAGTGTTAAATGAGTGTTTATGGGAAGACGTTCTATCACGTGAAATAAGACGGGTATGGACAAAGGAAGCCATGCTGAGGGCTGGTATTGAGGGGGGAGAAGGCGGAATGAGTGGCAGGTGCCAGGAGATAGAGAGGGGAGTGCCACTGTGAATGAGCAGAAGTCAGAGGGAACATGAACTCCGCTGCTCCATCACGTGTGATGGCTACAGTTAGTGAAAGGATCGGAACCTCACAGGACGCACCAAGAGCAAGTTCTCAGTGCAATGGAGATTTAGTCACCTCAGAGGGACAGACGGCAGGAATAAAAGACAGGAGGGAAAAGGGGAGCAGTGGTATTTGCCCTGGAGGGATAAAGGACTGCCTCTGGAGAGAAAGGAGACAGATGTGGCCCATAGGCAAATGGGCCTATTATTTATAAAAGAAAAGGGGAAACTCCGGGTCACCATGAATTGGTTAATTTTGGTTGAGCATGTTAGCTCTGGTAGCTGGCATGTTCCACACTAGTTATATGGCAGCCAAAGGGAGGCTTTTGATTGCTGGACCTCAATTCTTTGATAGCTGGATGTTGGTGGTCAGCCTCAGAAGGAGGAAGTGACCAAATAAGGGAGTAGACTTTGCTGGCTAGCTTTAGGAATGTAATCTAATGATGTTTAGCCAGGCAGAGGGAACGGAGCCTGCTAGAGCCACGTATGTCACACTCATGCCTGCAAGAGCCCTTTAATTAATAATGCTGCATACTTAAAATCACCACAAAATAGAACTTTTAATGTTGTTATCCCAAAGAAATGATAAATGCTAGAGGTTATAGATATGCTAAATTCCCTCATTTGACCATTACACGTTAAATATGTATTGAAACCAGGGACTGAGCCCCATGCACTTGTACAGTTATTAAGTATGTGTTAAAACTAAGTTTCATTTTAAAACTAATGAAAACATTATGTCCAATGAGGCCCAGACTTGTTTTTACAACTGTTGCTTCTTTTATAGAAGAAGCTAAGCTTTCAATCGGCAGATGGTTGGGAATTTCAAACGAGGATACAATGAACGCCATCCAACGATGAAGAGAGATGGACTCGTGGTACCCATGGGAAAGCCTCAGAAATCCTATTGTGAGTGAAGGAAGACATGCATAGAGGATCCCAGAAATCCCATCAGTGTAAGAAGGCATGCATAGAGGATCTCAGAAATCCCATCCTGAGTGAAAGAAGGCATGCATAGAGGATCTCAGAAATCCCATCCTGAGTGAAAGAAGGCATACATAGAGGAGCAAGCACAAGCCACATACCCCGTTCTCGTCTGAGCTGGCACCATGACGCTCTCCCGATCTGTAATTGTACCTGTATTTGTTGACGAAGCTGTAACCGCCCTCCCGTTCACTAGACTGTAAGTGTCAGGAAGAGTTACTCATCATGTGTCTTCGGTGCCTCGCCTCATACTGAGCACCCGGTTACTGTTTGGTGGCCACAGAGCAGATATCATGGTGATGGGGTGTTGGCCTGATATCTTGAGCCATTGTTCTGTCCTGATTCACAGTCTGTAGTCCCTTGGAAGCATCTGAGCCGCTGTGAGCAGCCATGGGGCAACGCTTTCCTCCTGGCAGTGCCTGCTTGTCCAGTCCCCTCAAAGAAAGCTGGTGTTAGCGATTCTGAGCTCTAGAAGGCCTCCTGGCATTTTCTGCTCAGTGAGCCCATCCATTCCCATTTATTTCTGAGGGCAAAAGGTATAAACTGCAGAAGACCTTGTACTTTTTTTGGGTTTAGGTAAATTTACAGGCAGGGATTCTTCTAGCAGCCTCTCCCAAGGGGTTGTAGGGGGTGAGGGTCTCCGATGGAGTTGATTTGGTAGCATAGTTCAAATCACTCGGGCTGGACAGGTATGGAGGATCAGGGGCCTTGTGCAGCTTCCAGGACTGGATATGGAGACGGATGGATGGATGGATGGATGGATGGATGGATGGATAGATGGATGGATGGAGAAAGTCTGGGTTTATGGCACAGCACAGACAGATGAAGTAGGAGACACAGATTTCATTCATCTTAGAATCTAATAGTAAGGATCTGGCAGGTTTGGGCATGACCTGCAGTCAGCGTGAAACAGATGGAACGTCTACTCCTTGGAGATATGTCCTATAAAAATGGGGTTCCCAGGGCATTAGAAAGCCCCTGAGATCTGTGAGAGTTAAGTGAGTATTAAAGTCCAAAAATTCTAGAGGAAGAAAGGAGGGACTTGAACCTGGGTCCTCTGCAAGTGTAGCCATTGTTCTTAACTACTGAGGCATCTCTCCCAGTCCCAGCTTCTCTCTCTTAAATGGTGCATAAATGATTTCAAAGAAGGCAGGGAGAGCAGGCATACTCTTAGCACCAACCACAGACAACAGACAGCACCACCACCATCATCATTATCACCACCACCACCACCACCACCACCACCACCACCACCACCAAGTTTTAGAGGCATTGCATGGCTACAGTAACCAGCTAGGGGTAAAAGTCTTACCTCAACCATAGCTTCCCTTTGCTTCCCAAAAGAACAGTCAAGCTTGAACTCAAGGCGCTCTAAGGTGAACATCTTACCAACACCCGCCTCACCCCACACACAGAGACACAGATTCTGAGAGGTTTGTTCCTACACAGTGTGAAATTCACCTTCACTCCTCTTGGACTGGGGAGCTGGACTGGCCACTCTAGTAAATATTTATGTTGGGATATTTTGGAGACTGTACAAAATGTGCAGATATTTTCATCCTTTCTTTCGCGGTTTATAGTGTGCCACCTGCCTCTATGTCTTGGAAATGAAGGGCCATTTTTAAAGAAAATGGGTTGGAATGAGAGGCTAAAGTCATGCATTATATAAAAGCTCAGCTCTGAGTGAACGGAAGTACAGGCTGCTGAGCCCTGAGTGGGGGAAGCATCGAGTACAGACATACCTCCATTCGTGAGGAACAGAGACACTGCACCTCAGAAAGTAAAGACAGTTAAACAATTAAACAATCCACTTTACTGAAAGTTTCCATAGCCATCACGACTGTTAAAGCGAGGAAGATGGCAGCCAACTCGTTACCTTGTGCAGAGCAACCGTGCCTTCACACTTCGTCTTCTTGTGAGCACCTCGCACACGGGCTCTCCGTCCCCCAATTCTGCTCGCCCAGTCTCACCTGTTCCTTGAGTGCTGTCAGGGCATAGATACGGCCGAGCTCCTGGGTCACCCCGTGGAAGAAATGGCTCGGTTTGATCCAATTGAGTTTTATACATGAGCAAACTAAATATCTTCCCCACACCTGCCACGGAAATCACAAGTGGACAAGGAGTCAGGGAATGATGCTGCCTGCTGCTACCCAGTTCTCTTCCTCTGCTTACACAGACCAGGATCCCAGCCAGGGACTGGAGCTGCTCACAGTGGGCAGGTCTTTCCCTCTCAGTGGTAGAACCAAGAGAAAGTCTCACAGCATCTCCAGCAGGCAATCTCCGAGTGATTCTAGATTGCGCTAATTTGATAACCATCATGCCCAGAGACTGATCTGGGTATATTTACAACTGTATTCCCAGAAGCTGTGCGTTCGTCGGCTGTTACCATACAGGTACCCTCATTCCACCAGCACCTGTGGTCCAGTACAATGTGCTGATCTTCTGGTACTAACAGGCTTGAGCCCCACAGAACTTCATGATAGGTTCTTCTTAAATACCAAGCACTTTGCAGAACACACCCCTTCTGAAGTAAACTGAGAAACTGATGTATTCTTCCCACTACTAAATAATACATCTCTGTTCAGTTAATTTGCCCATTTGTTGTATTTGAGAGTCAGGCAGTGGACCCTGTCCTGGGAACAAACAAATTAATAAAGCATGACCCCCATATCCCCCCAAATGCTCCCATCAATGCCATCTCACTGCATATGAACAGAAATGTCTATACTAAATGGAGGTTCAGAAATGAAGCGAGTCTCCTTGTATGGAAACCTGTACATTTTCTGTACTGCTGGTGTTAATGAGAGACTGAAAATACTTAAAGGCCAGTCAAAGATTTGGTCTTCTCAGGGTAACCCAAGGGTCTCCCATGTTCCACGGATGTACTTTGTACTGGTTGGTTTTGCGTGTCAACTTGACACAAGCTGGAGTTATCACAGAGAAAGGAGCCTCCCTTGAGGAAATGCCTCCATGAGATCCAACTGAAAGGCATTTTCTCAATTAGTGATCAAGGGGGGAGGGCCCCTGGTGAGTGGTGCCATCCCTGGGCTGGTAGTCCTGGGTTCTATAAGAGAGCAACCTGAGCAAGCCAGGGGAAGCAAACCAGTAGGAAACATCCCTCCATGGCCTGTGCATCAGCTTCTGACACCAGGTCCCTGTCCTGTGTGAGTTCCAGTCCTGACTTCCTTTGGTGATGAACAGCAATGTGGAAGTGTACGGTGAATAAACCCTTTCCTCCCCAACTTGCTTTTTGGTCATGTTTTGTTCAGGAATAGAAACCCTGGCTAAAGAGACATCTAGAAATGTTATGGTTTTCTTTGAATGAACGATCTAGCTTCTCTACCTTGTCTTCAAGCCCTGATAATTTGTCTTCCGCACAGCCCCCTGTACTGTTAAAGCTTCTGCCAGGCTTTTTAGTTGATTTGTTGACTTCCCCATTTCCTATCATTCTGGGTTTTCTTTAGTAATTTTGTTGTATTCTTTTTTTGTACTCTGAATTCGACTCCTTGTTTCATTTAGTTGTTACTTGTGCCCTCTTAGAGTTCATTCCTGAGGTTATCCCTTTGCTGTTTAAATTCATCAGGGCATCGCCATGTCTTGCTTGACATGAATGCGCTTACAATTGCTCCTTTAAGTTCTTCATCTGGAATTTTACTCAAGTGTCTCTTACCAGGACTGCTTTGGTGGGGTTGGTAACTTTTGGAGGAGACGCGGGGACTCACTCAGTCGTCCTTACCGTGGCTCTGCACTGGGATTTGCACGTCTGGTTAACTCACTAGCCAAGCCTTTCTGCTATCCCTGTGTTGAACTAGCAATTGGCTTGGTGCTTGGCATTTACTCAACTAGGGTGGTCTTGGCTAGGGTGGGTGATGTGAGGATCTCAGTTGGGGTATCAGCTGATCCATGGGTGGTGTCTGAGGTGTTCTTCACTCCACCAGGGGTACAACCTCTGGCCTCTTGAATGGGGGTGTGGGGGAATCACGAGTCGAGTTGGGAGCATATTTCAATGTGACCTTTGAGCTTGAGAGGTAATGTCCATAGTGTCAATGGGCTGAAGAAAATTGGTGGACTGAGGATTTTGTTTTGTTTTGTTTTGTTTTGTTTTTGTTTCTGCATCTTTGAACTCAGATGGGGCAATTTAAAGTCCCCATGTATCTAGAAGTATCATGGAGACGTACAGCAGATGATCATAGGCCATGAGTCCCTAACCTTATTCAGTCAGATTAAGCCCCCTTGGGTCTTCCTTCACATTGGGTTGGTAGAAATTCTTGTGGGTTGAATCCCATAGGAATTCCAGAAGTAGTCTGCAAATGGGTTGAGGGGACAGGGCACCAGGCTGTAGATCTCTGACCTCGCCCAGGGTAATTTTGAAACCCCGTGATTCCCAGAAGGAGCCTAAGAAACAAGAGTGGGAATAGGATTGTGCATCGTGAGTCTGACATAGGCTCAGTAGTGGTCACATGTGTCCTGGCAGGAGCCTGGAGACAGTGCCTAGGGATCTGGGTCACAGATCTCTGATGTCACTCTGGGACAGTCAGTGTTCCCATGGGTACACACAGAGACATAGAGATGGGTGGGGACACAGGGAACCTGGGATGTGTACTGTGTCATCACACTGAATCAGAGTTCCCTCAGGGTCCAGCAGGAGACGAAGAAGGCTAGGAGGACAGGTTATGTATCTCACACTTGACACCAGCGCAGGATTGCAGAAACCACCGCAAGGGGATAGAATGGGTTGTCTATCCCTGCTTTACTCTGGGTCAGTCACTTCCTGCATTTCTTGGCAGGGGCCTAGAGAGGGAGGAAACAGGGAACTGGGCTGTGGAAATGGGCCACATGCCTCTGACTTCACACTGGGTCAATCAGACTTCCCACCGGTTCTGGCAGGATTGTGAGGAAAGGTAGGGGGTAGAGGGAACTGGGCTAATCACTATGTTTTTGAAAAGAACTTTTATTACATTACCAAACCTCTACTCTGCAATTAACTCTAATTACATAAGCAATTAAGTTGAGAGTAAGACTATTTTGTGATTTAAACCTATTTATACTTGTACAACTTTCCCTTAATTAATTCTCATCTCCTGGTTAATCTCCATTTAATTAACAGATTTTTTTTTTTAACCCTGAGTGTTATTTGAAGACCAAAAGCAGAATGTGGCCCCTTGGCTGTGATGGACATCCCACAGCGGAGGCTAACACAGAGAAGAGAGTCATGCTCTGAGCAACGTGATCAGGTTGATGCTGCTGTGGAGTCTTCTGCAAGGTCCCTTTGTGCATTGGTGCGTTTGTATACTATTGGTGTTGAACAATCATTTTGCACCAGGCATCTTTACTGGAAATGTTACCTGGATCTGAACATTTTTCTGGTAGAATCCCTTGGGTTTTTATGTAAGAATAGTACCATCTGCAAATAGGGATGCTTTCATCTTTTCCTGTCTGTACCCCTACCTCTCTTTCTTGTCTGGTCTAAGACTCTTCATCACCATACTGAAGAGGAATGGAGGGGGGATGGGCGCCTTGTCTCCTCCCAGATGTTGGAAAAAATGCTCTTCATGTTCCTCTGCTCAGACTCCTGCATACGACCTTTATTACACTGGGTTGCTGCTCATTCATTCTGAGGTTTTGTGTTTTCAGGACTTTTATCTTGATCCCATGTTTAACTTTGTCAAATGTTTTTTTCTCTGCATCTATCAAAATGAAAGTGTGATTTCTAGTCTTGGGTCTATTTAAACGATGTATTATAATCTATTTGAATCTACTGAACCAATCTCCTGTATCCTTGAAATGAGATCAATTGGTCATGTCATAGTATCTTCTCTTAGTGTTCTTGGATTTACTTTGCAGATATTCATGCTAATTTTTTGAGAAGTTTGTACAATGTATTTTGATTGTATTCACTCTCTTCCCCAACTCCAGCTCCTCCCAGACTTACCCTCTCTTCTCTATCTCCCAAGCTTTGTTTCCTTGATTTCCTTTTGAACCCTTGGTGCCCTGTCATGATGCTACTATACTCTTGGCTGTGTCACAGTCCATGGGAGGTGACCACACACTCAAGAGTATGTAACGGTGCAAACATTTTGTTCAGAAATTCGGTATCTATAATCATCAAGAAAATTGGTCTGAATTTTTCCTTGTCCCTTTTGGGGTGTGTGTGTGTGTGTGTGTGTGTGTGTGTGTGTGCATGTATATCTGTCAATATCTCCTTCCTTTGTACTAGAGGAACAGTTCGAGAAGCATTGGTATTAGATCTCCCTCAACAGTTTAGTAGAACTCGGCAGGGACTGTGTTCAGTCTTGGCTTTTACTTTGTGGGAAGACTATACATTTCTATGGTGTGCCTCTGTGTGTGTGTGATGTGCATGATGGTCATGTGTGCCATGATGTACATGTTCAGGTCAGAAGACTTTCTTATGAAGTAAATTCCATTAGCTGTCATGTAGACTCTGGGGATCGAACTCATGTCACTAAGGTTTCATAGCAAGTTCTTTTAGCCATTGAGCGAACTTAGCAGCGGGGAGATGGTCAAGCATTGCTCTACTCCCAATACTTCTGATGGGTCTCAGTTGACTACAAAATAGAACTTCCATATGCCTGTTCGTGTATGTACACCCTCCAAAGTCTCTAGATCCTCCCACAGAGATGCTCACACATTCATATTCATTCACAACAGCAAGGAAATGGAATCCACCTAGATGTCCATAAGAAGATCAGTGGATAACACAAAGTGATACACACACAATAGAATACTGTCAGAATCTGACTTTACAAACACTATCTCATGCAACTCTTTGTTCTCCTTTTAACACTGAGCCTTTGACCACATAGATCCCTTTTGACTTTCCCCTGCCCATCCAAGATGGAGATCGCTAAACCTCCCTCAGAAATCTACCTTTAGGTTCTGATTGGCATTGCCAGATATTGGACTGGAATTCGTATGCTCAAAATTCATTTGTTGTGTACAAAAAACATTCAAGTTTCAACATTGTGTTCCAGTTCCTTGCTTGCTAAATGTGGTGCCTCTGCCTGACCCACTTACTCTGCTGAAGGAGAAGATGCCTTCAAGGCGTCTTTGCAGGTGGTCCTGCCATATTTTAAAGGATCCTAATTAAATAATAATGCGCAAAGCACTTTAAAATACAGCCATCCAACCTTTCCTAATATGAGTCATCCTTTACTATCCATAAATACTAAACCTTCAGCATGATGGTTGTTTGGGTTTGGTAGCAAAACCTTTTTATTGAAGGTTTGTATTAAAATGCTAACTAATTTTTTCATATTTCTGAAGACACTGGAGTTTCTATTTCCTGGCAGAAGAGAGGACAGTGAGTCACTTCCTGACAATTGAGTGCAAAACCTTGTGTTTCAATAATGTGTTCCTTTTATATCTATGAATTGATTAAGACTGTACAAAGGCTGTGTGATTTTGAATGCATGACTCCTGCTCCCTAAAAGAAAAACCAGCAGTTAAAAAAAATGTCATCATGAAATTTGCAGGCAAATGGATGCATCTAAAAAAAAAATAGATAAAATCATCTCAAGTGAGTAAAACCAGACCCAGAAAAACAAGTGTTGTCTGTAATCACTTATAAGTGGATATCAGCTATTACGTAAAGGATACTCATGCTATAATTCACAGATCCAGAGGGGTTATATAAAGAGTTGGGCTATGGGGGACAGGGCATTGGTCTCTCTGGGAAAAGGAGAGAGAATAGATTCTGAAGGTGGACAGGGGCAGGTGGAAGTAGAGAAGGGATCAAGTTGGGGAGAGGGATGGAAGGAGAGAATGAAGGGAGACACGGCTAGAATTAGGAGGTTCTTGGGGAACAGTGTGGAAACCTAGTACAGTGGAAAGTTCCTGGCACCTGTGAGGGTGACCCCCATTCAGATGCAGTGTATGAACAAGCTGTCTTTTGTAGCTAGGCAAGGCTTTCATTGGTGGCACTGGTTGGCATTTGGCTTTGTTGGCTGAGGAGGTCCCAAGGAGATCCCTAGCCAATCCAGGCTGATGCTAGGACAGAAAGTCTCTCTCTGAAAACTGAACGCAGGGGCCCCATTGCTGAGGACAACTTCCGCTCAGCTCACTGGATCTAGAGAGGTTGAGCAGGTGCAGGCTTGGAGCCTTCACCCCTACGTTCTGGTCTCATTGGTGGGAGAAGGTACCCTGAAGGCTATGGACGGAGAAACCTAGACACCAACCCAGCTGCACAACCCACAACCTACAATCTGTCCTGACTACAAGATGTGTTAGGGCATTAACGGCACAGAACTTGTAGAGTGGGAAACCAATGTTTGCTTTAATGTGAGGCCCATGCCTTGAGATGGAACCCTTGTCCTACACTTCCCGGATGACCAGGAAATGGAGACTGGATAGCTCAGAGACTAGGATAGAACCAAATACAACTGGTAAAAAAAAAAGTCAATGAAGTACGATCTCTTCTGCTATATTCATAGATTTGTGCTTTGTCTACTCATCAGAGAGACTTCCTCTGCAGCAGATGCGAATAAGCACAGAGACCCGCAGACAGACATTATGCAGAGAGAGGGAAAGTCTAAGGTCCCTCCCCCTGGAGATCAGGAAACCCTGTGGAAGAGGGGAGGAAAGGTTGTAGGGCTCAGAGGGGATGGAGGACGGTGGGGGAACATGGCCCACGGAATCAGCTAAGCAGGACTTCTAAGTGCAGTGAATGGATGGAAGTTTCGTCTGTCAATAAAATGCTGTTGGCCCATTAGCTAGGCAGGAAATGGGGAAATGGAAGTGCCTGTTTAGAGAGAGGATTTCTGGAATAGAGACAGATGGGAAAAGGAGATTTGCCCCAGAATGCTGATGGGGGCCGACACATGAGACTGAAGAACAGGTAACCTGCCATGTGGCACCCATAGACTAGAATAAAGGGGATTATTGAGATATGAGCTGTTAGCATTAAAAGCGGTTTTACAGTCAGCTTCTGAATCTAGCGATGATGTAAACCCTAGGCGGCAAGGACCCTTTGCATCTGTTGCCATGACAACCCCCACACACTCCCAGCATATGCCTCACCTGTGCATCATTCATTACCTGGCATCTACATCACAGCCCAAATAAAAGTCTGAGACCCTGACCCCTCACCTCTTTTTTCCTCTTTCTTCTCTTCCTTAATCCCCCCACACCCCCACCCAATAAAAATCTCTTCTCGTGGGACTGTGCTGCCCTGGCATGGTCTGCCCAGAAACCAGCTGCCTTCTAACTAACACGAGCTAGTTGGGGAACGAAGCTATTGGCCTAGGCGTTTATTCATATAACTCAGTCCTAGAGTTGTTATTTCAGGGAACAAAGAGGCATGGTGGAAAGGCCATAGTTACAAGGGCTGCTATGAGCTGAAACAGACCGATGTGGCAAGCACTGGCCTGCATGGGCCTGCACCAAGTCCTCTATATATATCCTATGTCTGTTAGCTCAGTGTTGTGGGACTCCTAACAGTGGAAGTGAGTCTATCTCTGACTCTTGCCTGCTCGTGGGACTCTTTGCCTTGTCCATCCTTGATATGAAGGCTTTCGTCTTGTCTTATTGTAACGTTTTGCCTGTTTGGTTGTTGTCTCATGGAGGCCTGCTCTTTTCTGAAGGGGAAATAGAGGAGAGGATTTGAAGAAAACAGGAGGTGTGTGTGGGAGCGAGGAGGAATAGGAGGGGAAACTGGTTAGGGTGTATTATATGAGAGAAGACTCTATTTTCTTTTTCCATAACTTAAAATCTATTTATTGACTTTGCATCCTAATATCAGCCCCCTTGTCCTCCCAATACCCCCCCACAGATCGACCCTCTCCCCCATTCCTCCCCATCTTCTCTGAGAAGGGGGAGTCCCCTCATACCCCCACCCCAGCACATTACGTCGCTGCAGTACTAGGTGCATCCTATCTCACTGAGGCCAGGCAAAATGGCCCAGTTAGAGGAACAGGATCCACAGACAGGCCACAGATTTAGGGACAATCCCTGCCCCAGTTGTTGAGGACCCACATCTATTTTGTATTAAATCAGAGCAGAAGACATCTTAGGGAGAAGAAAAGTGTTAGCTTGGGTTCTAGTTTCAATTTTGAAGCCTACTCAGCAGGAGATTGGCCGAGGACCTTATCATACCTTTCTCCCCTTCCTGTCTCACGCAGGTAGAGAAGTGAAGGCTGAGTAACACTTGTCGGGGTACAGACATCAGTCAGAGAAGGACTGAGATTTAGTAACTGGAACGAACACTGTGCAACATAACCTAACATGGTACCAACTGGACTCCTGTCTAACCCCAGGGTATTCAAGATAAAAAGATGAAAAGACACAGATTCTGATGAAGAGAAGACAAGTTAGGTCAAAGTTAAGAACAATGACAAGAAAAATGGGAACATTGGGGAAACTCTGAAGCCTCTCGCACATTCGGCAACAACAAATCAGCAAACAAACCCCAAGTCATCAAGAGATCAGATACAACGTGACACTAGAGGAGAGCCCCCTCAGCACCTAGAGCTTGATGAGTCAGCTCACTCTTCACAAAGGCTCTAAAGTCACATTAAAGAGGGAAAAGTAAGCACAATGAGCACAGATGAAGGAGAAACAAACGGATGAAAACCGGGCCTTATATAAGACAAAATATGAAATTATCAAAGAATTTAAAATAACTTTGATTCACGTAATCATTAAGTAATATACAGAAGGGACAGAAAAAAGATCTCTTAGAAAGGATAAAAATATTAGAAATAAAAATCATAATAGAAATGACAAGCCCTTAATGACTCATCCGTTGACTAACACAGCTGAAAAAAAGAATACTAATGACTTTGAAGACACTAGGAACAAGTTGGAGATGGAGAGAGAGAGAGAGAGAGAGAGAGAGAGAGAGAGAGAGAGAGAATATCAGCATTACAAAGCATCAAACAACTGTGCAGTATAACCCAAATAGGAAGCAAGAAGTAACAGAGAGTGGTGAAGACATGATACAAATAATGACCAAAGCTTTCCAAAATTAGTGGGGAAACCCCAGATAGGGAAATCACCAAAACACAGCAGATGAACTAACCTTCTATACCTGGATAGAGCACATTTCAAACTCAAAAAAAAAAAAAAAAAAGACAAGAAGAAAAAAATGGAAAGAAATTTGATTAGAGATAGCCTTTGCAGATACACAGGTGTAAGAGCTACAGCGGACTTCTGTTTCAAGACTATGCAAGGAGGAGGAGGAGAGTGGGATGAAAAACTTCCTGTTAAAAGAAACAACTCAGAGTCTTTTTTGAGTTAATTTTATATCTAGTCACTTTGCCAAAGTTGCTTATCAGCTGTTGGAGTTCTCTGGTAGAATTTTGGGGGTCGCACTTATGTATACTCTCATATCATCTGTGAATAATGATACCTTGACATCTTCCTGTCCAATTTGTGTCTCCTTGATCTCCTTAGTTGTCATACTGCTCTAGCTAGAACTTCAAGCACTATGTTGCATAGATAGGCAGCCTTGTCTTGTCCCTGATTGTAGTCGGATTGTTTCAAGTTTCCTAGATGCCCCAGGGTGGAGGCTACCAGGGGAGCACCTCTCAGAGGCAAAGAGGAGGGGAATAGGGGAAGAACTCTTTGAGGGAGGACCAGGAAGGGTGGCATTATTTGGGATGTAAATAAATAAATAAATAAATAATTTAAAAAAGAAAGAAGACAACTTGACAACCGAGTGCACACACCCAGGATTATGTGGGCAGCACAGACTGGATTCAATGTGTACAGGAAATGGGAAAGAAAAGTTGAGTAGGTGGAGAAGAACATGGATCTGGTGGGAGTTAGCATGAAGATTAATATGATCAAGACACATTGTATATGATTCTTAAAGGATTAATAAAACTTAAAATAAGAGCTAGAGCACATTCTCTTACAATTTTAAGACAAAACAACAACAACTTTTCAAACACACAAAAGCTAATGAATTGTTTTCCATCAAATTAGTTTATAAGAACAGCTAATAGAAATTCTTCACATAGAAGGAGAATCATATTGGCCAGAAATGCAGATCTACAGGGTAAAGGAAAAATACTGAAGAAGATAATTGAAAATTTTATCACACCTGTTTTTATTATATTTAAAATATAACATTAAAAGTAATAATAATGATGATGTACTGGGCAATTCCATCAAATAGATAAATGATTGACAATGCCATCAGGGACAGGAGGCAGAAGTCAGGAATATAACAAGGTATTAACCCTATACACCTGTATGCATCACTGTGCTATTTGAGGGTAGGCTCAGATAAATTTAAAGTGCATTTTGAAATCCATGTTAACCACTAATTTTCTTAAATTATGGTTGATATGACAAGAAGTAATATAATCACAAAAACCTCATAGAATGTAATGACATGTGTTGGTGGTCTTCACAGAGAAAGTTTATACTTGAATTGTGTTTATACTTGAGCTGAACTTAAACAATTAATGAGGACTGGAAGAGTCAATAAATATGATATGCCCATTGTGGTTTTATATACATAGAAACTGCTTGATAAATATTGTCATCTTTACCATGACCAGTACGGCTGTGACCACTTTTGTGGTCATGAGAAAAATCATTGTGAGAAGGAGACTGAGTCTTGAGTTGAGCAGTACTCATTAGAGACACTGACTTACTCTACTTGGTTTCCAGATCCTTTCTACACAGTTACTCCATATTATAGTATTGTCCATATTATATGCTGAGTTTGTCTAATGTTTTATAGGAATCTGTCACTTCTGAACAGCCCAACAATGTGGTGGGAGATGAGAGCCTACACACTTTTCTGTCTTCTTCATGATTCTGCCCTACACCACAGCAAAGGGCCTCTTCATGACCCAGAGTTGGCCATCTCTACACCGGAGGATCATTTTTGCTTTATGCTTCATTCATTAGCCATTTCTTCCTTCTAGGTACAGATGACTCATCTGACAGATACACAATTCTTGGAAAAGTTCATGACTACATTTTGGTTTCTTTTAAAATTGGGGGTTATCTAGTCAGGGTTTCTATCCCTGCACAAACATCATGACCAAGAAACAAGTGGGGAGGAAAGGGTTTATTCAGCTTACACTTCCACATTGCTGTTCATCACCAAAGTCAGTCAGGACTGGAACTCAAGCAGGGCAGGAAGTAAGAGAGGATGCAGAGGCCATGGAGGGATGTTTCTTACTTGCTTTCTTCCTCTGGCTTGCTCAGCTTGCTTTCTTATAGAACCCAAGACTACCAGCCCAGGGATGGCACCACCTACAAGGGCACCCTACCCCCTTGATCACTAATTGAGAAAATACCTTACAGTTGGATCTCATGGTGACATTTCCTCAAGGGAGGCTCCTTTCTCTGTGATAACTCCAGCTTGTGTCAAGTTGACACACAAAACCAGCCAGTACAAGGGTAAAACAATGACCCTTTAGGTAGAGGAAAGTGTTTTCATATAGGAAAATGATATTTATGTCTTTTAGTGAAGTCATAAAATTTAATTTCAATATTTATACAGCCCCGTAAAGATGAGGTAGCCAGCCTGCATAATGGTGCAGCCTGTGTCTACTGATTCTGGAAGCAAGGGCTGGGTACAAGTTTTACTCCAGTTTAGATGCAGCGTCACTCACACAGGAATGGGAAACAGACTTGTGCTTATCTACACACTTCATTTCTGTAGGCTCTTGGACAGCTGTGGATTTTGATATTGTCACAGTGTCTTGAATGGATCACCAATAAGGTCATGGAGGGATTTTTCTACTCGAAGCCACTGGTTACTCGGGGATAGTCCCTGTGCAACTGCCAAGACCAGCATTGACTGATACCTCCATTCTCTAAGCAGAATGTGGTCCACATGGCAGAGAAAGATTGCTCACCTTGGGAGATGCTGAGTGCTAGAAGTGAAAGAGAAGAAGTGACTACGAGGCACCTTCCATGACCCAGTCCTCCAGTTGTGCCTCATTTCCCAAACTTTCCAATAGTGCCACCAAATGAAGGCCAAGCCTTCAACACTTGAGATTTTAAGGAACCCTACAGATTCTAGAACTGAAGCCTAACATATCACAGCTGAGAAAGCCCTTTGGCCAGGAGAGGGGAAGATGTTCATACCCAAGCTTGAGTGTCTTAACTTTCCAGTTGTGGCTCGATGGTTCTGGGAGCATCCAAACATCTACCAGCCTCTTTGATAAGCTAGAATTCCATCACCTGCCCTAGGCGATCAGTGGGAAAAGGTGCCCAGCAGACCTGACTTGGTCCCTGAGTATCATCTGCCTTCATGTAGAAACTCAGAATGAGATTGCCCATACCAACATCCTCACAGTTCCGTGAGTCTGAAATACTTCCTGAATACGCATCCCAACTGAGCCCAAATACTCCACAGCATATCAGCAATATCTGTACAAATCCCAAGGCTCTGGAATTATAGCCGTAAAATCATCTTTTATTTCTTAAACACTCCATTGAAGGCATCTACACCTCATCCAGTAGCCACTTACCCAAAAATCTCCAAAATTTGAACAGAAATCAGACTATTTTTTTTTAAAAAAAATAACTATTGTAATATTGCATCCCTTTGGTATTTTGTCTAGTGTGCTGGCTAGTTTTATGTCAATTTAACACAAGGTAAAGGCATTTGAAAGAAGGGACCCTCAATTAAGAAACTACCTTCATAAGGTCTATAGGCAAGCCTATAGATCATTTTCTTGATTAGCAATTGTTGGGAGAGGGCGCATCCCTTCCTAGATGGTGCTGTACTGGGATGGTATTCCTGGGTTCTATAAGAAACCAGACTGAATGAGCCATGGGGAGCAAGCCAGTGAGTAGGACCCCTTCCTGGTGTCTGCATCTGCTTGTGACTTCAGGATTCTGCTGTTTGACTTCCTTTCTTGACTTCCTTCAATGATGGATTGTGATGTGTGCGTGTAAGCTGCTTAAGTAAACCCTATCCTACCTAATGTGCTGTTTCTTATGGTATTTTATCACTGCAACAGTATCCCTAACTAAGACAGCTGAGGACTTGGAAGAAGTTAAGTACACATTGCACCATGAGTACTGGATGGGATTCACACATGCATAATTCAGATTTCTAGTAACTCAAGCTCCCAGTGCACCACACTGGCTTTAGAATTGCATGACATGTTCCCCCTATGGGAAACAATATTAGCATCACTGTTGCTGTTCCGGGTACTTGATACCCATGAGGTTGTCAGAGACTCTGCCTCTGTTTTCTATGTGTTTTGACTAAGGATACAAATCATTGAGTGACATCAATACGAAGTGATGGCTTCTTAGTGGGTGAAGGCTTCTGCCTCTGCAGGGACGTCCTGTTTCATTTCATAGGTGAGCAATGTGACGCGATCCGACTAGAAGTCTGGACTGCATCTTTCACAGCTGGTTAGAGTGGCTGAGAGAAGCGCAGTCTCCCTTCTCTTGCTCAGAGACAACGTGTGAGCCATGTGCTCTCAGCAGGCAGAGCTTTTGAGCCTGGATTCCCCTCCCCACTGTGCCTTACCTTGAAGACTCTCTAAATCTAGGCTGTGTCCCATAGGGGCTACTGCAGGGATAGCTGAACACCTCAAAAAAGATGCACCAAAGACCTTTCAAGATGAAAAGGATCCCTGAGAGTGAAAAGACAGGCCTTTAGAAATGAAGTAATGGGTAACAGGTTCTATCACCGTTATTTTTGACCATCTTCTGTTCAATAGCCAATCCAAGACAGTAGTTTATACACACTAGAGCTTTGTTTAGCTCATAGTTCTAATAATTGCAAAGTCAAAGGTCATGACACCAGTTCCAGGTGAGGGCTCTGTTATGAATCATAGCAATGGTGGAGAGAATCACATGGTAAGACAGCACATGAGCTAGCTTTGGCCCCCTCTTCCTTTGTGCATAAAAATCCAAGTGCTACCATGGTAACCCCAACTTCATGACCTCATTTCATCTAATCACACCCCAGTAGTACCCTTCCAAATGCCAACAACCAATTGCCATGGGGATATGTTTCTGACCCATGAATGCTGGGTGACAAGCATAAAAGCCACATTAATCAGTGTGGCCTTGATAACTTCTATGGGATTCACAGTGAATTCATATATTTACCCGTCAAGATGGGTGATATTATTGTGTCTCATAAGTGAGAATGCTAAGGAATGGAATCGCTTTCCTTTTTGTAAATCTTTTTATGCATATGTATCTGTATATGTATGTGTCACTTACACACAGGAGCCCCTAGAGGCCATAAAGCAGGAGTTACAGGCAGATGTGAGCTGCCCAGTGTAGGCACTGGGAACCAAGCTCAGGTCTCCTGGAAGAGCAGCAAGGGCTCTTCATTGCTGAGCCGTCTCTCCAGCCCCGAATCACAAAAACCACAGGTGTGTTCAGTAAAGCGTGACTGTGTGAGTCAAATGAAAAGATGGTGAAGAGACAGAACCTTCTGGTAGATTGATTTGTTCTTAGATCAGGCTCCCCCATGAAACATTCTTGAATCCCATGTATTCTATGACTTCAGTCTATACACCTAGGTAGGCACTTCTGTAGGCCAGTACCTCTCAAAAGGAAGCATCATCATTTATATGCAAACCCCTCAGGGTTGCTCTTTAAATCATCTGTAGATAATTCAGGCAGAGCTTTTCTAAGCTGAACGGGGGCCTGGAGTGAAATAAGATGCAGCCCCTGTCCTGGAAGAGCCTTGGAAGGCAGACACATCGAGCCATGCGGCCCTTTCATTACAATAGACCTCACTGTGTGTCAGCTTCCTGTGTGAACCCACACCTGCTTTGTCACCCTTTATAATAGTCACTCAAACACATCCTATTCGATTTCTCTGGGGAGTGATGACTACAGCAATATTCTAGAAATGACAAAATTGTAGAAATAAAGATCAGAAGAGCAGTCACTAATAATTAAGAGGGAAGACAGGACACATGTGGATGTGATTATAAAGGCTCAGTGGCCACACTCCTCGTAGAGGTGGCGCGTTTTCAGGATGGTGGTGAATACACAGAGGTACACCTGTAATAAAGCTAGCTGTGTATCATTAAATGCACCACACACACACACACACACACACACACATGCACACGCACACATGCACACGCACACGCACATGCACACACACATGCACAAGGAGAGAGGAAAATCTGGAAAAGGTTGGTAGATTGTATTAAATCATTGCCATGGGTACAATGTACTAAAGTCTTTTAAAATGTTGATGGTAAAAACTGAGCAAATACTGCACAAGGCCTGTTTGTATAATTTATAATTCTTCCCAACTGCAAGGAGATCTATAATTGCAAAATGAAAATGTTTAAGTTAAAAAGTTGGAGTGATCCTCCCAATATGAAAACACTAGGCTAGGGTACAGAGTACGGTGACTGTTCCATGGAGAAGCCTCTGGTTTCTGGTCTCACACGTGGGTCTTCCGTGCCTGGCAGATACCACGTCTTCCACAGAGAGCTCTGGCTAGTGCTGTGTGCTGTTATCATGTGGTGTTCAGCAGAGATGAAAAGAAAAGATGCTAGCACAGCCGAGAAGCAGGCACAGTGCTGGGAAGGGTTCAGCACAGGAATCCTTCACGCCTAGGTGGGGACATGATGTCACAGACAACATAGAGGTGCCCTGGAGGACTATGATGTCACACAGAGTATCTCCGCCCACGGTGAAGGACTAATGACGCCCTCCCACTGAGACCCTTTTTAGCATGTATTTTTGTTGACTTCGTCATGCTGTCTTAAATCTTCCTTCTACACACAGCGTGATTTGAAACATTTTATATCATAAGATTTGGTGCCTCTTTTTCTGCTTTGTTCATATCACTCCTGTAGAACATACCTCCAGCTATGTTTTCCTGGTGTGTGTGTGTGTGTGTGTGTGTGTGTGTGTGTGTGTGTGCATGTGTGGGGGAGTAGGTACATGCCTGTGAATGTCTGAGGTCCACCTCAGGTACTATTCCAAAGAAGCCAGGACCAAGGGTTTGCTGAGTCACTCCGTTGGCAAGTCCTGTCCCCAGAGCTGGGATTATGAGTAGCCACCATCCCAGCTGGTTTGTTTGTTCTCGCTTGGATGCTGGGAATCTAACTTAGATTCTCATGCTTGCAGATCAGATGCTTTACCCATGTGTTATCTCTCCAGCACTACACCTCCATGATAAGCTCACCTCAAGCCACCAGGGTGCACCTCTGCGTCGGGCATTGACAAAGTCAGCAAGGCCAAGGGCGCGGTGCATGAAATTTGACCTGTGCAATTGGGCTCAAGTCTTGGCTCAGTCAATCCATAGAAGAGAGTCTCTGGAAAGCCATACCCATTTTGCCTCAGTGAGCCTCTGTGTTCTCTTCAGCTGTAGTTTCTTCTTCTCAAGGTTACTGGGAATGACAGTTAAACTAATAGTCAAGGTAGTGGTTCTTGAAGAATATTATGGAAATTGAAATTTGTGTTACATATTCCAGAATGAAAGGGATTTTATTGAAAAGAAAATTGGTCTTCATATGTTTTGCCTATAGCAATGAAAATATATGCTGGGCTGAGAAGAAGGAAATACACACACACACACACACACACACACACACACACACACACCAGACACAGGTTTCATTTCCAGCTTTTGAGTCCTCCAAATGAACCCTGCAATTTGGCTTCTTTCAGCCCTTCTGAGGATTGAGAGCATTTGCTTCTAGTGAGCACTGAGGCTGCCCAGCCTCTTCCATTATGGGCTCTGCTTTAACATTCGCGGAGCAGGAGACATCTGCTCAGCTGGTTCTTTGAGGGCACGATAGAAAGGCGGTTCCTCTGAATGCAGAAATTCTAGCCTTTCAGATCTCCAAGACAAAAAAGTCTGAAAGGTGACTGATTGTAGCTGACATCCTCTGATGGGCTCCTGTTTCAGCTGTGCAGGCGCCAAGGGGATCTATTTCTCACCACCCTCACATGACAAGCACTCAAGCTAGGAGCAAATATGTTAAGTAAATTGGTGTTATGGGCTACATTGTGTCTTCCTAAATCCCTCTGTTGACGTCTCAAGTCCCACTCAATGGGAAGGTGACTGTATTTTGAGGCAGTGATATAAAAGAATAATTAAGATGAAATGGAGTTCTATGGGTGGACTATGATCCCAGATTATGTGCAGTCTGTAAGAGGGGAACTTAGGGGACAGCAGGAGGATGGTGATGAGGTCTTTGGAGAAAATGGTGTTGCCAACACAAGGGTCTCACTCTTCTAGAATCCAGAGTGGTCAGGAGCCCACTTCTGCTGAGCTTACTGGTCTATAATGGTTTGGTTGCACTTGGCGATGGTGGTTCTAGGAAACAAAGGCAAGCATCCAGTCTTGCAAGTGGCCCTATCTTCTCTAGGTGGCTAAAGAGGGCGTGCATGAAAAACAAGCAGGAGACTCCGATGAGGAATGTGTGTGATATAATGACAACCAAGATGAAGAGCTCTTGCTAGGTGCCACTGGCTGCTCTGGTGACTTCTTTGTGTCATTCCTTGGTAAAGACAGTGGCTACTGTAGTTTTTTTTTTTTTTTTTTTTTTTTTACCAGTGCACACATGAGAAGACCAGGACTCTGAGATTGTTGGACTCACCCCAAGCCTCAGTAGAGGAGAAGGCAGAGCTGGCTTTTGAGCAGAGGTTTACCTGGTTCCCAGCCCATGCATTTTGCTTTCAATGAACTTGGCTTAGGTTTGGCTTTCCAGAGACCCATAAACACTTGAACACTGAATTTGGCATTATGACACATGCCACCTAGGAACTCTACCTCAGAACAAACCTGGTCACATTGGCCACCAACTGACAAGCAGAGTCTCTGTGTTTTCTTTTCTCTCCTTTGCATCTCTTTGTGATCACTGGTACCACATCCCCCAGCAGCTCAGCAAAGCTACCTAAGGCCCGTACAAGTCCTGAAGTCCCGGCTGAATCAACCTCCTTTTGACCTTTCCTGTAAGCATCGTCCTATCCTGTCCAAGGCACTGGACATCGGAGACGGTTTTTCCGTATGCTCACCGCTCTCAGCAGCGCCTGTCCATCACCTACTGTTTTTGGACCCCCATCTGTCCATAGGGCTCTCAGGTAGAAATGAGCAAATATCTCCAATGGATCATAGAAGTCAGTGCAATGGGGGCTTGAAGGCACTCTGGCCAGCTCAAGGTAGGCGAGCATAGCTCGGGCAGGCCTCACCCTTCTCCCCCATTCCCTGTGCCTTGCCAACAATCCATGAGATTACATTCCTAAAGTTAGCTCCCAAGGTCTCTTTCTCTATTTGGCCACGTTCTTCTCCTGAGACTGACCAAGGTCCAGCTATCAAAGTATTGAATTCCAGCAATCAAAAGTCCCCTTTGGCTCACCTCATCAACATGCCCGATCAAAATTAAATGCTCATGCTAACATGGCTTTCCCACTTTGCTTTTATAAACTGCCATTTTCCTATGTGCCATGTTTGTCTCCTCTCCATCCAGGGAAGGCAGCCCTTTGTCCTCCACACCCCTCTCCCTTCCCCTCCCCCTTCTCCCCATCCTCCATCTCTACCGTCAACCAAACCAGTCCCAGGCATACAGATCATCATCACTCATTACACGAGTCATGCAGCCTCTGCACAGCCCATCCTGGTTCTGTCAAGTCTCTGTAAGCTGCTATATTGGTTCGATTTTGTTAACTTGAAACAAAACCCTTAGAAGAAGGAATCTCCACTGAGGAATTGTCTCCATCAAGTTAGCCTGTGGGCATGTCAGTGGGACAGGTTCTGGATGGTTAATGGATATAGGAGAGCCCAGCTCATTGTGGGTGGTATCCTCCATGTGTGGTTGGCCTAGACTGAATAAGAAAGGTAGCTGAGTGCGCCAGGGGAACACGCCTATAAGCAGCATTCATCTGTGGTTCCTGCTTCAGGCTCCTTCCTTGAGCTCCTGGATTGACTTCCTGTGATGACAGACCAAGGGACCTGTATGATGATTTAAAAAAAAAATCCCTTTCTTCCAGAGGTTGCTTTTGGACAGTGTTTTATTGCAGCAACAGAGAAGCAAACTAAGACAGGTGGTGAGTATGCCGCATGACTTTTCTAAGGAAATGTCATCTAATAGGTAATCATTCCAGCTAGGCCTCCAATGACAGATCATAGAAGTGGTTCCACTCAAGTCTGATTAAATGAGCCAATGTGCTTATGGGGGAATTACCTACAGGAACCTAGATGAGGGGCGGCTTACAGAAGCATGGATGACTCAAATGCAGCTGCACCTCTGAAAATCTCACCCCAGCATGATGGAAGATTCATAAAAGCCGCAATCCTGGAGCTCTCTGTACACCTTCCAAGCAACCAGACTAGACCAGCTAGAGTGTCCTCTCTCCAGCAGTTGTAATTATTTATATAATCGTGGGTGGGGCCACACAAACCTTGCAGTTTCAGGACCTTCCTGCACCTTGTAAGTATTTACTTCCTGGGCTTCCTAAATTTGTTGGTCTGATCCTGCCCTTGATGTCATCACCTGCACCAGCCAGGCGCACACCTTCACATGACCTGTGCATTCTCCTACCACAACAGGAAGAGACAAGAAAAATCCCCAATAGCAACAAAGTTTCCTCCCCTGAGAGAGACCCACATAATTAATTACATTCAATGCAATGTTTACAAAGTAACTTAGCTAGAACTGAGGACAGGTCTGAAGTCATTTCCACTGTGTTTCCCAGCTGCGTTGGAAGACTGCTTTGTGAGTGATTTTGAATTTGGCTTTTTGTATGGATGGACCTGTCAGGTCTATCTGCAGGGCTAGGTGAGCTTGCCCTGCCTTCATTCATCAGTGCACGCCTCACTCTGTTCTGTGATTGTCCATGTTCTCTGCCTTCTGTGTTGAAATCCAACTTCTCTCAGGGATAATGAGCAACTTCTCTTCTATCCAACGCAGAGATGATGTGGAATCACAGTCCTGTCCATGCTCTGGTGTGAGGCAAGCAGGCACCGAAGCCCAGCCTCGCTTCTGTACAAACGGTTGACTTGGCGTGTTACTCAGTGTTCTTGTGACTCTATTTTCCCATCTGTAAGGAAGGAGCATGATCATACATGCTTCGCAATTTCTTGAAAGTTCAATGAGCTCAATATGATATTCTCCAAGAATGTAAAACAAAGAAGTCATTAGCTATGATCATAATATCCACTGACATTGGTTCTGAGGCCACAAACCAAGCTTTACCAGGTAGCAATCATTTCTACTTGCTGATTTATTTTTGATGATGTAAGTCAACACATTACCTATTAATAAGATATTGATTCATTTTATTTCATGTGTATGAGTCTTTTGCCTGCATGTATGTATGTGTATCGTGTGCATGCCTGGTGCCTGCAGAGGCCAGAAGAGGATAGCAGATACCATGGAACTAGAGTTACTGTCACATGTAAACCACCATGTGGGCACTTAGAGCCCAACCCAGGTGCTACTGCTCTAACCACCGAGACATCCCTCTAGCCCCGGAGCACCATCTGCTAAGTCAAATCCAGTATGTTGCTACTGTTCCCTCAGCTAAATACATCTGATGGAACTGCTGGGTGGAAACAGATAAACATAGTCACGACCTTCTAGAATTTTCCTGGGCAAGAAGCAGAAAGTATGACCTTCTCATGGAGGTCTGTGTCTGAGTGGACAGCGGGGAGGGTGCCCTTCACCACAGCTCTTCATAGACCCTGGTCATCTATGTCACTCCTGGCTTCATCAGATGCAGAGGAAGCAGGCCTCACTCCCACATACCCCATAAGGAAAGGCCACCAGGTCACAGCTCAGACATTGCTCAGAGTGCCTCTACTCTCAGAACTCTGGAAGTAGAGTGAGGAGGATCATGAGTTCAGGGCTAGCCTGGGCTACATAATGAATCTCTCTCTCTCTCTCTCTCTCTCTCTCTCTCTCTCTCTCTCTCCCCTCTCTCTCTCTCTCTCTCACACACACACAAAGGAGGGGTGATAAAAAAATTGTATTTATGGAGGTAGAGAGCCTAGATTCCACACTACAGCTCTTCTATTAGAAAAGAAGTGGGATGGAATAACATGGGTCTTAGAGAAGATACCTTGGAGCAATAGCTCCACAGGAATTGCTGAAGTATTTCCATCAGCCTAAATGGCTACAAACCTCTTTGCCACCAGCTGCCCTCAGCTCTGCTCTGAATGCCCACCATCAACTCTCAAAAAAAGTGCCCCTGACAGCACTCAGTGAAGCTGCGAGCTGGTGGCTGCCTTTCCCCTTGCAAGATAACAAGGTAGGTCTCACCTCAGACTTAACTCAAGGTAAAGTTTAATTGTTCTAACGTGCTCTTTGATGTGTGCTGAGGAGGTGGGTACAGTGTAGGTACAAGTTGCTATTTATACAGACCTGACAAGCGCATCCCGTCAGCACCAGCTCCTTTGTTCTCTTCCATGCCTTTTCTGGTTCTCCAAACTTAACATCTTCTACTTCCCAAGTAGTTTCATCGTCCCAAAGTTTGAAAGACGAGCAAGGGAATAAAGGCCCTCACATTTGCACTTGCAGCCCAAATATGGTGCACTATGAGAAATCCTTAATTTGAAGAGGAAAGCCTGTTGCTGACCACTTACCTCTTAGAACTGGGTGCAGAATGAAGAGACAACATACAGTGCTCCATCTGCGGAGGCTGACGGGGGTGGAGCTCTGCAGGCTGATGGGGCGGAGCTCTGCAGGCTGATGGGGCGGAGCTCTGCAGGCTGATGGGGTGGAGCTCTGCAGGCTGATGGGGCGGAGCTCTGCAGTCTGACTGGGCAGAGCACTGCAGGTGACAGCTACTACCCCTATTTGAACATATCATCATCCATCATCAACTCTCCCGCTTAAGACCCTTACACAAGCCGCCATTTTTCTCCTCATTCCTTCCATTCTGCTTTCTGTAGGTCTGGATAATCACGTCTATCTCCCAGTGCCACAAGGCAGAGTATGTCTTCAGTATGATGGAGGCTCTTTCTATTTGCACCTTTGCTTTTGCTAATCCCCATCCTACCCCCACAGTTTCTTTTTCCAAGTCAGAGAGCTTGGGAATGACTATCCTCCAGGAGCCTGTGCTAGGAAGCTCATTAATATTACACATTATTGTGTTGCCTTGGGCAATTTTCTCATCTCCCACACAAAACAGTGACAATAAATGGATAGTTCCCACAACAGCCTAGGGATACGAGGTTGGTTCACTATCCCAAATATGTTTCTTGGGACAAAATCGCAAAACCATCCTGAAGATGTTAATGAAGGGTTGAAATGGGACACCTGCCTCTGAAAGTAGTAGTGGCACACGGATCATAAAGATGGCGAGATGTTTTATGGGAAGAGAGGTATGAAATTTGTTTTTCTTGTCATAATATTTCAGAGAGAGAGAGAGAGAGAGAGAGACAGAGAGAGACAGAGAGAGAGGTAGATGAGTCTAGAAACTTAGGTGACTGCCCACTTTAGAGTCCATCAAACACAGATGTTACGCCTAGTGGTGGAAGTATTCAGCAGGCCTGACCAACTTCCCCAGACTCTTTGAGTCCTAGTGTTTGTAATTTTAAAGAATGTTCTTTACCAGCTGTGGCTGCCAGCTTGAATTTTTGTGGCACACATCGGTGCTCGGGGGAGGTCAAAGCTGTGTAGCAAGTCCCCAGTGAGATACAGCTACCAAGAATTCTGAAGAACAAAACAGTAAAATGAATTATATTTTTAAATGTCCAGTTACTGATAGACAAGTCACCGCAGGGTAGGCTATCCTAACCAGCCACTGTTTTATTACCTAAGATTTTCTTCAAAGATTCAAACACAGTGTTGGAGAAAGCTCTTATGAATGCAAATTAAAATGGACATTCTTTTGCCCTCTGCTAAGCTATTCAAAGACTTTCTGTGAGCTTCTTAAATCCCTGACACTCCACCCTAGGAGGATGATGTCGGTTTCACCAGAAAAGATGGTCTATAGGAGTCCTGCTCAGTTTTTGTCACTTTCTCAGTAATTTTAAGAAAAATAGTCAACAGATTCAGGGAGGGTGTGGATAGAAGTCTCATTTGAATAAAGAATTGGGTTTTTTTTTCTTTCCAATGTTTTTTGAAATCTGAATTTAAAAAAAAAAACATACCTATGGAGGGAATAGTTCAGGCAGCAGCAGTTAGCAGGGAAGCGGTCAGTGTGGAGCAGAGGCGAGCGCCTGTGGCCCCCTCGGCAAGCTACTGCCTCACCAGCAGGTTTTGGCCCACTGCTAGATCCAAAAAGCACTGTGAAGACCTATACGGAATGGTGGTGGGTACAGTAGCCCAGGGGCTGTGGAGACTGACTCATCAGTCTTCCCCTCACTCTCCTTGATGAAGGATGCACGGCGGGGGGGGGGGGTGGGGGGTGGGGGAGGTGGGGGGTGGGGGAGGTGGGAGGGTGGGGGGTGAGGTTGCGGTAGGAAAACACAGAAGCACGGTTCAGTTCGTGGATGGGATACGACACGCCATTTCTCACTCTATTTCACAAAGGAGGCAGGAAACATTACCAAACGCATTCAGTGAAGTCAGCGTTACCTGATTCCAAAGCCAGATAAAGACAGAACAAAGGGGGAGAAAATCACAGTCCAGCTTCTCCGATGAACACAGATGCAAAACTTTTCAATGAAATATTTGCAAACCAAATCCAAGAAGACGTCCAGAGGATCACCCTTCCAAGGTGACCAAGTTGGTTCACCCTGGGAGCGCAAGCTTGAGTCAACAAAAAGCAATAAACGTAAATCTACATATAGGAGGGCTTTAAGGGCAGAAATCACACGATCAACTTAATAGATAAAGAAAAGGTGGAGGCAGCGGCAGGCAGATTTCTGAGTTTGAGGCCAGCATAGTCTACAGAGTGAGTTCCAGAACAGCTACACAGAGAAACCCTGTCTTGAAAACAAAAACAACAACAAAAATAACAACAAAAACAAAACAAAACAAAACAAACAAACAAAAAATGGCACATGGCAAAACAGTTCAGCATGTCTCTGTGATAAATGTCTTGAACCTGGAACAGAAGGAACAAAAATCAACATAATAAAAGCCACGTCTGACAAGCCAATAGCCAACATTACACTAAGAGGAGCAACTGATGACACTTCTGCTAAATGTGTAACAAGAATATGCACTCTCTCTGCTATTGATGCAGTGGCGATGCAGTTGAGAAGCAAGCGCTACCTACACTAACCTTCGCAAGGTCGATCAACTGAGTAGACCCCAACAGTTAGCGAGAGTTGGGGATGTTGCAAGCCCAGAGCCAAATTACACTGGGACCATCATTAATCTTCTGAATAGGTACTTATTGGCCCCTTTGTACCTGCCCTAACATCTCTGTGACCATTAGGTAAATCTCTAGAAATATACAGACCCCTAGCTTTCCCCCAAAGTAAAGGCTGAAAATGCCACGAGATAGCACCTGACCTAAAGCAGAGGTTCTGCGGGAGGCTCTGCTGACTGGGGCACACAAGGCACATAGAGTGCATATATGCTGCCTTGCAAGTTGGCTCAGAAATAAAACTACTGAACATACAGAAGCACACATGGACCCACAGATGCGCAAACAGGTGGATAGATAGATGAATGCATAGATGGATAGATGGACGCACAGATGCGCAAACAGGTGGATAAATGGATGAATGCATAGATGGATAGATGGACACACAGATGTGCAAGCAAATGGACAGATGGATGAATGGACAGAGACTGGTGAATGGATAGATGTGAATAAATGGATAAATGGGATGTGTGGATAAGTGCATGTATGGATGCACACATAGATGCTGGAAATAGGTAGTAGATCAGTGATTTAGCCACTTGATGATAGACAGACAGATAGTTTGATAGATAATAGATAGATAGATAGATAGATAGATAGATAGATAGACAGACAGACAGATAGTGATGTGCATTTATGTACACAAATTGACGGATAGTTCTCTGGTTTGAATGGAATTTGCCCACGCATTGACCTATCCTCAATATGATACTATTTATAAGTAATAGATTTCAAAGTGTGAGTCTAGCAGGAAGTGGTTAGGTCATGGCAGGTGCTGCCCTCAGAAGGAATTAATGCAATTCCCATGGGACCTGGTTCTGTTCTCATGACTGTGAGTTATCATAAAAGAACACCTCAGAGCCCAGGCCAGTGCTGGATTTTAATTTTTCTGTGTGGTCTCTTTGTCTTGTATGTGCTTCTACCATTATGTCTTCTGCTGTGCAATACATCAAAAGGAGCAAGGTTGGGACAGTGGGACCACTCAATCTTAATCTTTCAGCTTCCTCAACAATAAGCAAAGTGTGCAGCCTCTGGTATTTTGTTACAACAATAAAAACATTCTGATACAATGTGTAGTCCCTGTGTTACCTGTCTGTCTTTGTTAAAATTTAGAAAAGATATAGAAAGGCCGGCTATCACTTAGCCATGTTCTACAAAGAAACAAGTCACAAGGGAGCATGGGGTAAACTTGAGCTTTTGTTTTTAACAGCTGAGCAGCATCTCTAGCCCTGATCTTGACTTTTTTTAACTATATATTTCTGTATGTTTAACTTGGAAACATAGGCACATTTTACACAGCGTTATAAAAAAAAAAATCTGTTCCTGAACCACAGAGTTAAATGAAACCAAAGAGCCTAAGATGTGTTCCTAGGTGGAAACAAAAATGGTGCAGAGAGAACGGTCCTGGGTGACTCAGAAGGTGATGCTTCTCTCTCCTCACTGCTGGGTCTTCAGCAGAAACTATTGGACGGATGTGGCAGTTGGCAACTCCTACCAGGCCTCTGTCAAAAGTATCTGTCATGTCACCAGGTGGTTCTGGCACAGAAGCCATAAGCATGGCCTCAGCGGCTCTGCGGTGTTGGCACAGACAGATATCATTTGTCCGTCACATAGTTATATAAGTGAGTTAATAAAACAAATAAGTGAATGCAGTGACGCTTTCAAAATAGGCTGTTTTCAAATCCAAATCTTAGAGTAAATTTACATAGGTGCATCGGTGTGTCTCTCCAAGTAATTAAACCAAAGGAGTTGAGTACTTTCAAAATTTGGAGAAAGTTTAATCTCAGTGGTGGAAAAAAAGAAAGCAAATTTACAAATAACTCCTTGCTGACTTACTCCCTGACACCTCCCTAGTTCCTATTGACCCAGGAGCACTCAGACCCATCCTGCAGAGGAATTAATTAGGAAGTTGCTGAGAGAGGAAGCAAGCTGGCCTAGGCCTGGGCAGTATGTCTTTTACATTGACCCATTTCCAAGCCTTGCCTTCCTCTTCTGTGAAGTGAGAGGCACCGTGCACCGAGGAGAGTAATGTCAAGCAAAGCAAACGAGGTCATGGTGCCTGGCAATGAGTGACAGTCACATTTCAGATGGTGGGAAGGCCCATCCTGCAGGACCACCCACCCTTCATTACCTTATAAGTCCTCACCCTCCGAGCCTGAGTTCTATTCCAGGCTTCGGGTGGGCAGGCAAGCCGTTAAAAAGGAAAGCAGCGACAGCCAGCAGCTCCCTCCCACGAACCTGGTGATTAATATTTCAAGGCCGACTTATCAGGGAGTATTAAGCCAGGATGATTAATGAATCAAATAGGCACCCAAGTTTTAATGAGACACCTTTCGTTTTTCTATCTCTGAACTTTGAAATCACAACCCAAAGAGTCCAGCTACTCCAGAAAAGGGAACCCTCCCACCCCCCAACAGTGTCCCTTGCTATCCTGCCTGTCTTGAGGGAACTGAGTGGAATCAGAAAACCTTTTGTTTCTTTCTTTAGGGAAAACAATCAGTGTCTTGCTGTAACACAGAAAATAACAGTTCTGCAGAGACAAACGGAGTAGCAGAGGTACCTCAGGATCCTTGACAAGTGACTGTGGGGCACTGACAGATGGGCCTGGTAGAAAGCATGCAGGGCCTGGGATCCGGGAGATGCTGGTTCTTGAAGGACATGTGGCGTTAGGAAGAGAACAAAGGCAGAACAGCACCAAGCAAGAAGGGACGCGGGCCTCAGGGCTCAAGATGAGGCCCAGAAGCAACTGCTCCATGCTACATGGAGAGAGGTGCAGAGACGGGCACCATAGAGCAAGCGCCAGCATTTCACTTGTGATTCCCCCCTGTGGGCCTCCACAGGCCCTTCACGTTCCTGAGCCCCAGGAGCCTTCTTTGTTAAAGGAGACAGACACATCCGTTCCCAAGGTAGCCAGGGTTAAATGAGAAAAATTCTGGTTCATTTCTGGTGTTCAATGTAGCTTCCCTTCTCTTGAGCAGGAAGACATAGTAAAAAGCATGAACTGTAGACCACATGAATTCAACTAGACCAATTCCTATCAGTATGTCATTGGCAACTTTTTTTTTTTGGCTCTAGCCCTCAGGCTTCTTGACTACAAAATGGAAATGTCAATCTTTCCCTCTCCACAGAGTTCTTGTGAGGAATTTGATACAATGTGATACAATATAACACAATGCAGCGCCATATATTACCATATGATACAATGTATTACAACATGATACAATGTGATACAACGTGATACAATGCAGGTGAGTGTTGTGTGTGTCCGGCACGTTTTTTCTCCTCAGTACTCAGTAAAGCTACTGTGACATTAAGAAGCAGACATGTCCTACGGACTGGCATGACCCTGAAGACTACTAGCGAAAATACAGATGAATAGAGAGGTTCAGTATCCAAGTGTGGTAGATTCAGGTTTTTAGGGATTTCTTCCAAAATGGCGGCACTCTTCTCTCAGATGGATAAAAATGCAAGTGCAACATCAAGTGTGAAATGTTTACGTAGAGTTCTACAAACAGACGTTCCAGGCCGTGGGCCCCACAAATGAATACACATTTGCAAAGTGTGTAAACCAGTCCTGGGAGTCCATCCCCACGGCTCTGGGTTCAGGCAACCTACACTGAAACTGCCCATTCTGTTTCTCTGCCAAACCATTGCTCTAAAATGGAAGGCTGTCCCTCACTTCAGAGAAATTCAACTTTGGGATCCTCGACTTGCATGGTATCTCCTGTTTTCTTTTTCTCTTTCTACTCTGAACATTTGTAGCTGCCTCTAAGAGAGCAAAACCCAGGATAGTTGAGACCTACATTTCTGTAGATCCATTTTTCTCCTTCCTTTAGGGCTGTCCCTATGGGTTAATGTAATCCACCTGCCAAATGTATGCCAGGCTTCCCCTAAAGACTCTGCCTCATGACCACCTGCAGTCCCTTGTTGGCAGATGGACCAGGTCTTGCTCCTCATGTTTTTGTGCTACTTTACAGAGCAACGACCATTTACTCTCTATTCATCAAAGGCTCTCGTTCCTCTGATCTTTAAACTGTTTTCTTCCTAAATACATGTGAATTAGAGTCATTTTAAGAAATCCCACTTCCTGGATAGACATACTCCAGGCTCTATCTGCTGCCAAGCTGACTGGACACATTCCAGAATGATCCAGATTCAAACCACCTGGAACAAGTGCCAGATCACAGAAGGGAGAGTTCCCCCCCCCACCTTCCATAATACTCAGATGCTAGCTGCCAGCAGGATTGTAGTTGTCACTGGTGGCAGAACACAGCCCCCCAGCAGCCGACAACTCCCTGGGGATCTCTGCTCAGCAGTCTCTGTTCAGGCAAAACTGGGACTTGAGGCTTTGAAAAAGAAATATATTTGAGAGCAGGCGAAACCTAAAGGAAGCCTGGGTGTGTGAAGGGCAGAGGAGGGCCCCTAAGAGGAGCAGGTGCTCTGGAGTGACAGGTGTGGCCTGCTCAGCCAGAGAACTGCATGAGCTTTGTTTGCAAGGGGTGCATATGGGATCTGGGCGACTCCCACACTACATCTCCAAGGTTGCTAAGAAACTCTTCTTTCTAACATTGCCAGAAGAGTGCAATATGTAACAAAGGTAAGAGTTGAAGAAGTTTTTTTTAGGAAGCGTGTGATAGGATATAGAGTTACACACATTAACGTCCCTTTTATATATCAAAGACAAACATAGTGAAAGGGTATCAAGAAAGCAATCCTATTGGCAACACACACACACACACACACACACACACACACCACACTCTTACACACACTCATACACTATACACACTCACATGTGCACACACACTCACACACAGACACACACACTCACACTCACACACACAGGAAGATGTTTATGAACTTATCCAAGCAAACGAAAGATTGCCTGCTTCCAAGGATCTGACTGCAGCAGCTTGCAAGGTGTTTCACGTGTATCCCTTCTCCCTCTCTCTGGCTTCTTTTGCAACCTTGGAGGGTGCCTATTTCTGTGTTCTCCTGTGACTTTCCCAGTCTTCTCAGAAGCAGTATTTATATAAGCCAACAACAAGGCTGAAATCAATCATGTGATCTCTGCCCAAGGGCAGCACACAGACCTCTTTACTGATCGAGAGGTCAAAGCCAGAGACTGCATCTTCCACCAGAGGTCATATACTTGGGCCCCAGACTTCTGCCAACCTACAAAGGTCAGCCCCTAAGACTTTACCCCAAATAGGAACATTATTTTCACACCCCTACTAGGGGTATTAAAAGCCCATGTCTGCAGATGGGGAAGAAGACAAGATACTGGATTAGAATGAAACAGAGAAAAGAGAATGGATCCAATACCAAGAAGAGATCTACTCTCTGTAAAAATACAGCTAAAGGGACCTGCATAATACCTGGGGAAGAGAATTTAAATGTCCTTGTGACAGTGGCACCAAATGACATCCACGGTGAGTTGTAAGTGCACCCTCATGTACTGTAATGCTGCAATACTGTAACAGTGGCCCTTCTCTCAGGGCCCGAGGCTGTGGGAAGTGGAGCAGCCAGCCTGAGATTACTGTCAAGGGCGGAACCAGCTGGCAAGTCCTTGTCAACCTGATGCCCTGGCTGAAAATGTCAACAATGTATCCTACCTTACCTGGTCCGGTCCATTCTGCATCTCCCTCGGCCTCAGTCTTCCCACCTGGAAAATTGCAATCTTTGTATTGCTTACATATCCTTGTTATGAATGAAGCACTACATTCAAAGCTTTAATGCTTGGGGGGCGGGGGGTCTAAAGGAGATGCTTAATAAATGAAAGTTCCTCTGTTCTAAGCAGGAATGGAATTGAGCTCCCCAAGACTTTAATCAACATATTCTATAACATAATGATAGGGTGAGAGAAGTCTTTCCGTCATGTTCCATCATTACAAGGAAGAATAACTCGAGGAGGCATGGAGGAGACAGGTGGGGTTTTTATGCTGGCAGAATGTCTATTGTACTGACAGCACCGATTCACTGTGCTGTTTGACTTGAGAGACAGCAAAACCGAGGGATGTAAAATGCCAATCTTTTGGAGCAGCAATTATCTGTGATTAAATCACTGTGCTTTTGAAGGGAAAGAGAAGCCGCTTTGCCTCCACAGTGGTGTGACTCATGGAAAGAATCACTTTCTCGGAGGAGGAAGAGAGCTGCCTGCAGAGTGTCAGAGATCCAGACCCCCCCCCCAAAAGATGCAGGGTAGCCCCCAACTCTGACCTGGTCCTGAGGGTTGTCTGTCCACTTATTTTTCTATCAGTACATATAAAAAAGAATCCAAAAAACAAGTAGAAACTAAGGGGGGTTAGAATTCCCACCCAGAAATTGCATGTGGCACCTTCTAACATTTTGGTTCCATTTCTACTGGGGATTGCCTAGAGGGAAAACTACCTGCAAGACCAAATCCACAGATGCTGATGTCCTTTATGCAAAATGTCACATAAATATGCATGTGACTCGAGCACATATTTCCGTGTACTTAAATTATATTGAGTGAGGTTACCCAGGCACACACAGATACCATGTTCTCCCTCATATGCAGAGCCTAGCTTTAAGTTCCAAGTCAGTATGTTCAACTTGCATACTAGCAAAAGCCAGGGGACTAAAATGACACTATTGGTCAGATGCTCCCTTAATGGAGAGGAGATCTGCAGAATGTAGGTGACATGAAAGCAGAGAGAGGGATATTCAGGCAGAGAGACATGGAAGATGGTGTATCTTCTCTTATTGAGGCCAAATGGAACAGCCTAGTTCCATTTGGAAAGGGTCCCAAAGGCAGGTAACAGAGTGGGAGACAACCCCTGCTCTCACTGTTAGGAGTCCACGTGAAGACCAAGCTACACGACTGTAATATGTGTGCAGAGGACCTGGACAGCACCATGCGTGCTCCCTGGTTGGTGGTTCGGTCTCTGTGAGCCCCTCTGGGCCCAGGTTAGTAATGCTGTCGGTCTTCTTGTGGTGTTTTTGACCCCTCTGGTCCCTATAATCATTTCCTTCCTCTTCCGTAGGACTCCCCAAACTCTGCCTAATGTCAAAAAGATGCTTTTAATAGAAAGTATTAAAAATAAAAAGCAGAGCAATCAAAGTTTAAAATCCCATCACTTTCCAGAAAAGGAATTGTGTCGTATCTATTTCTGAACATCACTTTTCTTTTCTATAAACTAAGAAAGTAGCACCCAAAAATTTTTCAAAGATCGGCAGACGATGCAGGTCGGTTGTTGGCACACAGTACATTGTAGTCGCCTGATAAAGGGTCCTTTCCATCCTCCTGTCTGTAATAAAATTCTCTTAGGCTTTGAAGGATCACTGGCCTCCATAGCTCGAATGCTAGACCTGAGGCCACAGCAAAGTTCCTGTGACCCCACATCGATCACAGGAGAGCTTTACGTGTAGCCTAAACCAGATTTAATCTCATTTATTTCCCATCTCCAGAAATCTCACCTCGGTGTTTAAATGCCACCATGAGACAGTGCTTCATCATCTGCTCGGTGTGTAATAATCATTGGCCACTAGCCAGGCCCCCAGAGCTGGAGACCAGCAATGTCCTCCCAGCTGCTGGGAGTTGATACCTGGTCAACTGAGTGTCATACTTCAACTGGTATTTTAATTTTAACTGATCTTCTAACTGATCACTGTACATTTATAACTATATGTTATTAATAACCCACAAAAGTGGACTGCTGTTTAGTGATATATTCAATGGTGTATTCCCAAAGAGCTAAATTAGTTTTTCAGTGATGTACTTAGCTGAAGACAGGGGCATGTGTTTAATTCTTAAAGAATTCCTAGAAATTTCTCAGCTTTCAAAGTACTTAAAGTCCTGAGACTGGCCCACACTTCACTGTTTGAATGGACTGGCCCACCTCACTGTTTGAAGAGATTGGTCCACACCTTACTGTTTGAATGGCCCACCTTTCTCTGATTGAATGGACTGACCCATCCCTCCCTATGTGGACTGCTTCAGCTCTCCCTATCCACATTTCTACATTGGCAAGCCTCTAGTATTCTGAACACACCGTGGCTTCCCTAGTTCTAGCGTTACCTACCATCCACTCTGCCCTCTGAACAGACTGGGCTATGTTTGAGCCTCAGTCCTCTCCACCCTTTAGGGTGTGAATGTGTGAGTGTGTGATCCCTCAAAACATACACATACACACACACACACACACACACACACACACACACACAGAGAGAGAGAGAGAGAGAGAGAGAGAGAGAGAGAGAGAGAGAGCAGACTAGCCCTTCCTTCCCTCTTTACACATGAGCATGTTAGTCCTTCACGATGTCTCATTCCCTGCCGGCAGTCCTTGTATCGCCCAGAATGCGGCTGTTGAGCAGTGCTCTGGGACTTGCCTGCAGGTGGTATGAAACTACTTATTTTATCAGTGGTTAATTGAGGATGAGACAAAAAGAAAATACTTGGTACGTGAAGGTCTGAGATCCCATCATCCAGAGGATACTGGCTTTTCAGGGTATGCAAGAAGCCGCAGGCATGTTCTGCCGGATGCTTCTGGAAGGAGGCTGGCAGAAACAAGCTCAGCAATCAGGTTCAGCCAATGAAAACCCCGGAGCCTTGCCCAAGGCCACAATTTGCTCGGCACTTGCCTCTACCTCCTCAGAATCTCCATGGGCAAATTCTATGCAATTTAAAATTGGACCTTGTTTTTCTTTTCTTGTTATTCTAACCTTAAAAACAGATTGGATAGCAGTAATGTGGAACAAAAGACAGGGTTTTTTTGAATAGAAAATATTAAGTTAGATTGCTTTGTGTTTATCATTCAGGAAGCGTTTGGCTCTTTATGGCTTTGGCACCACATCCTGGGGACGCTTCTAAACCTCAGATCATCACCACTGACTTCTCGAGCTACCCCACTGTGTCAGCTCAAGAACGTTCTGTGCATGAGAGGGGGTGATAGATGATTTTTCATACCGACTCTGTTTTTCAATTCAAGCGCATGCTTTTGGGAGCCACCAAATTTGTTGATTAAATCGGTGACACATGATTTATTTATTATTTCCGGAGTAATGTTCAATATTGTGGACACAACACAGTTTGTTTAATCAGTAATCCACTGAAGAGCATATGAGCTGTTCTTAGGCTGGGATTTTGAAAAAAAAATTGCTTAGAACTTAAATGAGTAGGAGCTGGGTACCGCTCTTAATCATTTCTCTGGCAGAGATGAGTGCCAACAGTTGACTCCATCTTTAAAACATTTAATAGTTTAACATATTCTTTCCCTCTCCCTAGCTGTCTCCTTTCCTTTTATCGTGCTATTTTTTGTATTATCAGTTTTTAATATTGGCACACAAAGTGCTGGGTGGTGTTGCGGCATTCTTCTGGCTATGCTGTGCCTTCCCCTGCCCTTTGCCTATCCCTCAACCCTGCTTCAGCTGCCCCCTTGTCCCCTTGCCCCTCATAACAATTCTACTTTCATATCTCACTGTTAACCTCTACAGTGGAGATTTACTCACTGTCCCCTTGAGACACTCTATTACACTGGGGCAAGAAGGGATCAGATAGATCAGCGCCAAAGGGCTCAGCCAGGAAGATCAGGATACTGCACAACCACCTCTCCATAATCAGAGGCACCTCCCTCTGCACACTAGGAGTTAGTATTTAGACTGGGCTCCGCCCCAGTTACCTGGCAACAGCCAGGTATGCCTGACTCACTATAAAAAGGGCTGCTTGCCCCCTCCTTGCTCTCTCCTCTTGCTCCTGCTCCCTCTTGCTCCCCATTTTCCTCCCCCCTCTCCACATGCTCATGGCCAGCCTCTGTTCGTCTACTTTCTCTCTCTCTCTCTCTCTCTCTCTCTCTCTCTCTCTCTCTCTCTCTCTGCCTTTCTCTCAACTCCCCTCCCCATGCCTTGAATAAACTGTATTTTATACTATACCTTTGTGTGGCTGGTACCTCAGAGGGGGAAGAAATGCCTCTGCATGGGCTGGCAGAGACACCCCCTTTCCCCCACACCATACCTCACCTACACCAAACATATCTCTTGTCTCTTATCTTTTTATAAAACACAACACTGAGAACATGAGACCTGCCCTGCATTGAAGCTCAGTGGAACAATCAAACTCAAGAAAAGATGCAGTTTTCTGAGCCGTGATCAGAGGAGAGTTTCCAGCAAAAATAAATGTGGGTGGGGGTGGGGCTCAGACATTGCACTCTATGTGAGCTGGGTGAGTGGGGCCACCAGTACACCAGGCAAATGGGCACTGGAAGTTGGCATGGACCCCAAAGTAACACATCTTACTGTAAGCTGGGAGACAAATACAGGAGAGATGAGCCCTCTTGTCTCAAGGTAGAAAATTCCCCTTCTTGGTTTTCACAGAGATATGACAGGCCTAACAAGCAGTTGGAGTGAGTTTGAACTGGAGACACAGTCTGGCAACTCCTGAGCTTGTGTAAGACTCTGGTGAGCCTCAGCTTACGGGGGACCCACTGAGTCAACAACACAGAGCCAGAGTCGATGCAAAAAGCAAGAGGAATTTATTGTTCCAATGTGTTGGGGTCGTCCTACACCTGAAAGAGAAGTGGTGAACCCCCACAGTCCATTTGGTCAGTCTTTATAGGACATCCTTTGTCTGTAGGTGGCCAATGGTTGGTCTGTCCTTTGGAATGTGTGCTCTGGGCTTCCCCTACCCGCAAGTGACTGGTAGTTGTCCCCCCCTTTCATTTGCAGATTTAAATCCATAAGGCACCTCAAGAACAGGAGGGACATTTTTGCATGCTATAAGCACTGGGAGTAATTTTCATTGAGGATGGGATGTTTTTCTGTTTTACTTCACTTTGTTACTGTTTATAATCTTCAGGCTGAATAGCAATTCATCTGCTTTATTTTTGTTTTTTACACTGTAGGTGAGGTGGTCGTCCCGTCCTTGTGTTTGCTCCTGCTCAACCAGTTGTCCCCTGATGTCCTGAAGTCTGGCAGCCTGAGGTCAGGCAAAATTCCTTGGCGCCTGCCACTGTCCTGGAATCTGGGCACTTGGGGATCCTGTGAGGGACTTTAGGACAGACTCTAGAGCTTGCTACCTCCTTTCCAGAAGACAGAGGCTACTGTGGAGAGGCATGGCTTGGGCAGCATCTGGTCTGGACTCTATCACCACCTGAAGCCCCGGTGTTGTAAAATAAACTGTTCAGTTCTTCCAGCTGATAATTCTTTGTTGCTCTCTTTCTACTTTTTTTTTCATTTCAATCAGTTCTTTGAGAATTTTATAAGAAGTGCTTTGATCATATCTACCCCTTCCCTACTCCTTCCAGATCTATCCCCTTCCATACCCACACAACTTCATGTCTTGTTTTTTCTTTTTCCTCTCTCTCTCTCTCTCTCTCTCTCTCTCTCTCTCTCTCTCTTCTTCCTTCCTTCCTTTCTTTCTTTCTTTCTTCCATTCAAATTTTAAACCTATCAAGTGTGTGCTGCCCATATACTCTTGGACTGTGGCACAAGGGCTTCTATGACACACCTCCTTTTCTCACAGCTCAGGGATCATTGCCAGAAAAAGGATGGAAAGACTGAAAAGTCCAAGGCTGGTGGATGTCTGTAAAGAAACAGTATTTTCTGGCCACAACATTGCAGTTGAACATAAGAATTTTACAGCCAATGAGACAGTACGCATAATGCTTGTGTAGGCTCAGACCAGATAATTCCAGCTTTCAAGTCCTTAACTTTTTTTCAATGCACACAGGTATTTTGCTTGACTGTATATCTGTGCATCACATGCACGCAGTGCCCACAAGGACCAGAATAAAGTGTCAAATGCCTTCAAGTAGGAGTTAGACAGTTGTGAGCTGACACGTGGGTACTGGGAATTGAGCCTGGGTCTTCTTGAATAACAGCCAATACTTGCAACCACCCAGCCATCTCTCCAGCTCCCTGCTGAACCCACACTCCCGCTCTGTTTATTCTTAATAAAGCACTGACTTAACCACTGGCATGTTCTCCCCTTAACAGAATATTTCATTAAATGAACACAAGTGGTCCAGCAGAAGGTCCATCATTAATTGAGCCCACCTCCTATACGAACAATTTTATGAGTTCTGTTTATTTCCAGTGCATTGTCCTGAGCTGAATTGTGTTTTCTCAAAGGGTACTATGTTGGATGGCTGACATGTGGTATGTCAGACCACATCCTCACTTAGAGATTTTACACAGGCAATCAAGGTAACGTGAGATCATTAGGGCGAAAAGAGTGGAATTGAAGATGGAATTGTTCAGCTCAAGGAAACCAGAATTCAATGATGCTGAACATTCTTGTCTACCCACACTGTGAAAATTCTGCAGTACATCCTAGAGAGAACTTCAAGAGTGTGTGACTAGGCGATTTGCTAAATAAATGGGCTGTTGGTCCAGTCACACCAAGAAAATAATATCACCTTCCTAAGCTGAAGGGTCAGTGACTAGAGACCCCGAAGAAGGTCATGGAGCTTCCAATGTTTTTCTAGGGCTCAGTGGAGAGATGACCCCCTTAACAGGCCACACAGCATGGAGCCAAAAAGAAGCCACAATTCAGAATGGCAGTAGTGTTCTCCTATGGGGCCGTGGATGCAGCCCCCATCCTTTCTTCTTTTTAAAGATTTATTTATTATTATATGTAAGTACACTGTAGCTGTCTTCAGACACACTAGAAGAGAGCATCAGATCTCATTACAGATGGTTCTGAGCCACCATGGTGTTGCTGGGATTTGAACTCAGGATCTTTGGAAGAGCAGTCAGTGCTCCTAACCACTGAGCCATCTCACCAGCCCCCCTTTTTTCTTCTTTATAGAATGAAAATGTCCATCCTCTGCCTTTCCCAGCTTGTACTTTGGGAGAAGGTTGCTTGCTGTCAGTTTTTATACATGGGAAAGAACAATGCACACAAGATAAAGCACACACAGTCTCATCTGTCCTGTGTGGATGATTCAGATTAGATTATTGCCTGGGTGATAATGTCAAGGAGATCTGAAATGCAGAGCTGATGCTAGGATAATTAGACTTTTGGAGATTTTGAGTCAGGTGAATGAATTCCCACATGTGAAGAATGCCGATCTTGGAGTGCCAGAAGGCAGACAGACTCTTATGAGATGAATTGTTTACTCCTAAGGAAAAAATGTTAAAGTCTTTCCTCCCAGTTTCTCAGACTGGAATCTCAAGTGGAGAAAGGATCTTTACAGAGACAATAAAGTAAAATGAGGCTAAGTGTGATCTCTCTTCTAAGGCTGGGAGCCTTTAAATAGGAATTCATTTTGGAAAAAGGACAGATGCTAGAGAGGGGATGGACACACACATTCTGTGTATACATGAAAGCATTATGTAAAACAGGAACATTTAGAGGGAACATCTGAAGTCTTTTTACTGATTTGGTGGAAGGTGAAATCTGAATCTCAGGGAAGAAAAAACTCCCTCAAGTGCTTGAACTAATCAGGCTGTCGGATGAGCAAGCATTTCAACAAAGATTGGAAAATTAGCGGCATTGTGAGTTTTAAACTCCAGCAGCAGGAGAAGATTTTTCCAAATAACACATAGTTCTTGATTCTATCACTCACGCCTCCTTGATGGACATCACAGACCCACAGTGCTTCTGCATTGCCTACTAAATGTCTTGGCTCCATAAGTCTAAATGTGATATCAGAATGACTACCTGGAAAGGGAGAGGGGCCAACAGGGTGATGGCTTGTCCTGTAACACTCTCACACTACCTCGTGTGAAAACGAACGACCTTGCACACAGGGTAGGGGGAGGGGTCAGCTGTCAGAAAAGTCTTGCCATTTTCCAGATAGAGTGCTTTGCTGCCTATAGCCTGAGCATTTCATGTGGAGACATAAAATTGATTGGCAAAGAACTATAAGCAATTAATAGCTGCTGAGAGGATTAGTCTGTCCCAAGATGAGCCCCATGATTGGTTACCAGATATCCAAGTCATCAGCTTTGAACTCATATAATCCATGCAACAGTAAGTAGACCAAGGAGGCTCTTTTGTGTGTATATGATGTTTATGTATGTGTGTATATGTGTGTATTGTGCATATATGTGTATATGTGTGTATTTGTATATATTAGTCTTTCTATATGCATATATACATATGAGTTAGGTGGGATGGGAGGGGTTGGAGGAAGGAAGAAGAGGGGACATTATGTAATTATATTTTAATTATAAATAAACAATTAAATTAATATTGAGGAAGGCATTCATGCCAGCCATCTTTGTCATTCCTCTGTGTTGGCATCCTTCCCTGACGAATGCCAAATCAACAACTGCTTTCCTCTCACTGGTCTCTGCATTAGAGTGTGGGTTGCTTATCATGTAGGGCTATGCTGTGCATTGTAACAATTCTTAACTTTTCATCTTGTAAAAATCACACAATTGTATAAATAGTATGCTTATTACTACTCTTTTGATGGGTATTTGTTAATTTCTAATCCTCCAGTATCATATATTAGGTATCACTTGCCTCTTTCTACATATACAAATGCACATATGCATACTTATATGTAGATATAGATATGTATGTAATTTCAGTAATATAACATAAGTAATATAATGCTTTGAAGTACACTCTAAGGAGACTAGGAACTGTATGTACAGTGAGAAGATGGTGGAAATTTTATTTTTCTACTTTTACATCTGTTTAATAATATTTGAGAATTTTAACATGTAATTTATAAATAAAAAGAACAGGAGCCAGAATCTTTCAATTAATATGGCACATGATCAGGAAGTATGAAAACCACTGTGATGAAGAATGCAGCTGGGGCTGGAGAGGTGGCTCAGAGGTTAAAAGAACTGTCTGCTCTTCTAAAGGTCCTGAGTTCAATTCCCAGCAACCACATGGTGGCTCACAACAGTCTGTAATGAGATTCTGGTGTGTCTGAAGGCAGCAACAGCATACTCATATACAGAAAATAAATAAATAAGTAAATCTTAAAAAAAACAAAAAGGGAATGCAGCTGGAGGCAAAATTTCTGGGAGTTTTCGCTTTCAGCTATATAAACATTAGCAACTTGCTTTTTAAATATTAGCAAATTATAAAATTAGAACATTGCATATCTTCTCCCAACAGTGTCTAGAGGACTATATTTGCTGAAATTCACCAAAACATCAAGGATGCTACATTGTCCACATTCATACAGGCTTTTAATCTTTGAAATAAATCACTACACCATCGAAATGGCACACCCAAAGATTTATGGTCAGAATGCCATCAATATGACCTGTCTATCTCAGCAGTTGTCAAAGTACCAGATGCTGGCAACATAGGCCAGACTCTAAGATAAATTATTTTTATTAAGTCGGTTTACATTTTAGAAGAGGGATGGTCCAGGACCACATGCCCATCCCCGGTGCTTCTAAATACGAGTGCCAGTTGTTCTGCAGACTGACCTGACTCTACGTGAAGCAGCATCTGTCCTCAGGATGTTTCAGTGGCAGGAGAATTAGTATTTAAAATTCCCAGGGTCCATTGAAAAGTCACAAAAAGGTAATCAAATGAAGTAAAGCAAGCCAGAGATTTCAGAGGGCCTGGGTCGTGACTTCCAATGCTGCACCAGGCCACCTGAGAAGGGTTTCCCGCAGAAGGACGTGTGTGGTACACAGAGCCCTTGACTTCTGATCTAAAGAAAAGTGAAGTGTAAGTGTAAGGGTTCTTTGGAGAGTCAGTAGTGTTGGATGGTGTTTTGCAGGTGAAGGAGTGTTTCCCTGAAGTGGACACAGGCGAAAGGTGAAGGCAGACTCATGAAGGAGCCTTTTTCTGAAGCAGATACAGGTGAAAGGATGTCCTGCTAAAGCAAGCATGTGAAAGGACCCGCGATGAAGGATTCTTTGCTAACGACACGCATGTATTGGTCCGCCTTACATTGCATAGTTGAGCTGCATTTGTCAGGACTCCATAGAGAGAATGGCATCAAGAAACTTCTGGTGGGGTGCTGTGGTTTCTTGCCACTTTGTGGACTCAGGCTGATTGGCAGAGTGATGGTCAGCTGAGGCAAATGCTTATGCTGAGGCGAGACCATAGAGGATGCATGATGTTTGGAGGGAATATAAATGGAATTTGACAGCCAGTGATGGAGACCAAGCTAGGCTTGCTTACGGCGCTGGCTCTGCAGTGCTTGTGGATCTCACATCTTTGCTGACACTTCACTTTGCCGAGAGATCTTTCCTGGCATAGCCAAGAGTGTTACCTGCTGGATTTACACTGCTGCTAATTCGTGTTTGCTATCCCACCTGGACTGCTGGTGTATCCATGGGGTGTTTGCCAGTGGACTGAGATGCTGCTGCTATGCTGTGAACTACACTAACGATTTCCAGACAACTCAGACAGGAGTTCCTCCAAAGAACCTTTCTATACAGGTCCACTTCCCTGTGTCCTTTCTTTCCCACTTCCTCTGGTGGGTGGTGGGCTACAAGGGAGGTTAAAGTGTTTAAAGCCATCATTAAAAGTAGACCTTTAAAAAGTAGGGTTATAGAGAAGACTCAGTGTAGGGGTATCTGGCAGTTAGTTCAGTAAGCATATGGTACTCCTGTGTTTTCAATATGTGTTTATCTCCGTTAATTGATTCTTGTATAACCAACATTGGTTGACTGTCGTGTGCTGTGAGTCACGGAGAGCTGGATCAACTTAGTTGATGCCACTGAGCACTTCCTGTGTGACATGGTCTTAGTGTAGTCATATCTCTCTACAGTCACCTTTGGATGTTCAAAATATAATCATTCTCTTGTAACTATGTGAGGTGTGAAAATAAATATTCTAAACAACTGTTCAGTGTCAGACATGCTGGCACTGGGGCAGGGATCAAACAAGGTGCATTGGGTTGTGCCTTAGTTAGGGTTTTACTGATGTGAACAGACACCATGACCAAGCCAAATCTTATAAAGGACAACAGTTAATTGGGGCTGGCTTACGGGTTCAGAGGTTCAGTCTATTATCAGCAAGGTGGGAGCATGGCAGCATCCAGTCAGTCATGGTGCAAGTGGAGCTGAGAGTTCTACATCTTCATCTGAAGGCTGCTAGGAGAATACTGGGTTCCAGGAAGCTAGGATGACGATCTTAAAGCCCACACCCACAGTAACACACCTACTCCAACAAGGTCACACCTCCTAATAGTGCCACTCCCTGGGCCGAGCATATTCAAACCATCACTGGTTGGTATAACCGTATTTTGTCCTAGATGGATAAACATGGGTTGAGTGACTGACCTAAGAATAATCCAAGTGTGCTCTCTTCCCACAGAGGAAATGCATGTACGGTATAAGCCATATTGAGACTAGGACCCAAGTCTACTTACAATGCATGCTTCCAAACTACATTCTATACACAGCTTAAAGGTGATTAAATGAGACCTCTTTCATGCTCCTGCGGTTTGTCTTGGTCTTTGTCACATGAGGGCAGGTATAGAGTTCCACTTATGTCATGATCATGCCCAATAAGTTTCAAGACTTGTATTCAGGGCTGGGCCATTCACCCATAGGACAGAACTTGCAGTCTAGTTAGAGAGATGCACATGACAAAGATGACCAGATGCTGGGGAATACGGGGCTGGGAAAAGTAGGGCAATGGACATTTGGCTAAGGAGGTACAAGGTCCCTTGAAAGTGAGGTGTGTAGAAAAAGAAAATATTCTAGGCAGAAGAAGCAGTGCTGGACATGTGGGTGTGGAGGTGAAAGGACATATATATATCTATTCTGTTCGAAAATATACATGGAAGGAAGAAATAAAGGTGGGTTAGGAGAAAGGTCATAGGGGTCAGCTCATGGAGGCTTTGGATGTCCAGCTAAATTGCAGTTGTGGACACCCGTCAGTCAGCTTTAAGCGGGAGTGGGAAGTGTTTGGCGAGGGTTTGTTTGCCAAGCCCACTTCCCCTGCCCAGGCAGCAGCAGACTCCCTGGCTCTCTGGGGAGATCACAGCACAGCCACTTTGTGTTGGGAGGACTTGATCTGAGATGTCAAGTTCCAAGGGCTTAAGCAGGAAATTTTAAGCCCGAGAGGAACAAATGTAATGACTGGCAGACAGGGGCTCCATGATGACTGACAGGGGCTCCATGATGACTGACAGGGGCTCCATGATGACTGACATGTGTTTGCTCAAGCCCCACCCCAGGAAACAGTGAATGGCTTCCCTTCCTGAAGGCGGTCAAGACCTGTATTAGTCAGGGTTCTCTAGAGTCACAGAACATATGGGTAGTGTCTATGTAGTAAGGGAATTTGTTGATGACTTACAATCTCTAGTCCAACTCCCCAACAATGGTCAGCAGTAGCTGTGGATGGAAATCCAAGGATCTAGCAGTTGCTCAATCCCACAAGGCAAACAGATGAAGAAGAAAGAGTGAATCTTCCTTCTTCCAACATCTTTATGTAGGTCTCCCCCAAAGGGTGTGGCCTAGATTAAAGGCGTGTGCCACCACGTCTTTAATCCCAGATGACCTTGAACTCAGAGATCTCCCTGTCTAATCTTCTGGGATTCATAGCCAGTATTCTTCAAGATCTCCATGCCAAGATCCAGGCCAGAAACTTGTATCTCCAGCCTCCAGATTAGGATCACAGGTGAGCCTTCCAATTCAGGACTGTAGTTCATTCCAGATATAGTCAAGTTGACAACCAGGAATAGCCACTACAGGACCCTACCCCAGAGACAAGGCTGGCACCCTTTAGTCCCTGCACCAGAAGCGGAGAAAGTTGGAGCAGAACAAATCTGTGGCTCACGCTGACTAATTTTGGGGACATCAAACTCGGGACAAGCCCTTTGATTGACCTCACATGTATGCCTCTAGATGAAACTATTTCAAGCTTGAAAAAGAATTCTTCTGAGGAAAAGATTTTTTTTTACTTGGCTTCCAAAGTTACTTATGAAGCTCACAAAGCACGTTTGCAAATTGCCAACAGCCATGAGAAAGAGGTTTTGCAAATCCCTACAGGAAGCAAACCCTATGTCCCAGGCAGACATCACAGGTCTCCTGTCCCACTGTTGAGTGGCTTTGCATGTATGCATGCCCTCCAGGCAACTGGTCTAAAGGCAGCAAATTGGATTCTGATTCCTGAAGAGGAGGCCATCTCTAAATTCTGATAGGCAATACAACACCCCCAAACTCAAACAAAAGTCAGCTTCCCCTTTGTAGAGATGCCTGCCCTTAGTGTTCTGGACTATTCTGCAGTTTCTTTTTGCTGGGGCAACATCTGACTCCTTAGCAAAACTGCTAAGAGTCCATTTTGCATAAGGAGATAGATGTATGGGTTCACTCCAACCCAGGCTTAGTGTTCCCGACAGGATGACTGGATGTCTATCAACGGGAGAAAGAACCCAGATCGTGTGTATAGGCTCACATTCATTTCAAAAGCATGGTACTGAATTAGAACACAATCCTAAATGACCCTTAGAGTTTGGTCATTTATGTAATAATCTGCATTATATCAACAACATAAAATATAAAAATGTAAATGTATGTAGATGCTCCAGCTTAATTGTATTCCCCAGATTTGAAACTCAATCACAAATGTTAATGGTATTTGGAGTTGAGGGCCCTTAGAAAGTGATTGGTCATAGCACTTTGTCCAAGTGAGTAGGGTAATCCATTCCTAGATTAATAGGTTGCTAATTGATCAAGAAAGTGGCTTTTTTATAAACCCACCCTCTTTCTTCAAAGCTCACCCTGTTTCTCTGCATGAACCACTGTTATGATGTAACGCTACTAAACTGCATAGAGCCCAGATCTGTCCATCACCCAAGCCTCTATGCTTGATAAATTATGTACTGTGTGGTTTTCAGCTGCACCAACATAGAATATACTAATTCAGGGGAGAAGATTGCTTGTTACTGTTAGAAATATGTCCTGTAGGCTCGTGCATTTGAAATATTTACCTTTCTGTTACTGTGATAAAATACCGTGACCATGAAATGAAAGATGTATGATTACAGAAGGTTGGAGTCTGTGATTGTGGGGTAGAGATAGCCAGCAGGCATGGTGGTTAGAACCGAGACCTGAGGACTTACATCTCAAAGCAGAGGTAGGAAGCATGGAGAACAAACCAGAAACGGCTCCTGGCTTTAAAACTTCAAATCCCACATCTATCCAGGGAGACCTGGTAGGTCTCTAGTCAAATGTCCTTTGCTTTGCTTTCCCCAGACACCGGATTCCCCAGCATCTGGTCATCTTTGTCATATACATCTCTAACTAGACTGCAAATTCTGTCACATGGGTGAATGACCCAGCCTGAAATCCAAGTGTTGAAACCTGTTGAGCACGATCATAACACAAGTAGAAAGGGGTGGCATGTGGGTAGGTTTAAGGATTCAAACATCTGAGCCTATGGGAAAACATTTCATTTGAAGCCCACAGAGACTAGTGACATATCCAACCAGCAGAAAGTGAGAGTGCTCAGCGGAACCAAGCCCCACCCAAAATCTCGCACTTTTCCTGACTGCAAGCATACCTTTTATGATCTTTAAATTACCAGAGTCTAGATCCAGTCTTGACCAATAAAAAACACTGTCTTCGCAGGCCTGACACACCAGATAAAACTGTTGCAGTCCGGCTGGGGTGTGGCAGCAGAGCCCTTGCCTGGCATTTCTAGGTACTGGGCTCCATTTCTAGCATTGCAAAATTGCCTTGGAAGATCTCAAAGTACAGTAATGGTATATTAATAGATTAATACATATGCTTAGACTATGTTTATGGCTCCACATGTATCCAAATTATTAACTGGGCAGGGAGTAAGGAATAGCAGAGACAAGATAGAGGGTCAGAAGAGCCGCTCTGTGCTGCGAGGTCTACTGTTGGTATTTAAACCTTAGCGAGCCCTGGGATGGCATTAATAAGCCCACTTTACAGTTAATCATAATGACAGCAACAATGGTTGAAATAATAGAGCTCCTGTGGTCACCAATGGCCTTTATTGGCCCTTTGTTGCCTGTCGGGCACAGTGCTAAAAGATCTGGACCAATTGTCTGATTTGGCCTTGTTTCCTCATTCCATGTCTTGCTGCTTCATACAACTGCATGAGATGCCTGTACTGAACGGAAAAGCAGGGCTTCGGGTGCCTGCTCCTTGCTATTCCATAGCAGGACTGTAGGCGGCAAGGCTAAGGCAGTGAAAGTCCTCACCCAGGATACACAAGTCCGTAAGTGGGTCATTGGAGACTTGAATTCCTTTGACCTGATTCCCCAAATTGCTTTCTCCAGGCAACTAGGCTACCTTAATGCTCCAGAGGGTGCAGGGCTACATTATTTGTACTTGAAACTCTAAGATCTAGAGGTAGGAGCACTTTGGTTTCCAGCCTATTGACTCTGGAAGGGTCCTGCCCAACTGTAGCACAAGTTCTGGTAATTAGCTTGGAAGTAATTGCAGGAAGCAGCTGGAGGAAGGTGAACCAGAAGGTAATCGAGTCTTTACAGTTTTCAAAACAAATAACCCTCTGATCACTCTGAAGTGAACAGACGGCGGAGTGGGAGAAGGGCCAAGCGTCACATAATGCCAAGTTGCTACTTGTGTGCCCACTTTTTCCTCATTATGAAATTAACATCTTCAGAGAGTGCTTAAGTTCCTGTTGGCCGTGGCCTTAGCCCTGGAATGATTTGCCCTCGTCATGGGGGGGGGGGGGGAGGAAGCTCTGCTTTCAGGGGCCCGTACCCAGCACTTTCCCCAACTGCAAATGCACTTTTAAAATTATTATTATTTAAAACTTCAGAATCTACAATCAATCTTGATTTAGAACACTAAGTCCTTTCAGGACTGCCACATGTTTTTGCTCCCCTAAACAAGTGTTTGATCCAACTGCACAGGATGTAGTTGATCACACGTAGGCGAGGAGGTACGTACACAGGAAGTACGTCAGATTACATTCTTGCCTCTGATTGGACGTTGTGAGACATGTCTATGTAAGCCTCTGCAAACTGTGACCCGTCGCCATTTTCCGGAAACTCAGAAATGAAGCTGTCCAGAGTTCATCATCCCAGCCAATATTCAACTAAAGCTTGATTCAAATTTAGCTCGAAATTGTGGTAGTGGTTTTATACTCGCCCGGTGATTAACAGTTACTTTTCTACTGCTGTGATAAAACACTATGACCAAAAGCTATTCAGGAAGGAACGAATCTTATAACTTAAGAGCCCATCACTGAGGGCAGTCAGAGTAGGAGTTCAAGGCAGGAACTCAAGCAGAATGTCCAGAGGGGAGCTGCTTACTGGCTTGCTCCCCATGGCTTGTTCAGTCTGTATTCTTTCAAAACTTAGGACCAAGTGTCCAGGAGTGACACCAATCACAGATCCACAGTGGGCTGAGTCCTCCCACATTGATCATTAAATAAGAAATTGCCTCTTAGGCCAATCTGGTGGAAGCACTTTCTCAATTGAGATCCCCTCTTCCAAAATGACTCTAATTTGTATCAAGTTGATAAACAACAACAAGCTAATGGACTGGGAAAGGGATTAATAAAGTCTATGTGAAATGAAGCAGAAAGGGGGGCTATGTGGTCCTGACTATAAAAATTGTAAAAGCACGAGAGAGAGAGAGAGAGAGAGAGAGAGAGAGAGAGAAATTTTAATGGAGAGAAATCCTTAAAAAAACTTTTGAAAGTTTGTTCATTTAGAAAACTCTATTGATGCCCTAGACACCAATTAATTGCTAAGATACAGAAGCCAAGAACGCTCTGAGTTCTGTGGGATGTCATCCTTTTAATATGGTGCTTTGCTAATTAAATGTGTAATTTGGATAAGTTTTAAAAGAAGACCTCCCACTTGAATAGGTTAAGAGAGAACACTGCAAGAGTCGAACAATCATGATCATTTCTGAGTAAGTTCAGCAGTAGCCTCGTGAAAGTGTTAAGTATTCTGAAACACACATCCATCCAGTGGGTTGAAAAGGTCAAAAGAGCTACAGACCAGTCAAAAATGGCCTTTCGAGGCTGAGTCAGAAATGAAAGTTGATTGATTCATGTTGCTTGACGAGTGACAAAACATTTAACACAACCAGGATGTGCATTACATAGATACATACCAGGCAAGAAGGTGCACCAGACAAAGTTAACAGAACCACAATAAACGAAACTTAAAATCAGCTTATCTGATTTAATGATTATTCGATTTAACAAATATTTAACAAATATTGTTATTTTACATGTCTGAGTATATGTAAGCACGTTGTGTGTGTGTGTGTGTGTGTGTGTGTGTGTGTGTGTGTCTGCAGAAGCCAGAAGAGGACTAGGTTCCCTGGAACTGTAATTAGAGATGCTAGCATCCATGTGGGTTCTGGGAAACTAGAACCATGTCCTCTGCTAGAGCAGCAAGTGCTCTCTCACTGAACAATCTCCTCAGTCCCTGCACATAACTCCATCTCTCATAACTCCTGCACAACATAGGGAATTATGCCACTATTAGGAGGTGTGGCCTTGTTGTAGTAGGTGTGTGACTTTGTTGGAGGAAGTGGGTCACTTAGGGGTAGTCTTGAGGTCTTAGGAACTCAGGTCAGGTCTAGTGGCTCAGTCCTCCTTCCTGCTGCCTGCCAATCCGGATATAAGTCCTTCTTCAATACCATGCCTGCCTGCACATTACCATGCTTCCCATCAGGATGATAATGGACCAAACTTCTGAGCCTATAAGCCAGTGCCAATTAAATGTTTTCCTTTATAAGAATTCCTATGGTTATGATGTCTCTTCACAGCAATAGAACCCTAACCTAGACTTGTGCCTAGAAACACTTTTTTTTGTCATCTTTCTTTCTTGAGTTATGACCATAAGCTGAGCACACCCAGAAATATACCAGTGTTTTATTTATACTACATATTAGCTATAGGTACTTTATTCCCTCCCATCATCTTCACCCCTCTCCCCTCCTGCACTTATGGATTCTTAGAAGATGCTTGGAGGGATTGTAACCTAGGAAGTCACCATCACTCTCCAGGATTTGAGGATTAACACAAGTTTCTTAAATGCGGATTAGATGTTCCTTTTAGGTAAGGAAAGCCGAGCTTCTGCTCTATTTATCTGATCCAACCAGTCACTCTGTCAAACTGATACTGTGTGTATGCTCAGTCTTTGGTGGAGCTAGGACAATTCACTGACCCTGTTTAAATGCGGCAAACCTCCTTAGGGTGTTCCTGGGAAAAACAAATGTCCTTCTTCATCCTGTAAAGTCCTGTCATCGGAGATGACTCAGGTCTTTTCCAAGAAAGGCATCATCTGACTGCAGAGCAAAAATCAGCAATCGAGGCTGCCCTGGACCAGCATCCCTCTTAGAGATGCCGATGCCTGGTGGTTTGGTGGACATAATAACTTGGCAATCCGTTGCTGTCTGGACCCAGAGAGGAGCAATAAGTAGAAACTGGATTCATCCAAATGAAATGAAAAAGATGGAATCTTGTCCAGCCCAGTGGATTTCAATACCTGTTTTGAAGTCTACACTGCATCTAAGAATTTAGAATTCACTGGTTAGAGAGGTCTGAGCCACATGATTCACCTAGGAGAGAGAAAATGGAATATTTCTATCTAAATCACAGAGGCATGGCAGTTAAAGAGGGATCTTCAGTTTCCAAAGGAAAATGGGGCTGTTGTCAACAAGACAGAACAAAGTGACAGAACCCTGTTCAGCCAGGAGGCACGGTTGTAGGTTACTGTTGCAGGATGTTCAATAGCACTGTGAACCCTGCCCTGCCCCTAAGATTGTGTTAATTGCAGAAAAAAAATTATTTCTAATTAGATGAGGCTCCACCCTAGGTAAAGTTAGTTTGTAGAAGGATGCACCCATGTTTGAAAGTGATATCTGATTGAGTGGCAGAAAAAGGGATGAATCAGAGGAAGATTTGACAGTGTAGGATATGCCCAACTCTCACAAGAACTGAGAGGAAAGGGAAACTGCTTAAGGAAGAGCAATGGAGAGAGAGAGAGAGAGAGAGAGAGAGAGAGAGAGAGAGAGAGAGAGAGAGAAAGTAAAGAAGAAGTCTGTTTTACTGGGACAGTGATAGAGAGAACAGTTGCAGAGATGAACAAGCTAGACCCAGGTAAAGACAGAGTGAGCCAGAGGATGAGAAGGAACCCAAAGAGCAGGACAGATGGCCAATGTTAGCATGAGGCCAAGCAGAGGAGTTCAGGAGAAACCAAGAGAAGCCAGATGGAATCAGTCAGCTTGGAGAGGCGTTTGAGCTAGAACAGCTGGGTTGAACCAGCCAGCCAGAGTTCAGAAAGAACTAGAAAGGGTGAGCTTATTCAGCAACAAGTCTCAGTGGCTGAAAACATTCTAGGCCTAGATTGGACTGTACAGAGACTAGAAGCTTCCAAGACTAGGACAAAGCAGTAAGTCTCAGAGATGACATTTACTTCAGGCAAATAAAAGACACTTCTACAGGTTGCAGTATAATCTGGTCACCATAGTGAGCATTTTCATTGGGCTGCATATATCCAGGTCCCTTTTATTAACCCAGGAGGACAGAATGTCGGGCAAAGAAAAGGGATTCTCATGGGTGACACACAAGTCAGCACAACATTTAAAAGAAACCATCTCAGAAGCTTGAAGAAAGCCAAATCACAGACTCTCAAGAGCTAGGAGAAATGAGGATGATATAGATCCGAACATGATGGCACCTGCACAACTCTACCTACGAGAGATAATGTGATCAGTAATAGGAGGAAAAGCCTCAGCTGAGGGGAAGCCAGGTCTGGACTGTAAGGCCAGAGTTACAAATCAGTACCACATGAACCTTGGCTGGTCTGCCTGGGTCCTTCCTTCCTTCCTTCCTTCCTTCCTTCCTTTCTTTCTTTCTTTCTTTCTTTCTTTCTTTCTTTGTTTTTGGTGGTAGGGTAGGGTGGTGGGCTTCTCCGCTTTCTGGCCTCACTCTTTCCTCACTGAAGTTGATTTCATTTCTTTGATATCTGGCTAGGATGTTAACTGACTCACTAATGTCCCTCCATCTTCATGTTTCCACATACAAAATACAAGCCTGTGTGTATGCACATCTCCCTAACCCCCTCCTTTTCCACATGTCACAGGTAAACAGGCACTCCTAGAAAGAGATAAATGATCTCCACACAGAGAGACTGGCTGTTGAAGAGGAGAGAGCCTTAAGACGGGTCATTTTAACCTGGACGGTGGATGAATGAAACCAACATTTACGGAGTGAGTATCCCTACAGGTCAGATTCCAGTTCACAAGCACACGGTACCTAAGACTGCTCCCTAGAGCCCAATCACAATCTTCAGCATCTTCATTTGACAGAAGAAAAGCCAGAGTAGGAAATACCAAATCACTCATCCCAGGTCACACAGTCTACCAGTGGCAGCAGCACCTAGCTCAAAAACCCTGGTCTGTGTTTCTTAAAGCCACACACTCAGCACATCCCTGGTGCCTTCCTTAAACAGCTTCCCCTCCCCCTCCCCCTCCCCCCCACTGGCTGCCAGGTAACCAGTGAGTCAGTCATGCCTGTCAGCCACCCTGCAGTCAGGCAATGCATTTAAGTGGAATGGAAACAGGGGAGTTATAGCTTGGCATGGAGGCTTCCTCTGAAAACTGGGACAGTTCCTTGCAGGGTTTTTTTCTGCCTTGGATTTAAGAGATTGCTGGAAGAAATGAGCAAATCCAGGAGGAAAAAAAAGACTGAGAGCTCAGACATACAAAAACAAACTTGACGAATTGCAGGGCAAGACCTATAAGCACCTCGTTCCCCGGGACTCACCTCCCAGCCAGTTCCCAGGATCACGGGCAACTCTGGAAACCAGTGTCACGTCACCAGGCTTCTGGCATCTGACAATGGATGCTTTTATGGACTTCCCTCAGAAGTTTGTTCTTACAAGCTATTGCTGAAACCCAGTTAGAACATACTTTCCAAAGCAACAACAGAAAAAGAAGTTAGAGACACAGATTACCTTCTTGTCCTGGCAAACTTTGGCTAGATGGCTTCAGACACATCATCCCGAAGCCTTCAGTCTGAAGAATCAGCAGTTTTCTCCACCTGAGGTCACGGAGACTTGAGTCAAGCTAGAACCCGCCTTTGACTTAGGGTCAACCCCTAACCCCTCGAGGATTTATGTTTTCTGATGGTCTCAGGTGACCCCTGTGAATGCGTTGTTCCACCCTCCAAAATGGTCGACCCACAGCTTGAGAAGTGCTGCCCGAGAGGAAGGTTTTGTGGCAAGCATAAAAATGGATTCTCTTGATGAAGAATGCAGAGTGCATGGGGCCTCTTTTGTAAGGACGTGTTTCTATTCACTGAGGGACGAGGAGTCTACCCATTTCCTAGGACTTGGGGGAAATTCAGCTGGAGGCTGGCTCCTAACAGAGTAAGTGTCGCCGGGTTGTTTTGACTGCCTGCTTCACTTCAGCATTCCAGCTGATCCAACGCCAGTCATTCTTCTTTCTGCTGAAGAATGCAGGCCCATGTGCAGCATGACAATCCTGCTCTCTGCAATGCTTTAAGTTATCCTTCCTACACGTCACTCCCTGAATCGTTGTCTTGGTTCACCTAGACTCTGAAGCTGGGGCTAACCAGAGGACTGGGCTATCACGCTTCTGGCCCTACACACAGGATTCCGTACCTGACAGCCAAGGGGCTCCCAAGTCCATGTTTGCTGCAACCCTATTTGCTGCAGGAAGGAGCTAGAACTAGACTAGATGGCGGTCAACAGACGGACAGAAAGCAAAACTACAGCTTATAGACACAACGCGATTGCATTCGGTGAAAAGGGAAGTGTGTAGGACAGTGGATGGGTCCGAAATCAGTATATTGCGAAACTAAGTTGTGAGTCTTGGAATCAGGATATCGCATATTCTATCCTGTATGTGGAATCTGGCTTTCATGTTCACATGTAATGTTCACATGTATGAGTATGCGTGAGGGGAGTGTGGACATAGGTCATGGAACTAGACAGAGGACCACAAGCAGGGAGAGGTGTTGAGGAAGGCAGGGGTACAAAGTACAAAGGAGGCGGGGATGGTAGGCTAGAGAGGAGAGCTTGGAGACTTTTTTTTTAACATAAATTATGCCTTGATAAAATTAAAAGAGTGCAAAAGGAAAAGATGAAAATAATGCCTGTTGGGAGACTTGAAGTGTGGGGCGGGGAGGAATGGGGAGCTGCTACCCAGAGAGGGGGCTACCAGCTCAGAGGGGAAGACAGGTGGGGGATGGGGGAAGGATTGTGGGAGAAGGTGGCCCGGAGGAGGGCAGTGAGCACAATGTAAAGTGAATAAGTAATAAAATAAAATAAAATAATTTTTTTTAAAAAAAGAATAATTTAAATAGCCCATGGGGTAGGTTACACAGACTGGAAGGCTCTTTCTTCTCTAGGTATCAGCAAATGTATATAGATATTCTTACTATTTGAGCTAAGCAAATATGGTGGTATGTATACATGCATAACTTTGCTCTGTGTTCTATAAAGTCTAAAAAACAGCTACAGTCCAAAAAAAAAAATCAAAATCTAGTACCATTATCTTACTAGGCTAACTTGGACCAGCTATTCCTGAGCAGTTTAGGTTGAGTAAAGATCTGTTTAACTTTGCTCATCTTAGCAGAAGCTATGTGAAGACATGGGGAACTTTCTAAGTTGAAAACTTTTCCATCAAGCTAAAATTATTTCAAGACATAAGCCAGAAGAGAAATTCTAAATAGATTTGTTTTTTTTTAAGATTGCTTGCTGAAGCTTTTAATAATATTAAAGATGCACCATTAAATGTTTATTCTTTGTACTCAAGCTACAGGAAGTATATACATTTTTCCCCAACACTTTATCACAATGGAAATACACCGTCGATGGTACCAGGAAATCTAAGTCACTGCATGGTGAGGAACCACAGGGCAAGGCTGTGGATCTGCAATAGGTCTAACTAATGTCCCTTGGAAGGCTTCTTGTCATGCTCAGCACTCTCGTTCCATCTGGGGAGGGTTCCCACCGAGGACAGATTCCTCTCCCTACAGCGTGTGCTCTAACTGGGCTGTGCTGAGACCCTGCTTTTCTCCAGGAAGTCTGGAATCTGAGTGTTCAGGGCGGCGAGTGGTTATAACCAATAGACCCTTTGTTTCCCCTCCTCGGTGATAAAGGCCGGATTGGTGCAGATTAAAAATAGATAAAGTTAGGTTTCTTAGGAGGCAGCTCTCAGGTGGCTCACTGGTGTCACGGGTAGTCAGTGTAGTCACACATTCAGGCCAACACAGGGGGATTTTATAGCGCTTAGGCGAGGAGTGATGACGTGTCAGCTAGGAGCTGGGATTGTGCCCATATATGGTCAAAAACTGAGCCCCTGGGTGGACACGCTTGGGTTGGTGGCTGGAAACTCGGAGAGGAAGGAAGACAGACAGGGTTTCCCAGCTTGTTCATGGGTGAGCAGGGGTTCCAGCCTAACAGTAACCATCTTCCAAGGCAGCTTTGAATGCAAACTCTGCCTGACTCCCTCGGTATGCGGAGCTCCACAGCTTGTTGCTGAGGAAATTTAGCTCCGCAGGAGAGGACTCGAGGAAGCCTGGCCATCGCTTCCTCTGGGCTGCTCCTGCTACCTGTCCTGTAGATGCTGCAGCCATTGTTCTAAGCGAAGAACTCACAGTTAGGGGCGAGCAGCGGAGCTCGGGAGACAAAGATCCTGGGTGCCATCCTGGTGGCTTTCATCCTGGATGGAGCACTGTCCCTGGGAGCTTGCACCAGGAGAGAATGATCCAATTTGCTCCAACACAATTCCTTGGTGTGCTTTATTGTGGGGGCCAGGGTTCAATGAGAGAGTCCAAACAGCCTGGGTGGTTTCAGCTGGGACCCGCATGGAAGAGAGACAGGAGTCAGGATGTGAAGGCACAGGCATGGGGCTTGGTGGACCAGCAGGGGAGATTCTCAGTCCAGTGGGAACTGGGGCTACTGCGCAGAATATAGGACCCGTAGACTGTTGTTTTGTTTTGTTTTGTTTTGTTTTTTTTCTTTTTTTTCTTTTTTTCTTTTTCCAGTTAAGAAAAAAGACGTCTTTACGACTTGGATTACACAAACTTTCTCGAGTGCTACCTTTGCAGCAGCAGATCTCAGGCAGGTGGGCGGATGGGTGTGGAGGAGGAGAAAGCAGAGACAAAAGGAAGTGAGTGGGGAGAGCTCCCTGGAACCTGTTGGCAGCAGGCTCTGAGACTCTGAAGCTGAAGAGCCGCATTATGTTAATCTATTCTCTAATTGCTCAGCAACAAACGCGGCCCACCTGCTGCAGGAAGGGCAGGGCAAAACTATTCTGAAATCTGCTTAGAAACAATGTCAGTCACTTCTGAGAGCACACAAGAAATGGACATCTTTTTAGTATAATTAAAAGACACGTTGGACGAGGGGTCGAGTTGCTGACAGCCCCCGGCCTCAGCTAGGATGAAAAGCTGGGCCTAGGGTGTGCTCAGTGGAAGGGTTTGCAGGCTGACTGTTCCAGGGTGGGCACAGATGATGACTCGAGGTCCCTGGTATCCCAGTGCTGAAGGTGCCAGCGAGGGAAGATACAGACAGCCTTGGGTGAGAGTGGGAGCTTAGCTACACTCAACTACAAACACGAATCTGTGTGTGTGTGTGTGTGTGTGTGTGTGTGTGTGTCTGTCTGTCTGTCTCTCTCTCTCTGTGTGTGTGTGTGTGTGTGTGTGTGTGTGTGCAAAGTTACCAGACATTGGTGTGAGCATTGATGAGCATGGATAGTTTCTTCCTGCAGGAGAGGCTGTGTCCTCCCTCTGTACCGCCTGAGCCCAAAGCCTCACACATGCTAGGCATGAGCTCTAGTGTGTGGAGAAAGAATGGCTTGGAAACAGTTTGTTTCTTTTAGAGAAACTAGCAGCTGGGTAGATGAAAAGAAACTCTCTTTGGCATAGTATACACAGCTGTCTAAGGGTGAGGAGGAAGTGCCATGGCCCAGGGGTGGCTAAGATCCTTTTAGACTTATTTACTCTATGTTAAGTGTATGAGAGTTTTGCCTTCATATATTGATGTGCATGGCAGGTACCCATGGAGGCCATCGGATCCTCTAGAACTGGGCTTACAGATGCTCCTGGGTTTTCACATGGGTGCTGAGAATCAAAACCAGGTCCTGAAGAAGAAAAGCCATGTTATTAAGCATCAAGTCATTTCTTAAGTGCTGAATCTTGATTAGCAATTTGATCAGATTTTAAATCCCTGAGGGAATAATAAAACATGCTTCTGGCATGTCTGTGATTGGCTCTTCTGGACCTGATTAGATCGTGAAGATTCTTATCATCATAAAAGGAACACAGATTCCCTGGCAGGGTGGCAGTGTGACGTCATCATGAGAAGGTGCGAGAAAAGTAGGAAGTGGAAGACAACTTGGAGAAGCTAGGTCAGCAGAGCATTCATTTAGAGACTGGTCCTCATCTCCTCTTGACCCCTTCTGACTGCTTGTTGGCCCCCAACCATCTGAGCTATTCCCCTGCTCCGTGCCCTCTTTGCAGAGCCTGACTGGCACTTTTGCAATTATGAGCCAAAACGAAACTGTACGGTCTTTCTGGCTGGTGTTTGATCACGGTGATGCAGAGGCAGCTAACTACACAGTGGTTATTTGAGAAACATTTGTCCAAGACTATGATACAAGGGACAGGAGAGATGGCTCAGCTGTTAGGAGCACTGACTGCTCTTCCAGAGGTCCTGAGTTCAAATCCCAGCAACTACATGGTGGCTCACAACCATGAGTAATGGGATCTGATGCCCTCTTCTGGAGTGTCTGAAGACAGCTATAGTGTACTTATATATAATAAATAAATACATAAATCTTTTTTAAAAAAAGACCACAAAACAAACGGCCTGCTGCCAACCAAGGCCGATGCTTGCTGTTTCTGCCCCACTTTTGTCCTTCCTAAATAGCTGCATGCTGTCCAGATCACAAGGCTGAGATATCTGTGAAGGATGATGCACTATGCACTGCTTTCCACACACACACACACACACACACACACACACACACACAAATGTTTCTTGAAAACTCCCACAGCCATTGGAAAACTATCAGACATTTCCCAACACTAGACACCCAATACAAAACCAACTCAATGGTTATTTGTGGAGGCTCTTTGTCTCATAATGCTGCGTTGGGGCTTTTCTTTTGTTTAGATGTTACAGGTCCCTTGTGTATATATTATGGTTTCCAGTTTTGTGTTTTTATGGAATTTCTTTGTGTGTGAATCTGTGTGTCTCTAAATCTATATATGTTCCTTGTGTTTCTTCCTTTGGCTCCTCCTCCTCCTCTTCCTCCTCCTCCTCCTCCTCCTCCTCCTCCTCCTCCTCCTCTTCTTCTTCTTCTTCTTCTTCTTCTTCTTCTTCTTCTTCTTCTTTTTATTTCACCTAATTTTACTTTATTATTAATCTAGATGACTGTTAGTATTCTAATGAAAGAGAGAAAGAAGCAGTGTGGATTCGAGTGGATAGGGAAGTGGGGAGGATCAGAGGAGTTGGGGGAAGGGAAACTGTAGTCAGTGGATAAAAAAATCAATTTTCTATTTTAAAAAATAGAAAGTAAGAAAGAAAAAAGAAAAGGAAAAAAATGGCCATCCTCGGTACACCCTAGCATAAGTTTGATAGCTTGCCCCGCTCCCCAGTCATGGAACTGTTTGGGAAGGATTAGAAGGATCCAATCTGTTGGAAGAAGTGTGTTGTCACTGGTGTGGGCTTTGCAGTTTCAGACACCCATGCCATTCTCAGTTATTATCTCGGTCTCTCTCTTCCTCTACTTTCTACCCCCTCCATTCCCTTGCACCCTCCTCACCTCCCTCCCCTTCCCCCCTCTCCCACATCTCATGTATACCAGGCATCACATCCTCATATCACAAATAAGTAGGAAGAAGGAGGTGATGGAATGAAGGTTTATTCTTGGGAAGCTTAACTTTGATTTTTAGTTTAGTTTAAGCCCAAGTAATTTAACTGCAAAGCCCTTTTCTTAATCCCTGCAATACAGGAGTTCTGTGAGATTTAACTAAATAATATATTGTAATACAACTGGCACATGATACTTTTTCTGAAGGATACCATAGTCTTGGTGTGACCATGAAGAAGCAAATTCCCTTTTCATACCTCAGTTTCCTCAAAGGGACAACTGTAATACAGGTTAGACACTCCAGGAAAAGCACATCCTGTTCTTGTAGTGATTAATTAAACACTGTGATGGTTTGTACATGCTCTGCCCAGGGAGTGGCATGATTAGAAGATGTGGCCCTGTTGGAGCAGGTGTGTCACTGAGGACTTGGGCTTTAAGACCCTCATCTTAGGTGCCTGGAAGTCAGTATTCTCCTAGCAGCCTTCAGATGAAGATGTAGAACTCTCAGCTCCTCCTGCACCATGCCTGCCTGGATGCTGCCATGTTCCACAGACCTTGATGATGATGAACCTCTGAACCTGTAAGCAGCCCCAATTAAATGTTGTCCTTTGAAGAGATGCGTGGGGAGCTTTTGGTGCTGCTTATAGGAATTTGGCAAGTACTCCTCACTGGGCTCAGAGGAGGAAGTAGGATAAGAGTGTTTGCATTTGGGCTCTTGCAAGGATCAAGGTAAACCCAACCAAGGGATGCATGACTTCCCTTTGTCTTGGTAATCCTGATAAACCCCCAGATGCAGAGGCTCTGGGGACTGTTTATTGCTTTGTTTGATTACTGTGATCTCTTTGTTCATGGCCTTGTTTAATCACTTTGTCTTTGATCTAAGAACTGACCTTTTTCTCTGCTAGTTCCTAAAATGTTGTAAAAGCTAACTGGGAAAAATTAAAGCCGCTTCAGCCTCAGCACTGGCTGGAGTTGTGTTATAATGTTTGTCTAATCGTCTTTTTCTTTTCAATCCTCCCTCCTTCCCTTGAGATCCTGTTGACTGACTGAGCTGGCTTGGTCCGAGATGCCTTGGTCATGGCATCTGTTCACAGCAGTAAAACCCTAAGACAGAGACCCATCTACTAAGTAGTTAATATGCCCAGTCTGGGTTTCTACAGTGTTGCTCTTAGAAATAGTGCGGGGAGAAGATTTCAGCACTGTGCCAATGACAGTTCAGTTCCAGAGATGCCAGGGGACACCAGTGATGACAGTTGTCTAGCTGGGACTCTGTTAGAGCCCAGGAGGTTTTAATTAACTAGACAATCTGATATCTCCTTAGAAAATGGGCATTTGCTGATTAAACATGATTATTCATCTGCAGGAGAAATGCTGCTTTATTTGTGCCTGTTTGATGCCTTTGCTGCTGAGGAGTCTGCTTCTTAGCAGTGGGTTAGAACAGAATAATTATTTTGTAACTTTGACGTGGATAATTAGAAGGTGAGAGATGCACACGCCTGCTGTCTGGAACCTCAGCTGTAATTATCCGTGGCATTAATTTAATCTTAATTTTGACTATTTGGTGTTCAGAACAAGAGGTTTTTGCTTAGACAATGCTCGTGTCTCTGAGTGACTCTGCAAGCACATATGACCTTCCTCACTAGGTCTGTCCTGTGACAGGCCCCACGAGACAGAAGCTGCCTGTGCTTTGTTTTAAGATGTTCCAAGTCCAGTGAAGAACAGATGTGAACTTACCATGGACTTGCCCACAGGAGAAGTGGGAGCTTGGGAAGGCTGTGACTGGGGGCACTGTTCAGAGCTGGGAGTGGAGTGGGGGTCAGAGTGCCTCCCTAGGTGAGCAGATGCACATGTGAGCCAGAAGGGGTTTCAGAGAGGAGGAGCTGGCACAGGCAAAGGCTGGGAGCTGGAAGCATCACTGCCATTTCAGGAACAATATTAGCCTGGTTTTCCCTGGGCGTGGTGGGAACCCAGGCTAGGCAGCCGTTCAGGTGCCAGCCAGGTCTCTGCTTTTTCTTGAGGCTATTTTATTTCTGCCTGGCCTCATCCCCCCTCCCTTTCCCTTCTCCCTACCTCTTTTTATCACTTCTTGCTCCGAATCTGTCCCTCCTTCCTTCCTCCTTACTTACCTTGGACCTCCCTTTGACTAAATTATCAGAGCATTTTTCTTATTAAAAATTTTGGTTAGCACAGATAGGAATGGATTATGTGGTTACAATTTCACCCACGTATATTGTATACATTGGATTATATATTGTAATTAATATACATACACTGTGTATGTGTGTGTGTGTGCGTGCACGTGTGGTTATCTTGTGCTTGGTTCTTCTTTAACCTTAACGCTGCCCCTCCATGCCCCTCACTAGTTATTTTGACACACTGGGTTAGCACCCAATACAGGAAGGAAGGATGTAGAAAGGGGCGTAAGGTCTGGGTCTGTTGCTAGCACAGGCAGCTTCACCCTGTGCTGTGATTTATCACCAAAGGGTTGTATGTTGGTAGCTTGACCCCAGTAGAACAGTATTGGTGGCAGGAGGGGGGGTGCTTAGGTTTTCTAAGAAGTATTGGCTTTTAAGAAGAATTAAAGGTTGTGGAGCAAGTGAGTTCCCCTCTCATGGATCTGGCTTGGTTAACACGGGCTGTTATGCAGCGAGATGGGTTTCCTCAGGACATCACCTGCTTGCTCCATCTCGATGCAAGACTCTCACACCCTGCTGTGATGTTGCTATCTATGCCTTGGTACTGCACTGTTGTAAGACTCTGGTGAGCTTTAACTTACCAGAGATCCCGGAGTGAACGACGAGGAGCTGGGAATCAATGCAAAAGCAAGAAGAATTTTATTGTTCCAGCATGCTGGGGTCACCCTGTACACAAAGGAGACAGAGAACGACACACACACACACACACACACACACACACACACACACATCGGTGCAGCCCGTTCTGCAACTCTTTATACAGTTTTCAGAGCAGCAGTCATTAGACACAATGTGATTGGCAGAAGAGCGTGACTTTTAAACTAATTGGTCTTTAGGGAGGCAGGGACTTCCCTTAAGTCTGTAGGTGGCTAAAGGTCGATTGGTCATGGAATGTGTCAATGTTCTCTGGGCCTCCCCCACCTGCAGGTGGCCAATGGTTGGTCTCCACCCCCACCCCACCCCACCCCTGTGGTCTGAGGAATGTAATTAGCCTCTGCCTTCTGGAGGGGAGTGGTCCCTATGTGCTCTATGACCTTTCTCTTCCAGGAGGGGAGGGATCTGGTGGAATTTCACAAAGTTCCTGAGCTGCCCTCTTCATTGTGATGTCTTCACAGAAGCCACCTACATGGAACCACATTATCTCAGACTTCCAGCCCCAAAGCCATTGGCCACATAGATCTCTTCACCTCATAAAGTACCCAGATGTGGGTTATTTGCTCTAGCCACACAAAATGGATGAAGACACCAAGTCTAATTTAGTCTCCTCACCCATGCATGGAGCATGGGGCTTGAAGAATCATTAAGGTTCTTCAGAATTTGAATTGTTGATTTCTCAACTCCGCAATTCCAATTTTCCACCAGAGACAGAGTGACCAGATTCCCTAATGGCTGGCATCAGCTCCCACCATGCACTGGACCAGACAGCTCAGCCCCACACGGTTCCCTGAAGCTAGAGTCAATCCTGTACACCATGCTGCTGACTACGGTAGATTTGCTCAGACTCCAGAGAGGAAACTGGGCTTTCTATCCAGCCCTCCCACTCACAGTGAAGCAGCTGGGGTAAATCCAGTACTATTAGGACAGTTTAGGAAATGGAAGTTAATTCCTTGGGTTTGAACCAAATCTGTGACTCTTTCAGCTTTTGGAAGAAAAATGACCTTCAGACCCTAAGCAGACAAGGCAATCCTAGAAAATTCACACAAGCTTTGCATAATCCATTTAAAAATGAAAACCGCCAGGAATCCTCAGCAAAGCCCCAATGATACCCAGTGACCAATCTGAGACCCATTCGTGCATTAAAATCCACACCATTGCATCTTTCCTTGTGTATTAAAGAATAGGCAGGGGGAGGGTGGCTGAGCCTGTGAAAGCGTCCTCCATGCAAACCTGGTGACTTGGGTTTGGATAACAGGAAACCTTGTGAAAACTTAAACACAGTAGTGTGCGTCTGTAATCCCAGCACTCCTACAGCAGGATGGCAGATGCAAAGAGATGAATCCCCTAACCATGGGCCCGCAAGCCTGGAGTATGCATATGGCAGGAACAACAAGAGAGCTAGCCTCCCACAGAGGAACCTGCAAGGAGCAGCACCTGAAGATGCCCTCTGACCTCCAGAAGCATGCAGCATGTGTGTGCCTTTGCCCCCACGCGCGCGCGCACACACACACACACACACACACACACACACACGCCATATACCTAATAAAAACAGACAAAATGTAAGAGAACAGATTTAGAAGACACTGGTTAGTGTAATACTCCCTTTCACTGTAATTAGACTGGGAAAGATTTGCATGTCTGTCTCACAGTGGACAGGAAGTTAAGACACCGACAGAGACCTCAGCCAAAGTACAACTTCTCCTCCATTGCTCACCCTAGACACGGGACCAGGGCGGGGAGGCAGCTGCTCCTCTACACCACTCGGAGCCCAGGATCCTCTCTCTTCCCATTCACTGCTGCAGAAAGCGCCAAGGCAGAAAAATGAGCAAAACCAGGAGCGGAGCCAGGGAAACGCCCGCTTCAGGGTGGCTTTGGCATGAGTTTGTAGCTCTATGTCTTTCTTGAAATAGTCAAGAGGTTTTAGAAACCAAAGGAGCTTGGTTCTTCTGTTTGCTAGTTTTCTGTACTGACAGCCATAAAAGCAGTGATACTACTCAGGGTATTTTTGAGCTTCACCTTCTTACCTGGGCCTGGGCAGCTTCTGGGGCTTGGGAAACAGGTAGAGAGGGGAGGGGAAGGGAAGGGGAGAGGGAGAAAAGAAGAGGGAGAAGGGGAAGGGGAGAGGGGGAGAAGGAGAGGGAGAAGGAAAGGAAGAGGGAGAGGGTGAGGGAGAGGGAGAGGGAGAGGGAGAGGTTAGCACCCAATAAACAGCTCTAGCTTAAGAAATCCAAGACAACCCAAGTGGGATCTTGCTTGGGCATTTCTAGTCTTGTTCCTTTGTCTGATTCTTGATGTTCCTGAATCTCCATTTCTTCTATATAACAACAGCGGTCACTAAAGATCAGTTTGTAAACAGCCAGTGACTCCGTTTCTCAGGCCGTAGCCAGGAACTGTGTAAAGGGATAGCAAGGAGGCAGATCTGGATAGTGAGTGCATTTCACAGACAAGAACACTGGTTAGTTTGTAACCAAGACTATAGCAGACTGCCCACTCCTCCCTCCCTCCATCATTGTTTTCTCCCCTCCCCCTCCTTCCCTCTGTGTCTTCTTTACCTGCTTTCCTGCGTGTCTCCTTTGTTCATGGCTCCGTCAGGATCTCCTTTGACTCCTTGTGTTCTTTCTGTAAAATCCTGGATGGAGTCCCCTCACCCATGTGACCAAAACAGACTACCATTTTGCCTTTTTCTGTTATGATAGCTTCTTTTGCAACTTCTTTGACACACGGTTGTTCTGATCAGAAAGTAGTAGGAGATGCCAGGTTAATAGTGAAAGGTATTTCTTGGTGTTTTAAATCTCACTCTGGGTTTCAAACACAGATAGGGTTGTATATGATGAACATTTTCGCTGTGCATGTCAGAGGTGGCGAGGGAGAATGTGCTGATGGTGTGGGCCTGGAGACTGCCTGGAGAACTGCAGCACTGTACCTGGTTAGTAAATGAGAGACTGTGTTCTACGGTTATCAGCAGGGTTTTATTTGCAGTGCTAGGAGTGGACCTGGGCTTATGCACAGAAATCAAGCGTTCCACCAGTGACCTGCACCTCCAGAAAAATGATTCAAAGTCTGGATTCTACCATGGTAGGAGAGAATTGACTCCTACAAACTTTCCACACACACACACACACACACACACACACACACACACACACACAGTGAAATACACATGTTCTGTGACACACAGGTGGCCAAACAGTTACACACTCTTGCACATAAAATAAAAATGTGTGTGTGCATGTTTATTGGACCTTATATTGTTCTTTGATAACTTCCAAACAAGCCCAGGGTGTTTGTGTTCATATCTTGTAGCTGAGGAAACTAAAGTTGAGAGAGTTGAGGCCACTTGCTTAACACCACACAGCCTGAGATGTGAATTTTGATCTCTTTGTCTGAAAACCCCTGCTTTTCTACTTGATTATTTGTGGTCCACTAAAACTGAGTCAGTAGCAACACTGGAATGGACCCATGCTTTGCAGGAGTAGGCTAACAGGGATAATTTAAAAAAAAATCCAGTGCTTTGAGATGAGGTTACACTGTTGGGCTTATAACAAAATTTTCCGGTTAATTTCAGGGTCCTCTGCAGTTCTAGGAAGTTTGGGGTATGCATCTAACATAAACACTGGTAATAATTTTAATTGTTAGCAAGAATTTGCCCTTTCCCAGGCTCTGACAAAGCCGATTTTATGATCTAGCCCTTCGAAGACTCATAATAGCTGTGAGTTATTTTGTAGAATTTTGCAGAGGAGATGAAGTCATGTGCAGAGGAAGTGTGTCACAGTTACTCTCCAGTATCACCTTGACTGGATTTAGATTCACCATGGAAATGCACATCTGGATGCGTATGTGTGTGCAGATGTTCCCAGACAAGTTTAAGTGAAGTGGGAAGACACGTCTGAGTGTGGGCAGTGCCACCCCAGGGACTCCCAGCCCGGTATGAATAGGAAGAAAGAGAAGGAAGAAGCAGCTTCCATCTCTGCTTCCTGACAGTGTCTGCCTCACACTCCTGCAGCCCCAGCCTTCCTCGATGAAAGGATGTGTGTATCCACACATTGCCCCCTGCACATTTACGAGGGCAGGGACCTAAAGATACCTGGGCAGCAGGTGCAGAGATCCTCAGAGTCACTCAGCTGCAGGGCTAAACCTTAGAGCACATTTACTTCTTACTGAAGCCCAAGGTCTGACCAGCCCCAACAGGCCACACAGAGAGGGCCAAGAGAGAGATGCTCGCCCCTGAGTGTGAGCTCCTCCCGACTGTCAGTTTCCAGTCTCAGGACAGCTCATACCTCAGCTTTCCACCGCAGCGCCCTGGAGATTGGCAGCCTTCTTCTGTGTGAACTTTGCTCGCTGCCGGCTTTCATTTCGGGGTGATGTTCTTGACAGCGTCTGTGGGATGATTGCAGGGTAGAAGACTGTAACCTTTAAAGGTTTGCGAAAACTCCGCAAGTGGGAGGTCTGTCATCCTCCGCGCGGGGCGGTTTGGCAGCGACTGCTTAGACTGTTTCTCCATAAACTCTGGTGCCTGCGCTCCGCCTGCCAGGTGAGCCACTTCGACGGTGCCTGGGGGCAGGAGGATGCAGGGGCGAGGGGAGATGAGAATGTGGACATTGGGGTGTCAGAGGGGAGCCACTGGAGAAGGAATGCTGCGTTCCAGCCTTGGGGCACAAGTGGTAGAAGCCTAGAAATGAGGAAGTTCATAGGGTTGGGTGACCCTCCATTCTCCGCCCACACCACACCGAGGCCCTTTCCTCATTACTTCAAAATGAGCCTCCGCCTAGCCACCCCAGGGGGCCTGCCTCCCTCTCTTCCACTCAGGTAACTCAAAAGACATTTAAGCTTCACCTCACTGCCCCAAATCCACTCTTACTCCCAAGTGCATGTGGCTCGCACTTCCCTCGAGGAAGCAAGCCTAGGCGCTGTAGAGACCCAGGAAATACTGTCTGTTTGAAATCTTCACCAACAGCAGACATAGGTAGCTTCGGGCGCTAGAGGTATAGAATTCGAGGATCTGATGGAAGCCTCGAAGTGAGGTTCGGCCCTCTCACAGATGCTGCGGGGCATCCAGAGAAAGCTGGATGGGGGGTGGGGGTTCACAAAAGGAGCGCATGCTTTCCTGGCTGAACGAATGTACGCATGTGTTCTACATGGAGGTCTGGCATGTGCAGAGGAGGAGAGATACGTCTGTGTTGGAGCACGCCAGGGCTTTTGCGCCCTGCAGTGTGGCTAGGGTTTGTCCTTCATGGTTTACAGGCTAGAAATTTGGTCCCAGTTTTGAGACAGGGTTGGATCATTAAGAGGCGGGGCCCGGTGGGAGATACTTAGGCCATAGGGAGTCTGTTTACCCTTTATCACGCAGCTGAGTTGATTTTCTAGAGACTGGATTGGTCTCCCTGGAGTGAGCGAGATCTATGCAACTGGCTTCACAAGTGGCTTCCTTACTGTAATAGGTAGGCGCGGATCACGGGATCGGCGGGGCTTCCACGTCTTCTGCAGATGCGCAGATGCGCCTCTCCCTCTCCTTTGCGCATGTTGCTTTTGCCTCCGTTTCCCCTCCCCGGTGAGAAGCCATATGGGCTGCCACGTGGAAAACTGCAGCCCAGCAGGAACAGAACTGTTCCCACTGCCTGGGATGTGCGTGCTGCCCCTGCAGATGGGCAATGCCTCAGCCCTACATGCAAATCGTCCCAGAATGAGTGACAGCGAGAAAGGCCAGGTCCAATGGTTGAGGTCAGCAGTGTATAGCCCTTAGCTACTTTGGGGCCCAAAGCCATTTGTAGATGCCTCCAGCTGGCCCAGAGGTTGGACTGTAACTTCCTGCTGGGTGGGCTCCGCCCAGCCCAGCATTGTGCCATGGAGACCACCAGATCCTCAGTAGAGACACTCAAAAGATAAACCCTTCATTCTGCCCAACGGGTCCAAATCTTAGGTGTTTTCTTGCAGAGTCACCTGTGTGAATTTGTCTTTGGTGCTCAGCGTGCCAAAGCAAATGCTTGTCATCAGATGTGTGTGACCAGATGTGACTCTCCCTGGCTGAGAACGAACCACTTTGGCATATTAAGCTAGTCTCAGACAAACTGATGTGATTTCTCTCCTTCGTGGTTCCCAGATCTGATACAGAGGTGTACAATCATATATGTATACATGACATAAAATAAAGTGAGACTGCCCACGGGAACAAAGGGACTAAACAAAGTAGGGGAGGGAATGAAAAGGGGGAGCAGTGGTGTCTGGGTACACAAATGCGCAAAATACCACATATACATGAATGAAATGATAAAAGAATTACAAGTAGATAAACCCATCCCTAAAGACTCTTCTGGGAATCACAAGGCTACTACAAGCTACTGTCGAGGTGACATTGTATCCTGCCCTAAATTACTCCATGTGTGTATGATTGTGTTTTCTCAGACTGTGTCTTGCCCCAAGACTCCATTTTATACTTTTGACTCCATTTTAAAGCTAGAGAACGACTCTTTGCCTGCGTAGACACCGATTTGCACTGCCTATCCAGCACCACCTGCTTAGCATAGTCTAGAAGTAGAAAGTGCGTCCCACTTTAAACTTATTGGGTGACTTGGGACTGTAGGAGCAATGGGCATATTAAAATTAAATCAGAAAAAAAAAAGCAGGCCTGAGAACCAGTAAGACACAGCTGATCAAGGGAAAGCTGAGACACTCGTCCAGGCTCCACAGAAAGACACCCAACACCATGATGGCAATGGCCCAAGAGCCTGTCCTCTGACCACACAGTATGTGTGTCAGGGACCAACAGGCAGCTACTTCTGACGATCCCTGGTGCTTCATTTTGGCTGGAGATCACAATGTTACCTGGAAAATCTGTTTCTTGTTGTAGTATGGCTCAGCCCTGGCACACACCTTTAACCCAAGAGCTTTCTATAGCAAGAGCTAAGTAAGTTCAATGAGAGATCAAAAGGCGGAGCAAGCAACCAGCAGACAGGGAGTGAACTTAAGAAAAATGCCAAGGGGAAGGGAGGGTCTTTGAATTGAAGGGTATTTAAGACAGGGTGGAGAGGGGAAAGGGCTTTTTATCTGAGACTTCTGTGGAGTGGGACTGTCAGCAGGTCGCTTTCTCTGCCTCTCTGAGCTAGCAGGTGTTCACCATAGCGTCTGGCTCCCGAGTCTTCATTTGGTCCTTCGAAGTTTGGGATTTTGTTTGAGAAACAACAGGCTCCCCACTTTCAATATACCATACTCAAATTGTTGTCTGCCCACTCTCCCTCTCATTCACGTAGACCATCCATTCTCCCATTCACTGATCTGGACTTGACATCCATCCATATTCTTTTTCATCTCTCTGGACTTGATATCCATCCATTCTTCCACTCATCCACCCATCCACCCATCCACCCATCCATCCATCCATCAATTTATCCATCCTCCTGTGCATCCATCTGGAGCTAACATGCATTCATCTATCCACCAATTCACCCACTCATCCATCCACCCACCTACCCATCCATCTATCTATCCATTCATCCATCCATCCATCCATCTATCCTTCCATCCATCATCCATCCATTCACCCACCCAGCCATCCACCCCTCCATCCATCCATCAATCCATGCATCCACCCACCCACCCATCTGCCCATCCACCCACCCATCCTCCTGTGTATCTGACCTGTCCTGCTCTTTACCCCATCTCATACCTCAGCTCACGCTGTATCCCGACTAGACGACAGCATCGGCTTCCTCCCCAGCTTCTTCTTCAGCTGCAGACTCCTGCTGCCTTTCTCCCAGCTTCTTTATCATTCAGGACACTGCAGGAGTGAACAATGAGGACAGGATTTGGGCATCTGTTCAGATGTTAGGAACAGCTGGCCTCGAGCCAGGAGAACTCCTGTCTTCTAGAATTTCCTTAAGGGAAATATGTAGCTGACAAGGAAAGAGTTCTGGCGTATTTATTACAGTAGGGGTAAATTAAGGGTGAAACTCTCCAGGCTGGAGTTAGAGGCGTTTGGAGTTTCATTGATTGTGTGATCTGGTGAAAGGGAGAGAGAGAATCTATGTTCTCACGATGAAATGGGGAGACAGACAGGGTGTGGTTGCTCTTGGGACATTGCAGAAATAAGCCAGAGCCCTTCATTACAGCTGTCACTTAAGCACTGCGCCCTGTAGCTTCCTGGTGGGTTGTTCCTGGTGCCCTTGGATAGATGTGGAGAAAGCTGTTGAAAATCAGATCAGATGCATTTGCACTGAACGTCACTGTTGGAAAAGTTGAAACCAGCGGGAACAGCCATGTTTGACAGACAGACAAAGGCAAGATCCTCGAGGACCAACAACAAGCCACACTAATGACTGAAGCTGTGAGGAAACCCCAGGGAAGCCGCTAAAGACTACACAGTATGAGGGAGACTTTTCCTGTGGAGACAGGGAGATGCACCGCACATGCATTCATTCACTCCAGAAAGAGAATCCAGAACAGACATGAGTAGCAACTGCACCCAAATCAAGTGAGCTTTTACTGGGGTTACTAACAGAGGTATGTGTACTGGCTGGCTTTGTGTGTCAGCTTGACATAGGCTGGAGTTATCACAGAGAAAGGAGCTTCAGGTGAGGAAGTGCTTCCATGAGATCCAGCTGTAAGGCATTTTCTCAATTAGTGATGGGGGTGGGAGAGTTGTGGGTGGTGCCATCCTTGGGCTGGTAGTCTTGGGTTCTATAAGAAAGCAGGCTGAGCAAGCCAGGGGAAGCAAGCCAGTAAGTAACATCCCTCCATGGCCTCTGCATCAGCTCCTGCTTCCTGACCTGCTTGAGTTCCAGTCCTGACTTCCTTTAGTGATGAACAGCAGTGTGGAAGTGTGAGCTGAATAAACCCTTTCCTCCCCAACTTGCTTCTTGGTCATGGTGTTTGTGCAGGAATAGAAACCCTGACTGAGACAGTATGCACAGGAGTTACAAAAGAAGGCATGGCTCAGCAGCAGCTGCATCGCTGGAAAGCCCTGCCCCTCGCAGATGATAATGCATGGAAGATGCAACCTTGCATGTCTCTGCACAACGTGCAGGCAGCTCCATAGGTCCAAGAATCTCTGTAACTCTACGGGTGAGCGTTTCCTCCCCCAGCAGCTCCCAACTGCTTCCATAAAGCTGAGGAGGAGTCTTCTAGATCATGGATTTGCCGCCCGCCCAGACTCTGGTGTTTTGTTTGCCGCCCGAGTCTCAGAAGCCTACTCCCTCTGCTGAGAATGTTTCATTTGGAGGAAACTGCCATATAACACAGGGGAACATCAGGAACATTTTTTGTTTAGAACCAATTCATTTCCCAGCAATCAATTCTCGTATTAGAGAGGCTGTCAGTAAAAAAATAAATAAATAAACCGTGACAGGCCATTAGAGCGCCCCCTGCTGCTCAGGCCATTTGATAGACTCTGCTTTGGGAGTGAACTTCATCCAGATGGAAATTTACTCCCCTTCAGCCCTGGTGGCTTGGAAGTGTGGGGGCTGGGCATGGAGAGTGCAGTAAGCAACAGCCACTCCCCCACCACAGGCTTGAAACGCAAGGTCTCTGCCGATGCAGAAGTCCGCATCACGATCACTGCTCTCTTACCTCTGGACACATACCCGAGACTCCACCCTGTTGTAACAGAACAGAATAAAAATTACAGAGCACAGAAGAATACATTAATATGAAAAGGAGCCGCACCTTCCCAAGAACAGCATGGGTGCAGTGTGACCAATGCTGGTGGCCTACTAATTCTAGTGCCCTAGCAAGCCCAACTTTCTTCCTTGTGACAAATCTTGCCAGGCGGTGGTGGGGCATGCCTGAAATCCCAGCACTCTGGGAGGCAGAGGCTGGTGGATTTCTGAGTTCGAGGCTAGCCTGGTCTACAGAGTGAGTTCCAGGACAGCCAGGGTTACACAGAGAAACCCTGTCTGGGGGGGGGGGGAGACAAATCCTTAACAACAACTTCTTCTCTGAAGATGTTCTTTCTTTCTTCCTAATTTTCTATGCTTGTTTGTTTCTTCTTTCTTTTAAATTTCTTTTCTTCTCCCTTTTCTTTAAATTTATTTATTTATTTATTTATTTATTATTTATTCATCTATCTATTTATTGAGGCAAGGTCTCACTGTGTAGCCCTGGTTGTCCTGAAACTCACTCTGTAGACCAGACTGGCCTCAAACTCATAGAGACCTGCCTGCCTCTACCTCCCGAGTGCTGGGATCAAAGGTGTGTGTCAGCACCACCTGCATTTATTTCTATTCTTTTCATGTCTCTTCTCAGGAGAAAACAAAGTCTGGATCATATAAAAACCACATGCCTTTCTATAAAGGCAAGAGAAGGTAATAAATTGGTATGGTTTTACTTTCTAGGGAGATTCACTTCAATGCTATTTCTCCTTTTCTCTACCCTATCACTGTTTCTCATTTGCAAAACTAATTTGTTGTTGGGGATACTGTAGTACGCTCAGGCCTGGTAACACTATTCCATGTGAAAACATACCTCTAATAATTAGCTCAAAGTACTGTTGGACCTAGCTGGATTAGAAAGGATGAAATGCCCAGAAAGGAGTGAAAAAACAGCAGCATCAGCAAACAAACAAATACCAAGAAAAGAGAAAACTGCTCTGCAGAAATTATCATTACATAAAGTTGAAAAGAGACAAACATGAAGGTCTTCTGTTTGTTTCCAAATTGTGGAAGGCGTCACATGCTCTTTCCTCAATGTTCATAGATCGTTGAGGAAGAGGGAGCAGACATCTTGTAAAATCCAGAGGTAATGAATGTCTGCACGGAAGCAGCATTTGCTGGACCCGACAGAGCCATTGCACACACGAATTCTCAGCAGTTGAGACAGCATGAGACCTACACACGACCCAGCGACCCAGCGAGTCAAAGAAGAAACCCCGACGTGCATGGAGGGAGGGATGGGGGAGCTGCGGGGCGGGGGGGGGGGGTCCCACTCCCAACAGAGGAGCTTCTGGCAGTTGGTGACTGCTGGGGAGGAGGGGTCGGTTTTCTTCAGGGATGAAGCCCCCAGGAGTCTGCCCACGCTCTGGTACATGGATCTACACCATGTACACACATGCAACATGGACACCATAGGTTTATAGAAAGAACACATGAAGCTGTGAGGGGAGAGAGGTGAGGGAATGATGTTTTTTTTAAAAAAAAAACATTATATGCATGTATGACATTCTAAAAAAAAATCTCTTTTTGTACTTCTCAACAGACTGTAGAGTGTACACATATGTTCTTGCACATGAGTGTCTACATATATGAAGACTGCAGATGAAGGCCTGTTTGGAAGATTCATGAAAGTCCGTCCGTTGTGGACTTTAGCCTGAGTTAACTTTAGGATAGTTGTAGGATAACTCTGAAAGGATACTCTGAGGGACTCATGCAGCAGGAAGGGTGTGCGTGCTAACGGAATTCACTCAGAGTTATGTTTCTAAGTCACTGAGAGCAGCGAAAGCTTTAGGCAGGTCATTTCTGTGCCAGGTGATTTTATAGACATTGGTGTTCAACTGTGCAATGTCCAAAAATGATAAGAACAAGAGAGAAAGGGCTCAGGCAGTTTGGGGGGATGGCTCCTCCCCGAAACAAAACACTCTCATCCTTGACAACCAGTCAACCAGTTTTGTCTGGCCAGAGGCTGGGAACGTCCTTGTTTCCAGCTGTATTTCTGTCTGGCCAGAGGCCACAAATGTCCCAAGTATTTAGGGGCCTCGACTGCTGTGCTGATTCCCCATTACCTGTCTCCTTTTACACAACAGCCTGCCGAGCACCTGGCTAGATGCTATGCACAGTCAGGTACCTCACTGGCCTGGGGGACGTGCCTGAAACCCCAGGGCAGACACCAGGATTAAAAGGGATTGGGGGACTGCACCTCACCTTACCTTCTCATCCACAGCCTAGCAAAGCCTTATTAACCCCTAGACCGAGAGACCCTCAGTAGCAACCCATTCTTGGGTCCCTCTCCTGCTGTATGGGGCCCGTGAGTGCTTTCTTTTTCTTACGTTTGTTCTCTAATAAAACTCCTTTTTCTCCTCATGTTCTCCATGAAATTCATTTTCAGGTTTGTGAAATGAAGGACCTGGAAAGCACGGGTCCAAGGTGGCTTTGATGACTGATGACAGCCAGGAGCCCACGCCCACTGGGTTAGGTTCATCTGAGACAAGGATTCATCACTTCTCCCTCTTTCAAAAGAGTCAAGCAGGCTGGAGAGATGGCTCAGAGGCTAAGAGTACTATCTGCTCTTCCAGAGGTCCTGAGTTCAATCCCTAGCAACCACATGGTGGCTCACAACCATCCGTAATGTGATCTGATGCCCTCTTCTGGTGTGTTGGAAGACAGTGACAGTATACTCATATACATAAAAATAAATAAATGAATCTTCAAAAGTGTCAAGAAACTGAAAGCAGAAAACTCTGGAGTTTTTCTTATGTGGAAAAAGCTGATTTCTTTTTGCATTTCCTCTACATAACTATTTCCATTAGCTGTGTTCAGTACATCTCTTTTAACATCATTTGAACAGACAGGAGCAAAAAGAATTTGCTCTATTAAGTTGATTTTAATTTTGAAATCTGGAGGAACCAGCTATCATTTTCTATTCAAAATTTGCTTTTGTTAATAATGTTGTTTGGCTAAAAATGATTAATAAATTCCCAATATTTTTCTTTGAAATTTCAAGATAATTTGTGTGTGTGTGTGTGTGTGTGTGTGTGTGTGTGTGTGGTGTGTGTGTGTGTGTGTGTGTGTGTGTGTGTGTGTGTTAACTTTTCTAGATCAGCTCTAGATATTCACTGTTAAAAATCAATTGTCTGGGGGCTGGAGGGATGGTTTAGTGACTACGAACACGTGCTATTCTTACAGAGGACCCAGGGTCAGTTCTTAGCAGCACATGGTAGCTCACAACCACCTGAACTCATTTCAGTTCCAGGAGATCCAACACCCTCTCTGGCCTTTGCAGGCCCTGCATACATATGGTGCATATGCGGACAAGTAATCATACATATCATAAAACTGAAGAAATTAAAAATCAGTGGTTTGAATTTACTGAGAAAACATTCATATTCTTGGGGGGAAATGACCAAAACAAAGAAAAGAATCACAGGACTGTTTTGAGGATCAAATAATTTCTTGGAACAGCAGCACATGCATGAAGCGGGAACGTGGCACAGGCTTTCTTCCTCCAGATGATACACTGATATTTGACTACATGGTCATCCTTGGGAGTATGTGCATAATACTTCCCAACCCCCATTTTTAAAACAAAATCCCCAACATTCAATTTTACTAATGAAGACTTAGGAACCAGACGCTGTGGTGAAAGCCTGCTAGCTCAGAGAGGCAGAGAGAGCACCAAGCTGACCTTCCTCCTCCACCGACAGAAGCAAACGGTTCCTTCTCCTTCTCCACACTGTCCTATAAACCCTTCTAAACGGAATGTCTTCCTTTCTGCTTTCTCCCTCTTATCTGGTTGCTTGTCCAATCTCTTGACCCAACATTGACTTCCGGTTAATCCTGTTTATAGAAAGCTCTTTGGATTACACGTGTGTGCTAGGGTTGAGCCAGACCGCAACAAGGTTTATCCAGTTCACAATCTTGGGGTTCACAATGTGATCAAATATTCTGCAGCATGTCCCCCTTTTGAGGACTTTCTCTAACATCAGTAAACTATATACTCCCAGGTAAGAATTACATTCACAATGCCCAGTCTGTATTTGGCAACCTTAGAAAAAGTACTCTACTATCAATCCTATCTGGGTGAGCAGAAGTTCTGTGCCCAAGTCAATTTCTATCATAACATGCATTAATCAACCTAAAAACATACTTTAGACTAATTTTTTTCTTAAATCCTAAAAAACGTTAAGCTTAACCATAACTATCTAGTCTTCAACCCCATCAGAGACCCGAGAAGGATAAATATTACCTAAATAGACAGGAAGTGCAGAACAAGCAGCTGACAGAACTGTAGAAACAACTGGCCACCAGGACAGTCACCCAGGATTGCTCTGCAATATTGGAGCACTATCCCAGAATATCTGGCAGACTGTTCTTATAAAGCAGGAATTATGAAGGACTTTGCTACCTTGTCCTGGCAGAGTTGGGTAGTTAGCTTTCTTTGTGTCCTGCGTATTCATGGCTTGGACACCATACTGTCAGTAGATGAAGCAAGGGAAATTTCTTGCCCAGTGGCAGTTTGCCACATTTGAAGCAAACTCCATAAGGAGATTCTTCAGTGCTCATCATCTTCTTTGAAGTAGAATAGGGATGCTGCCAGGAGCTAACATGTCTCATTGTAAAAAAAAAAAAAAAAAAAAAAAAAAAAAAGTCTTAAATTAATAAAACATGTGTCTTGGTCAGTGTTTCTATTCCTGCACAAACATTATGACCAAGAAGCAGAGTTGGTTGAGTGCTTTTATTGTCTTGGAAAGATAAAATCAGATCCCTGCTCCATCCCTAACTCTGGAGGGTTAACTTTTTGGCAGGTTATATCTTTCCTAGGGCAAAAATTTCTTTTTTGGGGGAGGGAGGAACAGAAAAACTATTATATTTCTATTGAAATTTTTAAAAATTTCTTTTGAAAAATTGAAACTAATATATATACCTTAGTGGATAAATATACCCATATTCCCCTTTTTCTTTATAATATATAATTTCAAGGTTTAAACGTATTTATTTTTAGATCACAAAGGACATTCACTTTGAATTTCAGGCTGCCTTTTGCAAGTGACTTTTAAAATTGAAATCACTGTAATTCTTATGTGCCTGCCTGTGCCTCCCAAGCACTGAGATTGAAAACCTACACCTCTCTAGTGCTGGGATTAGAGTTCATAGCAACTCTAGAATCTAAAAAACAACTCACTTACAGAGATCTGCCTGTCTTTGCTGGCATTAGAAGCATGGACTACCACCACCCTGCTCAAACATTTCATCTTAGCTCCAAACCACTCCAGTTCTTAGAAATTTAGAAAACAGGCTTGAACTGCAGTAACCCTTTGTATTTACTTAAAACATTTTAAATCTCTTAGTTCTGTTTTTAATACCAGACCACAAAAATATCCCTTTTATTAAAACAAACAAAAACAAACAAAACAAAACTCAAAAGCTGATGTCCAAGATGGTATGGACTACATAACAATCTACAATCCAACACTCTAGCATGGAATTAAGATACATGGTTTAAGAAAATCTATTTTTTAATTTCATGCCAGTAAAATGTGCTTTTGGTAAATTGTCGTTTGAATTGTCATTTTATATATATAAATATATATATATATATTGTGTGTATACATATATATATATATATAAATATAAATAATTTTATTTATTTTCCAAATGAAGATTCAGGAGTCAGACGCTGTGGTGAAAGCCTGCTATCAGAGAGGCAGAGAAAGCCCCCCAGCTGACTGGCCTTCCTACTCCACCAACATCCCAGGAGGGAGAGGCTCTTCTCCTTCTCCCCACTGTCTTACAAAGCTCAATGTCTAAGTTCAGTCCCCTGTCTACTTTCTCCCTGTCGGGTGACTGATTGCTCTGCCTCCTGACCTATCATTGACTTTAACTAATCCTGTTTACAGAAAGCTCTTTGGATTAGAGATGTGTGCTAAGGAAGGCTGTGCCACACCCCAACAACCTGTGTACAATAAACAGAAAGCTCTTGAGCTAAAGGCAGGTTCTAGGGCTGAGCCGCACCACAAGGTTTTTCCAGTTCACAATCTTGGGGTTCACACTGTGTTCAAATATCCTGGAACACCCAGCATTGGCCCTAAAAGACAATGTTGTAGAGAAATATATTGGACAAATTATGACTTTTCTTGTACTTTTAATTTTCAACTCTAAGGTGGACATAATCATACTACTCTGGTCTTTAAGATAATTAAATAGAATGCTGCTAAAAAGACTTGAACTGAGGCTAGGGTCAGTGAAAGTTCACGGGATACTTCTAGCTCACACCTTGCCTCCCTTCCCTGTTGGCAAAAGAGGAAAGGAGCCATTCCAGCAGTGGCCTCAAGGCCGCAAGCAGCCCTTCTGCAAATGCCTGCAACTATTCAGTCTGGACCCCACGACCCTGATAGCGGAGTGTGGGGGGCAGGGTAAGAGTTGCTCTGGACAAAGCTTTTGCAGCTCCCCTGAGAGAGTCCTGCTGGCAGTCAATTTAGCCACGAGGCTAGAGTAAACAAGATTGATCCTGGAATAGCCACCCGGGCATCATTCAAACCTATGTAGGACACCGATTGTGTAGCACCGCTGTCTCTGCATCCCGGTTAATAAACACATCGGAGGAGGCCATTCACAGTGCCAGTAGCCATTTGTCTGACACCGTTTTATTATGAACCAAAGGAGCGCCACTGTGACTTGCTTCACCTTTTGAGGGACGTCTTTGTGATTTCTGGTTTTCATGTTATGAGGCTTTGCTGGAGCGGAAATGCGGTAACACCAACAGCAAAGTTCAAACCCGATTCCGAGGCTCCCCAAAGCTAGTTCATGGTTTCCAGCTTTTCAAACGCTCTTCTAATGGGCGCTTTGACTCCTACAGGAATTGCCTTCCAAAATTAACCCCACAGCCTAGCTCCCTTGGCTTTCCCGGGAAGCAATTTGTCACTCTCAATTGTGAAATACATCTGGACTTCGAGAGGATTCTAATTCATGCATTACTGACTCGCTGATGTTATTTTATAGACACTTGCCAACGCCCCCAATGTCTCTTCAGTGATCTTTTTAAATGTGCCTTGATACAGCTGCCATAGAAAGGATTCTGTACACCCTGTGTGCGTAATTTTTACCTTCATCTTGGCAAGAGATAAATGGGATTCGGGAGTGTCAGTTTTCCACTGAGCTGAAGCTAGCTGGGGAAGCTTCCCTAAGCGAATGTTCCTTGTGAAGCACAAGGTTGGTAGCAGGTCGAGAGGCACAGTGGGATTGAATGCGGCCTTTTCACCCCGGTTTGACACCTCCCTCTGCTCAAGTGGCTGCTGGCTCTCTTCTCTCCACTTCCCAGCTGGCTTACTCCCACCGACTGCCCCAGGAAACACCCTCAGCTGTACCACTAGCTGCTTCCTGAATACGGTCACAACTAACTTTGATTCAAAGTTTTTAGGTGACGCATATTAGTCACACACGATGTGCCCAGTGTAGTGATCAAAGCAGAAATAATTGGCATATCTGTCACCCAGAACTATGACCACGCATGCCAGGAGTGTTAAAGGCTCTCAGTACTAGTTATTTCAATACAGAGCTGTTCTCCACCACCGCCCCCCTCCAAGCTACAGAATATTGAAACATTGATGTCCAGCTGCTCTTTGTGCCTGCGGGGATCTCTCCCTGCCTTCCTACTCACACCTTTCCAAGTCTTTAGTCATGTGGATATTTTCAAATTTACGTTTTATTTAAAATATAGTTAAGTTATTTCCCCTTCCCTTTCCTTCTTTAACCAATCCCATGTCCCCATCCCACCCACTCCCTCTCAAATTCCTGGCCCTCTTTTTCTTTATTATAAGTAGATGGAGATGGTGTATCTGTATGTGTATGCATATGTAATATGTATGTGTATGTATGTATGCATGTATGCATGCATGTATGTATGTATGTATGTATGTATTCTCCACAGCCTAGCTCCATTGACTTGTCAGGAGGCAATTTCTCAATCTCAATAGGAAAATACATCTGGACTTCAAGAGGATTCTAATTCATGCGTTACTGACTTACTGCTCTCTGAAAAGACATTATTTTATGGAGACATTTATGGACACACACACACACACACACACACACACACGTGAATTCAACCCTTTGAGTCTGTTTGGCACTGATTCTATATGTATGTGATTTCAGGGCTGATCACGTGAGAATGGATAATAAATTAGGTGGCTCCTCCCCAGGGAAAGACAATTTCTCCCGCTCCCACAGGGATCTTTTGATGGTAGAATTAACTCGTTTCCCTTCACCTTGGGAAAGGATTACATGTCGCTGCATGCAGTACACACAGACCGCCAGTTCCCGTTGCTTATGACCTTCCCCTCGGCTGCCGTCTCTCCTCACCATCTTTGCATGTGAAGTCCCATCTGAGAATCACCGGACCCCACATGGGAGTCATAAGTATGGATTCAAACTCTGGTTCAACACTCTGAATATGCTATCAACCAGCAACTGTAACATGGATGCTGTAATGATTTCAGAGATGAGGGGAGACTGTGTGTGGGACACCTGTGCAGCAGGGCTGTCTGTGGAGAGGGGGATCAACAGTGAGATGAGGGGGAGCACCAGCTTAGAGGCTCCAGGGAATTCCATAACCTGGACAACTGGAGGATGCTCTTGAGGGCATGCATCTTCAGGCAGAAGCTGGGCAAATGCAGCCCTCCCCACCTTGTATTACACAGGGAGTTATTACATCTGTATGGCATATGTAATACATATGTCTGGGCATCGTGGATGGACCTGCTGCCACAGTCCTGCAGTTCAGGTTACAGTGCTGCCCACCTTGGCTTCTGCTGGGACCCTGGGCATACAGTAGTTAGCCAAGCTACCAGATGGTGGTCTGGTCTGTAAGCCAGATCCCATGGAAGGTTTGAGAAGTATAATTCTAATGGAGCATCCTTTCAGATGTGAAATCTATTCTCCAGGGCCAAACCAGACTTGGAAAATGCATCACTTAGCAACAGCTGGCTCTTATCAGAAATGGACATGAGACTGCAGTGACCTTGGGGACACAGAGTTGGCAAACCACCACAGCACTGATTAAAAAGAACCCCAAAGGCAGAGGTATCTGTAAATAGCAATCAGCTATCTGTGGCATGGGGACACAGCTCAGGGGCAAGAGCCAGGCTCTGAAATTAGACTCAAGATAGACCTCAACTTGGCAACAGACAGTGTGACCTGCAACAAGAACTGTGATTTCTATCAACGTCTCTTTGACTTGCCGGAACAGAAAGGATTCCAAATATTTTAAATAATATTGCAAAGATTAAGTAATTGACAGATGTGAACCACACAATCCCAGGCAGATCAAATACGTACTAAATAGTAGCTATTGTTCATATTAATTAAGTATATAAACAAAAATCATTCTAAAGACTTGAAAATATATATGTAAAACATTTTAAGAAATGTCTTTTACATAATTATGAAGCTGTAGAGAGTCCCGCCAGGGACAGATGGCACATGCCTTTGTCCAACCCATTTGATTGAGTTGTCCCCATTTATACTGTAATATATTTATTATTCCTTTGTAAGTCAAGTGTATATGTGTAAACACCATTGTATCAGAATGCCTCCATTTATACAGACACACATAGATGTCACTACTATCAATGTAAATAGTAATGATAATAGTCCTTCATTTTATGTTTAAGCCCTAAACACTGAATTGTATAACACACATCTTTTCCTATTTAAACCAAAATGTGATATATATCAAAATGAAATATATATCTTACTCAGTATCTCAGATATCTGACTCAATATCGCATTTTCATTCTATTAATAAAGAAATTAAAGCCAAGACAGATATATGGAGACACGAGAGAAGTTACATTAGTGGCAGAGCAATGCTGAGACTTTAGCCTAGTTCACCACTCATCCTGTTGGTGCTTACCCAGATGAGTAGCTCGAGCAACTGAATGAAGGATGGACAGATGCATGGATTCATAGATGGGTAGGGAGATGGGTGGATGAGCAAATCAGTAAAAAGGTAGATGCATGGATGGAAACATAAATGTACACAAGAACAGATGGAAGGAAGGATGAGTAGATGGATGGGTGGGTCGATGAATAGATGGATGGATGGATGGGTGGATGGATGGATGGATGGATGGATGGATGGATGGATGGACTGATGGATGGACTGATAAATGGACTGATGGATACATGGATGGATGAATAGGTGGATGGGTGAATAGATGGATACATGCATGAATGCATGCATGGACTGATGGATTCATGGATGATGGATGGATGGATGGATGGATGGATGGTTGTGTAGGTGGGTGGATGGATAGATGGATGTGGATGAATCAATAAGTATGTTTAGATGGATGGATGGTAGAATCATCAGCTGAGATGGATGCTGTATTTTGGTTCTAAAAGTTCAGCTTTTAGAACCAAACCAGACCATGGTTCAGCTTTTAGAACCAAACCATTGCAACCAGAAAGTGTTTGCAATGACAACTAGCTAGAATCAAGCAACTAGATGAATGGCAGGCTCATCAAATGGGCCAAAGAACATACTGGACCAGAGAGCAAAGTTTTTAGGCTAGCAGTGAATAATTTCAACATTGATTTCACATCCCTGAGTTAGAATAAAGAAATTAAAGAATCAACCATACTGTTACTTTCTAAGGCAAGCAACAAGGTCAGTTAGGTTCTAAGCCTGACACCCAGAATTCAATCCCTGAAACCTAAGGTAAAAGGAAAGATTTAAATCCTCTGACCTCCATGTGTGCACCATTAAACACACACACACACACACACACACACACACACACACACACACACACGCTAAACAAATCTAGTGCATGTAATGCTGTATGCTTGAGTGTGATCACCACCATGTCATGTAACAGGTGACTTTAAGGGAAAGTGAGACTAAGTAGAAACCAGGGGACATGTACAGTCAAGGTTATTTGGGTAATTTCATCATGGCAGATCAACATGCCTGAGTCCTACCATCCCTGGAAGGCAGAAACATCTAGACTCACTATGGAACCTTATATTCAGTCCCTTGGCATCCATTTAGCTTAGGATTGAAGCCAAACTTGATTTGGAATTTGGGGTTCCTTGGATGTCTTGAGACATTGCGAGGCACAACACCATGTTGGGTAACAGGTGGAACTTAACCCAACAGAAAAAATGGAAACCAAATGGGCCAGTAATGTGGTTTCTCTGAGAGTCGCAGTGTCCTTTAGCCCAGGGAGCCAGGATGCTAGATGATTGACAGGCCTGAAAGCCACCCTGAGTGGATGGTTTCCAGGCTTATTGTCTTATATCCGATTTTAGTTCTGTGCCACTACATGAACATGGTGCTCAGACATGCCATCAGAACATACATATGCATGTTTTTGATGTGTCATTTTGTACATGGTACAGTGATTCCATCTGCATCTTTTCTACTTAATTTCTCTATACAAAGTCACAGGCTGTCGTCCCCCATGGCTGATAGTATGTGCTTCCAGCAAAGTAAGAAAGTGACCATGTACAGAACAGGAGGACAAGCTTTGGCTGATGTTCCCATAGTTCCAAAGCTCTTGAACACTTGAAAGATCATGTTGTGGGCATGATCAGCCCATCCTGAGTCTCCAGGACTGACTCAAAAGAGACTAGGCGTCTCATATAGTATGTGTTGTCTTGTCACCAGATTTCAAGCAGAAGAGAATTGTATTGTGTTTTCTCTGGGGCATAAAGGAAAAGATAAGAAACCAACCCTTTCCCTTTTCTATTTCTAGAATAATACCCTGAAGGCATTACAACTCCCTTTCCCACTCACAGAATGCCATGCCAACCTGCCCTCTCATGGAAACCCTCCCCGTCCTGTCAGCAAAGAAATGTGATTTGTGAACAATGTTGGGCATCTGTAATTTTCCCGCATTGAGTGGGTGTCAGGAAATAAGTAGTGGGGGAGATTTAAGTCCGTGAGCACATAAAAAGAAGGTGGGAGTGGAGGGGGGAGCACATCCTTAGCACGGGCAGCGGAACTGATGAGGTTTCCAGGGAGATTTAAGCAGAGAGACATGGCAATAGGAACAAGTCAAGAAAGCTGTGGAGGAGGAGAGCAAGCGGGCCCCCAGTTTGCCTCAGCTGGCAAGGAGCCTGTCCGTGAAGCTTTGTGACCAAGCAAAGATGCTCATGGTAAAAGCCAATGTCTTCCCTTGGAGACCAAAAATTACAAACATCAAAATCACAGTCTCCCCTTCTCTTCTCTCCACTGGCTTGTCTTCCTCCAAGCTGGAAGAAGAATCCATAGTAACACTGTTGTCATTGCCTCTCCTCCCACACCCTTCATTCCACTAAAATTAAAGCTTTGGTCCTAAGAACTAGGGCTTCAGATGGTGAGCCCTGCATGACAGACACCCCATCTTTAACTATCTCTGATTTCTAGTACAAGTCTACCTGACCTGCAGGAACTTTCCAGTAGTCGCGGATAGATGTGTATTTGACTGGTTGCCTGAGCTCCTGGGAGATGAATTGAAGATGAATCTCTCCGAGGGACTACTGACTTCAGCTTTAAAAAAAAAAAAACAGGAGAGAAGAAAAAAGAGAAAGCAGTAGCAAATTGTCATTAAAAAAATAAAATCATACAACTAAGTGACACCCGTCACCAAGCATGACAAGGACAGTGGTGTTAAGACAAAATTGAATGACTCCTTTGCTGCAGGCAGGGCTGTTGGTCTGAGCAGTATGTAAGGATATCGGGGAAGACATGAAATGAGGCAACATCTCCAGTCTCAACAGCAGCCGCTGCCGCCAGCAATCCGTGGTGAGAACAGAAAGCAGTGGATCTTCCGCCCTGCAAGAGTTCTCTGCTGGTCTCCTTGCACCAACCCATCCAAGGTGACAGGGAGCCTTGGGCCCTTCACTGGTACAAGAAGCTGAGGAGAAGGGGCATCTCTGGGGTCAGTGCAGGAAGCACTAATGTCAAGGCTGTTGGCATCAGACACCATGTCTGACAGGTGTTCTCTCCATCACCACAGAGTCGAGGCCATGGTGAACATAAGATGAAGTTAGCATTCTGAAGCCAGGCCTGGTTCTGGGTGGGTGGACGGGTGGGTGGGTGGGTGTCTGTTCCCACCTTTAAGAATCCATGTAGGTGAATAAGAGAGAAGTGTGGAGTGGCTATGATCAAAGCACATTATACACTGTTAAGTAATAAATGAAATAAAAACCATGAAAATATACAGAAGACTCTAGATCAACTAGGAACACTCCATATAGACCAATAGTTTAGAAAATGGTCCTTTGCACCAGCCAGCTGTGAATCCTGTTAGCAAATGTCTTCAGGCTTTCCCTGAAGCCTGTAGGAGATTACAGACTGCAATCCCTTAATGATGGGAATATGTTTCAATAAATGAGTGGCTGAAAGATCTTGACATTGTGGAAAACCACAGTGTATCCTCAAAGATGTCATGAGATCACATGATCTTTCTCTCCACCACCATACACATGATTCATTGATGCTTAAGTATCAGGCAGTGCACAACTGCATTTGATTCTGGTATTTTCCAGAGTAGCTCACCCTCTGCCCTTGCTGACCAGCTCACAAGGCCTGATATTAGGTTTCTGTTACAGCTACAATACTACTGAATGTCTGTACTGAAAAATGGAGCACCCATAATTATGTTTTGAATATTCAAAGAATGGCAACTGTCACTCCCTGCTTCAGTGGCTTCTGCAGGATCCATGAGGTCTTTTAAGAACTGAGTCCTGTTATCTGCGACATGGATGATCTACCGCCTCCTGTCCTATTTATGTCTGTCTTGTTCCTCCTCTTGTCTCATTGCTGTATCTTGAGTTGCTGAGATCTCAAGTGCTGTCCGTAGGTTGTATGGACAGAGCGGGGACTTGTTTCAGACATAGAAGAAATGTTTTCTTTATTTCCTTATAATAAGGTTTTTCTATTTCATATAATGTTGACCAGAGGTCTCTCACAGGTAGCCTTTACTGTTTTGAGGTAATCCTTGTGTCATATTGACATATTTCTAGCCATCCTAACCAAAAAGAAAGACATAGAAGACATATAATAAAAAACAGATGAAATTGGTTGCTTCAATGGGTTCCTAGTTTTTTTCAGGGCTTTCATCCTGAAAGTATGTTGAACTCTGTTGGAACCCCTTTTCTGTGTCTATTGAGATAATCATGTGATTTCTGACTTCAAGTCTACACATCTGTTGGGTTATACTTATTGATTTGGGTATGTTGAGCCAATCTTGCATCCCTGGAATAAAATCAACTTAAGCTATGGTGTGCAAGCTTCTCTGTGTGCTCTTGAATTCAGATCAAGAGTGTTTTCTTCAAAATTTTAAAAGTAAAACAGATGGAGAGAAATTGTCTCAACTCTTTAGCAGTATATATACATGTGTAATGTTTTTATTGTCATCTATTAATTATGCACATAGATTTCATTACGCCATCTTAATATCCGTATACAATGTATCTTGATCATAATCACCCCTAGCTCCCCTCTAATTGTCCTTCTGCTCCTACTGATTCCTCTCCTCTTCCCATCCACTCTTCCCTTTTTAGCTTTATGACTTCTCATGGGGTGGGAGAAGCCCCACTGGGCTTGTTATAATTGCTTACAGGAGTCTGGCCATCTTACCCATGGATGTACCAGTGAAGAAAACATCTGTTTTCCACCACCTACAGCTCTTCTGAGACAGACAGCAGTGCCTCATGGGTTCTCCCCCATTCTTCATGACAGATGTTGATGAACCCAGTCTTATATGGGTCTTGTACAGTTGTTCACAGATGCTGTAAGAGTTCAAGAGTTCAAAACCCATGGCATGCCTAGAAGATAGCATATGTACTGGCTGGCTTGGTACGTCAACTTGACACAAACTTGAGTTATCACAGAAAGAGGATCATTTTCTCAAATAGTGATCAAGGGTGGGAGGGGGTCCATTGTGGGTAGTGCCATCCCTTGGATGGTGCTCCTGGGATCTATAAAAAAGCAAGTTGAGCAAGCCAGGGGAAGCAAGTCAGTAAGTAAGCAACACCCCTCCATGGCTTCTGCATCAGCTCCTGTCTCCAGGTTCCTGCCCTGCTTGAGTTCCAGTCCTGACTTCCTTTGGTGATGAACAGCAATGCTGAAGTGTAAGCTGAATAAACCGTTTCCTCCCCAACTTGCTTCTTGGTCATGATGTTCATGCAGGAATACAAACCCTGACTAAGGCAGTATACTACAACATTCCAGCCCATCCCAAGCTCTTGGGGGTTAGGATAACTGACAGGAGGACTGGAGAAGTCATCAATAGGTCAGATGTATCTGCAGCTTTGGTGAGGCCAGGCCAAACCCACATATCTCCATTTGCATGGTTTGTAGTTTGCTTGTTTTACGTTATCAGCACTGTGGTGATGAAGCCTGAAACAGTTGATTAAACTATTCTGTGACCAACATAAGGAAGAGATGTGAAGGGCAAAGAAGAGACGAACAACAGAGACCCTCCATAACCCGCTTTGAAAAACATCCTCAGCAAGCAGTATTTCAAAAGTACATGGATCAACCTAAAAATATTTGGGGCAATTTATAAGCAGACTTCCACCAAAATGATAGAACACAATTATGCAAGTGGCTAAAAAAGAAAAAGAGAAGATATTTTTGACAGGCACGCAATTGTCTACTAAGCAAGGTAGTAGCCATAGCTGCCCACTAGGACCTTCGACCTCCCCACAATATCAAAGGAGAACTCAGTCTTGTGGAATAGACTCACTTCCAATCTGAAAGCAATTGGTTACCCCTTTAGCCATTTTACCATTATTGCTGATACATATGGTTCGATGTTATGTTCAGCACATTTATCTAGAGCAAAGACAGGTTACTAAATGTCCAAGAAATAACTTTTGAGGACAGGCTGTGTCAAGGGTCATGATTGCCATCTCTGGCATCCCTGCCCTGAATCCTTTAGTAGTAAAGAGAGAGCACAAGGGAGAGAGCAAGCCAAGCCCCAGATTCATGGTGTTAGCTAGGCAATTCCTTAGTGCTTAGCGCCTCTGTTATAAATGGGCATAGTGCCCGTTCTCAGGGCAAAGTTATTAAGCAAGATGCTATTTATGAAATTATTAGCATACTGTTAAAATACAGTGCCCAATGCTGAATAAACTGCTACTGTTATCACAAAGCTCTGCATTAAACCCAATGGCGAAAACTGATGCTCTTTTTTCTTTTAAAACTACATTCAGCTAACATAGAACAAAAGCAAAATCATGTAAAGAATTATTCAGACTCCATAAAGTCCATTTGCAGGATGATTTGGCTCAGGATGCAGAAGGTTGGGACGATAATTTTCATGCAAGTGTGTGTGTGTGTGTGTGTGTGTGTGTGTGTGTAAGAAAGGAAAAGAAGAGACTGAGAAAGGCAGCTAGCCACTGTCTCGGAGTTTGTTTATTCACGAGGATGCTGAAGCGGAGGGAACTGCACAACCTGACTAGATCACACCACCAGTTAATATGAGTTTGAGAATCTGGGGCTGGAGAGATGGCTCACCACTTAAGAGCACTGACTGCTCTTCCGAAGGTCCTGAGTTCAAACCCCAGCAATCTCATGGAGGTTCATAACCACCCATAAGAGATCTGACTCTCTCTTCTGGAGTATCTGAAGACAGCTACAGTGTACTTACATATAATAAATAAATAAATCTTTTTAAAAAAAATAAGAGTTTGAGAATCTGAACTCAAGTTCACTAGAGCGTAAATCTTCAATCGCCTCCGGCCTTTGACTAACCTAAGCTCACAGTCCCTCACCAACCCCTCCCCCAGCCTGCGTGACAACCTCGTTCTTGAACTGAAACAATTAATAAAATGAAAGTCTGATGACTACTTGGTCCAGAGAGTCTAATTTCCCTAAATAAGTAACAGGCCCCAAAGAGGATCTGAAGGAGGAATAATTATGCTTTCAACCACAAATAGGGGATGAAAGGAACAGTGCTGGTATTAGAGCAGTCTCCATGGAGATCAGTAAGGATGCTGAATTGTTTCTGAAATGATCAGATCGAGCTGCGGCCTTCTCTCCCATCTGAATTGAGTGGCACGGATCCAGAGACGCCATCTCTGGTCTAGGAGGTTGCATGAGCTTTTAAGGGGCAAATCAAGATTTCCCTTCCTGGGGATCAGTACTGTACTTTAAGAAGATTAGCAGGGGACAAAAGAGTCTCCCTTTGGCTGAGTGACAGTCCAGATTCCTGAGTGTTGGAGAAATATGACTCTGCGACCTCAATCAATGAAGTGTCCCCTTGTGCCCGCTTGTGTCCAATCACATTGCAGCTCTTGCTGTCTGGACACAGCTTCCCACCTCCTCGGCCTTTTGCCAGCCCCTCTCTTCTTGGAAAGTTCTGAGTGACTCACTGGGAGGCAAAATCCCTTCAGTCTACCACTGAAGTCTTGCCTCAGCACAAGAGTCTGTCTTAGCAAAACTCCGCGTGAGTCTGTGTCAACTGACACCACTTGGCCTGAGTCCGTGGAGTGTCAAGTAGCCAACAGAACACCACCAGGAGATTTTTGATGTGTTTCTCTCTATTGAGTCCTCTCATGTGCTTGCTTCAGGAAATATCCTTTTAGATGTATCTGTTTCAGTGAAACGTTCCTTCACACATCTGCCTCGGCAAAACATCCTCTCACCTGTGTCTGCTTCAGGAACACACTCCTACATGTTTGCCCCAGCAAAACACCATCTGGCAAGACTGGCTTTCCAAAGAAACCATAAGTTTCCACTTCACTTAGGTGTCACCGCTGGGCCATGTGTTTACTCTAGGGGACATCTCCCTAAAGCCACATTGTCATGCTCCCTGTGACTAATTCGGAATCCTGAGGAAACCTCTGCAGCCATTTCCTTGTCCAAGGGAAACTTTTGCTGCCTCAGGCTCTTGAAACTGCAACTTCAGCATCAGCAGAGGACTGGAAACACAGTGGGTAGGTTGCTCACAGCATGGAGTCGTGGGGTTTTGAACCATCTGTATCCTTGCAGTGGAAATTATTACCTAATAATACTTTGATCAGAGAAGGGATCCTTATCATTGGGCCCAAGCCTTTAAAATTTCGTCACGCTTCTGTGGATTGGTGACAAACACCCCTGGAAATTTCTGTGCATGGCAGCACTGTGGGCACCCATGGTGTGCAGCCTGGCTTGAGAAACAGGCACTAGCAAATCAGGGGAAGAGGGTTAACAGCAGCAGGCTTGTCTGTGACATGGTGAGATGCCACAGTTACTCAAGGAATCATCTTGGAGCTGGGAATCATTTCTCTAAGAGATTGTTATTGGATGACCGCCCCCCCCATCAGTGGAGCTTTTATGCAGCAAATTCATTGGACCCTGGAAAACTCAGACTAGCTTCAGCCAGTATTTTGGAAGCTTAAATGTCCCCGATTAAATCCACTATGGGAGAAGACTCCTACGATTGCTTGGCAGTGTGGGATTTTGAGAGCAGTATGAATCCTTGCCAAGGCTCTAACCTCATTATTTATCCCGGGAGTCATTGTCACTCTTGTGTAAGCATGACAGCTAACATGCCTCGTGTTAGTGGTGACAGCTATGATTCAGTATTAGCTTATTACAAATATCTTCTAAATGGAAAGTAAGTGTCACGTAGGGCTAAGCCCTCCTGTGGACTTGGGAATTGTTCAACAGCACAGGGGAAGATTGGGTGTTTGACTGAAGAGACCACAGATAAGGACAAGAATGTTCTTTGCATCATACAGCAGAGGACGTCAGACAACTCCGTCCAATGCTCTGACAACAACCTAGCTAGACACTTATCCCTTGCTGTACTCTGACCCACTCCTCTCTCTTCTCCCAATTAAATCTTTCCACATGAGGCTCATCTAAGCTTCTCTCCAGCCACAGTTAACTTTCATTGTTTAGTCTTCTTTTTATTAATTTATTTACCTTACATGCCGGATCACAGCTTCCCTCCCTCCTCTCCTTACAGTCCCTCCCTCTTAACTGCCCTCCCCCAAGCCCTCCTCCTCCTCCCCATGCTCCTTACCTTTTCTCCTCAGAGAAAGGGAGGCCTCCCAGACATATCCACCCACTGTGGAATATCAGGTTGCAGTATGTGTAGGTGTTTCTTCTCCTATTGAGGCTAGATAAAGCAGCCCAGTCAAGGAAAAGGGATTCAAAGGCAGGCAGAGAGCCCCTGCTCCTCCTGCTGTTAGGGGTCGCACCTGAAGACCAAGCTACACATCTGTTACATATGTGTTAGAAGTTCTCCCATGCAACTTGGTGGTTTAGCTTTAGTGAGCCCTTATGGTGTTGTTTATTCTTAATTGGCAATAATTGTACATATTTGAGGAGTAGAATTTTATACACATATAAAATGTATAATGCCCAATCAGGATGATTAACATCCCATCTCCTTAAATAATTATCATTTATTTATGTTCAAAAGAAAAATCTCAACTCCTCTATTTTGAAGTTTTGTGAAATACATAATAATTTTTTGTATACCATAGAAACACAACGCCATGAAATGCAGGGGTTTCATCCATCCGATCTCTGTGCACTTTGGTAATCATTACTGGCCTCCCTTGATCCTTCCTCCCCTGTTCCTCTAAGCTTCTGGTGGCTGATTTTTCTGTTCTCTCCTTCTGTGAGTTAACTTGCTAGCTTCCACAGTGAGACCACTGAAATCTCTTCTTGACCGAACTATTCTATGGTTCTCCTTATAAAAGGATTTCAGGCTCGAGGCTAAGCTTTCTCAACATGCTAAGGAGTGAAGCACACAGCATTTGGGTCTTCTCTTTCCCTCGAAACTCTCATCAGATCTGGAGTCAGAGTATGGGCAGCCTGAGTGATGATGGGCCATCTAGGCAGTGCTTTCTATTGAACTGATTGCCTTCCTGCATCAAGTCAGCTCCAGAGAGGGTGTTGCAACCCAGAAGCATCCAGGAGGCAGAGGAGACACAGCAACAGTAGCACAGTGGGTGACCTGGATCCTGTTTATCACCTTGATAAGACGTTAGCGTTCTTCCCTGAAACTGACTCAGATGAAGCTAGTCACCCTCGGCTGCTAGAGCCATAAGGCTTAACAATAATTACCATGAAGAAGAGCTTCCAGCTGAGAGTGTCACTGTCCAGAGCTAGAGTTTCATATTTAATAACTAAATCCTTATTGAAAGATCCACTTGTCTGGCGTGTAGGGACCACACAGTGTTGGGGAGATGACCTTATTTTTCTTAGACTCCATATGAACAAAGTAATGGGAGGGAAGGCAGAAGGCGTGCTACTCTTTCTAAGAATACTGTAAGGCTTGAGATGGGAGCTGCATGTAGTGACTGGCCACAAAGATTTTTCATTTCATGCAAAATTGTTTCTGCTTCACATTAGCTAAGAGGCTGCCACATTCCCACTTCTTCAAATTAAAAAGGCATCGCACATTATGTTTGTGTAAACTTCAATTATTTGAGTCAATGAGACTTGGCCCTGTAAATTACTTTAATTTTTTTTCTCTATTATAAGATTTTGAAAGCTCGCTTCAGAAACGTTGGAAGAAATAACAAATTATACACTACTCTACAATTCAACAGTTGCTCCTGCACGTTTATCCACTGATTTTCACGGATCCCACTCTCTGGGCTGGGGCAGTAGCCAAGGCAAACGGGCCCCTGCTTTCCACAGTGGGCATGTCATCAGAGGGAGAGCGCCAATGGGAAAGGAACCAAGAAACTGTCAGGTAGAGGTAAATGCTGTGGTGAAACAAAACAAAGCAATGTGGTGGGCACCCTGCAGCTAAGAAAGATTCTGGGCCTCCAAGAAAGGGCAGCATTGGAGTCAAAGCCTGAACAAAAATAAGAAAAAATGTGTGAGGTGTTAAGAGAAGAGACTTGGGGATAAAGCCTGCAGCCAAGCCAATTGTCCTGAATGGCATGTTTGAGAAGCAAAAAGAATGTCCATGTGTCTGGATTGTTGTGGGTGTGGAAGCAAGGCTGGAGACCGGGGGAGGGGCTAGACAACAGTAGGTACCGGTCAGAGGTTTGGGTTTTACTGGGGTGCAGATGCTTTGTTGGGAATCTCGTGAGTTTGTTAGACCCCACGAATTCTGGAGGAAAAAGCAAAAGCAGGAAACTTGATGGAAACATGATTGCAATACTCTGGGAAGGAAATAAAATGGCAGAACCAGAAGAAAAGAGAACACAGCTGGGACATGTAGAGAAACAGACATCAGTGCATGGATGTAGGAAACCAGAGACAAGAGGAATCTACAAAGAGTCGGGGCTTTGACCTAAGTGACCAGTGGAGGAGACTGGGGAGGCATAGGTCTAAGTGATAGAAAGAATAAAAGGAGGTGGGATAAGGGATAAGATCTGTTTGGACAATGTTGCATCTGAAATGCCCATGAGACACTCAAGTGGCGATTCTAGAGGTCATCCACAGATCAGAGTATCCAGCAAAGGATAAGTGGAGACCTGTGAAATTAACAATCATTTACATGGGACTGGCTGAAGTCACTAAGCAAATTGAAAGGAAAAGTGTCCCGCCCCCAACAGAGTCATGTGATCTTGTGGCCAGGAAAAAGAAGAACTGGGAGAAGTGCCTGTGAAGTGGAGGAATTCTGGGAGAGAGAAGCAGGAGGAGAGAGTGGGAGGAAGGGTATGAATTCAATACTCCAGAGAGGCTGAGTGACGCAAGAGGAGTGGTCAAGCAGCCGACCACAGCCTTGACCTGGACAGCCAGCAGTCCTGAGCATGCCCTATTCCTTCTGGAGATAAGCAGCTGAACTCACAAGACAGTCTTAACCACAGACCATGAACATGCACCCAAGGCCTTCTGTCCTTTTCCTTCTGAACCACTGGAGAGCAAAGTAATCTCAGTGGGGCCCACTGTGCCCTGTGGTCATAAATCAAAACATGCCCCTCCCCTTCCCCCCTCCAACCTTCTCAACACACCCTAAGGGATTTGTAGGTTCCCTGACCTGTGAGACCAAGGAAGGAGAGACAGATTTAAACCACTACATATTTTTGCCCAAAGTTCTTGTGTACAAAATTCTAGAAGTCTCTCATAAATATTATTCACTTATTTTAAGAAGCAATGTACTACGGTAGTTTTCTAAAGAAAAATAATTCAGGCATCCTGTATGTATTGGTAGTCTGCCAATCACAACAAACAAATATTCAGATTTGTGAATGCTATGTGGAGGTTAATTCCGAGAAGTTGATAAAGTTGGGAAACACGAGTTAGACATCCTAGAAGCTTTGAAGACATAAATAACAGCACCAGTATTTACATTTTGTCATAAAAGGATTCATTTATGCTTTCCTTGTGATTTCGAAAGACCCCATGGAAGCTATGTTCATGAGTTGAACTTATTAATATCTCATATTAGACCACCCATGTTTTCCAAGAATGGAAAAAAATTGTTCTCATAAACTTAAGGATGTGCTCTACAGCCAAGTAACAAGTGCACACAGGATCAGATTTTGAAATGGACATTTGCAGGCTTTCTTTTTTAAACCTACTTTTAATAAGGGTCCTCAAATGCTTCAATGCCACTTCTAGCCTACCATAGAGGAGAAAAGGTGGTAAATAGAACAAGGGGATGTGGACTCTGTTTGGAAGTAGTTTCTTAGAGTGATTACAATCTCCATTGTCAGGATACCAACAGCCCAGTTCAGCAGCGTCAGGATAGCAAACACAAATCAGCAGTTGGTGGCACAACCCAGCAGAAACAGCCAGGCCTTCGCCGAATTAGCACAAGTCTGTGGGAGCAACCAGAACCGGAAGTTCTCTGCCATGCCTCTCTCAAAGAAGTAAAGACCAGTGAAGACTCAAACCAACAGAGCATTGCAAGGCTGGCTACTCAAGGTCCCATCACTGTCTGCTGAGACCTATTTATACTTTGTCCAAACATCACATGTCCTCCCACAGGTCTTGCCTCAGAAAAACACCATGTGAGTCTGCATCACATGACACAAGAAACTTCCACTTCAGAGATTAGCGGGTGGCAGCTTCTCTTAGCAATACAGCTTTTGCAAAACAACTGACTAATGCCAGCCCTCATTTCTAAAAGCCAGACCAAAAGGAACAATGTATTCCCAGGAAACAGTGCCTTTGAGAGTAACCAATAAACCAGTACTACTCAAATAATTATGCTTCTACCAATGGCCTCAACCTCATCAAAAATCTAAAAGACCATTCTGCCTTCTCTGTGTCTCCTATTTAAATGTTGGGAGATCAATGAACACATCAGCTTGTCACTGAGCTTGGTGTGAGAAACACGAAGCAAAACAGGACACGGTCCCTGTCTCAGAAGAAACATTGTATCAAGAAACACATTGCTAGAACATTGTATGATAATCACTCCATGAGAAAAACACACCAAGGGTTACAGAGCAGAAAGAATTAAACTTGGTCTGGGCAAGGAAAGCAAAGGAATTATCCCACAGACGGCGTTCAGGTTTTAGTGTTCACAATAGACATATTTATTTCAGTAGAAGATAGAAGAGCAGGAACTCTAGGTAGAGAGGCAATGTTTTGGTTCCTATTCTGTTGTGATAAAAACACAATGCATGTAATAGAGAATAAAGACTTTTGATCCCACTTACAGGTCCAGAGGCATGAGCACCTGTCATGTCAGACAGACGTGCAGCAAGCAGCAGGAGCAGCAAACTAGGGAATCAGATCTCAACTCCACAGAAAAAAATGCCGAGAAAGCAAACTGGAAGTGAGGGCTAAAAACCCCCAAAGCCCACTCCCAGTGGCATGCTTCCTCCAAAAAAGCCACACCTCATAATAGTGCCACTCCCTATGGGCCAAGCATTCAAGCACATGAGTCTGTGTGGGCCATACCTATTCAAAGCACCACATTCCACTCCCTGGTCCTGTAGCCATAACATAGTGCAAAATGTATTTAGCCCAACTTCAAAAGTCCTCACAGTAAATAACAATCTCAAATGTTTAAAATTCTTAAGTTCAATGTCTCTTCAGAGACTCATGCAGTCTCCTAACTACAATTTTCTATAGCATCAAAATGAAAGAGCAGGTCATATACTTCCAATATATAATGGCACGAGATATATATTGCCATTTCAAATGAGAGGAAAGGGAGCGTAGTGAGGAAATACTGGACCAAAGCAAGATCAGAAACCATCTGGGCAAACTCCAAAGTCTGCATCTCCTTGTCTGAGGGCAAAGCGCCTTTCAGATCTCCGATTCCTTCCGGCTTTGTTGACCACAACCCACTTCTCTCTCTTGGGCTGGCTCTACTCCCTGTTAGCAGCATTTCTCGACAAGTATCCCATAGATCTGTCATCTTCAATATTTTGGTGTCTCCAAGGCAACCTAGACTTCACCTTCACAGCTTCATACAATGGCCTTTCTGTGCCTCCATATAGGCACATCCCTGAATGTTCCTGGCTTTAGCAGATCTTAGTCTCAGAGGGAGATTCCATAACCCCTTTGTCGCATTCAGAACTAGAACATGGCTAATCCTGCCACATTCCGATGTTTGCTGGGGCTGGAATATGGTCTCCTCATTCAATTACATCTTCACCAGCTTTCTGTTTTCAGTGGTTTCCTTCATTGTCTAAACTTGACTCTCCTGAAACTTGCTCTGTAGACCAGGCTGGCCTTGAATTTAGAAATCTGTCAACCTCTGCCTTCTGGGTGCTGAGATTAAAGGTGTGCACCTCCATGCCTGGACCTAAGCTGTTCTTTAAAGTTGAAAGCTTGACTGGCCGGGGTCTGCCCTGAGGTCACCACTCCCTTTACTCCATTCTGCCCATTTATCTTCTTGAACACAGGTTTTAGTTCTATTCCACTTCCTGCTCGCCCTTTTCTCCTCAATCAGTCCATTTTGTATTTTTATTTGTTCAGCTTGCCTTAGTAAATTATAGATCTTCATAAGAGTGGACACTAGTAACTACACAACAGAGCCAATAATAGGCTGTTTTGTGATTTCCTCTACCAAAGGAATCGATCAAAACTCTCTTCAATTTCACCTCAGGCAAGGGCAACAACCAGTCACATTCTATGCCAAAATATCACAAAACGGTCTCTATGTCACATACTAATATTCTTCTCTGAAACCTCTAGAGCCAGGCTCCTACAGTTCAAATCACCCTCAGCACCACTATCTTCCATGCTTCTACTAGTATGGTCCATTAAACCTCATGTATAGGATTCCACTGCTTTTCTATTCCAAAGTCCATATTCCTCCACACATGGTCAGAAATCAGCACCCCCTTCATGGCCTCTGAATCAGCCCTTGCCTCCAGGATCCTTCCCTGTTTAATGCCTATCTTGACTTCCTTTGGGGTAGGTTGAGTATTTCCTATCCCTATTGAAGAGTCTAAATCTTTATTTTAAAATGGCATAGACCAAAGAAGCAGAAGTTTCTAGGTTATGTAGAAATAGTCAGTCACAAAAACCAGATCAAAACCAGTTAGAACTCAAAATCACAGTAGTCTGTGTTTAGATATATTGGATCCAAGAAGTGTTCTCTCTCTCTCTCTCTCTCTCTCTCTCTCTCTCTCTCTCTCTCTCTCTCTCGTGTGTGGTGTGTGTGTGTGTGTGTGTGTGTGTGTGTGTGTGTGTGTGTTGCATTTGGCCAAGGGCCAGACTGAACATCTGGGCCTAAGGAGGTGCTACTATAACTAGCCTACAAGAAATGAAAATATTCTAAAGAGACATTCAGACTATCAGATTTGCAACAATAGTCCCCCAAAGTTGGAATTCCACCAAGAATTTCATACTGGGAGAGGGAAATGACTGAAGTCTGGTGCCAGCCAGAAAAAGAACTTGTCTCTTGGAAAGAAATTTTACAGTTTTGCCCACCTGTTGGACAGTCTTTCTGGAGGAGGCTGGAGCTGAGACCTTGATGATGGCCTAGGACATGAACTGTATCTGTGCATGCCTCTGTCCCTTTACGTGAACCTACATCTCATGTAAGAATCCCGAAGACAGACTCGAGGTGACTACAGGATGCTGTTGTGCCTCTGACCATACCAAATAAACCTGTTTGTACTTTTGACTATTAATTTGTCTCTTTAGTTGGCCAACAAGGATGGCGGCTCTGACTCATGACAGGACCACTTCATTACTGTTCCGTGCTAGTTGAGACATTTACTCAATGTGGCTCCAGTCCAAGGCCACAACTATCTGAACAGTTAGCTCTGCTGGCTGTTAAGGAACCCTGAACCATGGGACTTAATGTCCACTGGCAAGGCTCACGAGAAGGAACGATGACCAGGAAGGCTGGAGGGAATCTTGGCGTCACATTGTCCCACATTCTTTCCATGTGTCGCGTCGTTAAGAGAGGAGTAAACCATGCAACCCTCAGTGACCATAAATGAAAGAGTCACAGAGAGCATGTGACTCACCAAAAGGTAGCAAGCTCACGGCTTCCCCTGAAGGAGATGCTGTTTCCTTATGTGAGCTAATCTCTAGAACCCAGGGATGGTCTGCCACTGCTACGAAGCTGTACCCTGACTCATCACTGTCCCCTCAAAAGAGCGAGCCGGAAGGGGAGCAACAGTGGACGGTGACATGGGAGACAGGAAGGCAGAGTGCGAGTGAGGTCAGCCATGCAGATCCTGGCTGCTTCCTAGTCTTGCTCTGCCTCTGAGCAAGACTGCAACCTGCAGCTTTCCCCTCATCGCTCTGGGAGCCCATTAAATAGGCCCATAAGCTGTGTCTACTAGCCGCACTGTCTTAGGAGAGATCATCTAAATCCTGGATGCCTTTTGGCCCATCTCTGACAATAGCAATACTTTCTTCTAGAGGCATTTAAGGATTAAGGGAATGCTCGCAATGGTGTTAACTTATCAATGACTAAGATCATTATTACGGTTAGTCCAGGCTTCCATGCAAGCGACTATTCCAAATATACTTATGGTGTCTGTGTTTGACAAAGAAAAGACTCCAGTCAGGGTAGAGGAGAGTAGGAAATGGGGGAAGGGGTTGGCTGACCTCATCCAACAAGAAGGCGAGTCTGGGCCATCCCAGAGGAACGGGACTCCCATCCTCTGTCTTTCTCTCCTCCATGCCACTCCCTTCCTACTCTCAGAGATTTGCTTTTAGAGGCTCCTCGGACACTTCTAGCAGGGAGCAAGGCTCTCTACCCATAAGCCCCATGATCTTAGAAGCTCAGTGATTCTGGCCAAGTCTCAGAGGGAGACTTCCCTGTAGTAGTCGGCCAGTCACTTCCGAGGCAAGGTGTCAGGTGGCATTAGGAGCTGTCCAGGTGCTCAACATCCTCAAAACTGATGAGAAAAACAACAGACCACTGACGGTCTGATCACTCCTCTGTAATTCTCATGCATTCTGCCTCCAGGGCACCTGAGAGACGTCGTCAAAAGCACATGGACAGGTCAGTGTCTAGAGCATCATTAAGTCATCCTGTGAACACAAAGGAACTCTCTCACCCTATCACCTTCTGTTTCCTTATCTATAAAATGGTCCCAAAGATTCATGAGATTCTAGTAAGACTAAAAAAGAATGAGATTGGCCCAGCCTCATAACTACTAGGTGAGCAGTTGCAAGTATTTACAGGTCAGGGTAACTATCTGTGTGTAGCTTTCCAGCTCAGGAGCTCGGACATGTGCGTGACGTATCACACATGTTGGCCGGAGTGGAGATTTATCACTTTTACAAAATGTTTTGAAGGTTGCATCACCCGCCCCTCACACGCTACAAGCGGCATTGTCATTGATATGTGGTCTGGAATCTCTGGCTTTGTTGTGGTGGTGAAATTCTTAGTCGCTGTTAAATAAAATACAGAAGACTGTTAGCTTGGGATGAGGCCCTGCGCTAGGCCCAACAGGCCAAACGAAAGTTGGTTTTTTCATGCTAACGTCATGGACCACCAAGCCAAAAAACTAAACCCTTTTTCTGGCCTTCCAAGATCCTAAAAGTATAAAATAGTTCTCAAGTTTCCTTCTTTATCTGTCAGACTAAGAACCTGAGCTCCCTGTGACCACGAGGTCTGTCTCGTCATCGGTATTTGATAAACCTCTGTCATGTAAGCAGGCTTTCTGTGACCTTCATCTGTCTCTTTGCTTATGTGATGATAACAGAAGCACCTACTGGGGTTGTCGGCTCAGCAAACACATCAGAGAAATATTCTTTCAAGAAATTCATTTAAAGATGCTTCCACTTAATGCCAGTGGGAACAGGGGTAGGGACTGGGTAGGCAGTTAAGGGTAAAAAGACGTCAAGAAAAGGGACCAGCTTCTTTCTTGGCTAGAAGCCAGAAATGCCCTTGTGCCTGACCACAGCCTTATTCTTGCCAGAGGCTAACGATGCCAGAAGTGTTTAAGTCAAAATGTCTCCGGACTTGCTGTGGCTTGAGGCCAAAAGTGCCAGTAAGGGCAGGGTAAGGATTTGGTTCTCCCTTATATCCTTCCCCCGACAGAATGCACTTTCCTTGAAGCCATAGTGAGGACATGTCTAAATCGCTGGCACCGGGTTACCTGGGAACTTCATTAGATCGCTCACCCTTTAACCAGTGAAGCCTTATTACCTTTAAGGCAGTGACAGTCAGTGGCATTCCAGGGCCCCCTTCTGCTGTATGGATCCGCCCTCTTTACTTTCTCTTAATCTCATTATAATAAAATACTTCATAAAACTCACCCTCTGTGGTCCATGATTTCATACTTGGAGTTCTCAAGATGAGAATCCAAAAGCCATTTTTCGATGGCTTGGAGCCATCAAGTTTTCAGAGGCTTCGTCCCAGAGATCAACTCACCCAAGAGCTGAGGAGGATTCCACTGCTCCCAAACACCCCTGGAAGGGGGCAGCCCGATGCCTCAGTGGTTAAGAGTACCGGTCGCTCTCGCAGAGGACAAGGGTTTGATCCCAGCACCCACATGGCAGCTGATGACTATCTGAAGCTCCAGTTTCAAAGGATATGATGCTCTCCTTTGGCCTCCTAAAAGCACTAGACGCGCATGTGGTGCACATATGCATATGCAGAGAAACACTCTCCCGCACAAAATACATAAACAAATCTTAAAAAAAAAAAAAAAAAAAAAAAAAAGACACCCAGGGTCCATGCTTGCACAGTTGAAATTCAGCCCATAGCAAGAACTGAAAAGGTGGTCTCAAATGCGTGGGAAACACGCTTCTCCACCTTCTGGGCTTCTGTTTCCCAGGACAAGACTCCATTAAGGGCATCAGAAGGGAGAGAAGCAAAGTCACCTCCCAGGACGCTATGGAACTGAAGAGGGCCCAGGGAGACTGACAATAACCCAAGGCTTGGCAGCTCCCCCGAAGGGCGACAACCGCCAGGGTGGATCCTTGACCCAGGAGAGACTCAGGCTGTTTCTCACTTACCAGATGGAGGAAGGTTTCAAATCACACTGAGTCTGGAGTAAAGAAAGTGAGGAGACAGAAACAGGCCTTCTTAATCCTTGCTTCGCGGAGTAGGAGGCGGGAGAGGGGGCAGATGGGAGAGGGAAAGAGGCGGTGAGGGGGGCGGTGGGAAAGTGTTCTCACCAGTAAAAGCTTCCAAAGAGCTCAAAGAAGATGAGAGAAGTACAGCCTGTTGAGGGAGACCTGCAGGTCAGTGTGACAGTGGGACGAAGGCCCGCTTGAATCACGACATCTCCCGGATTTTGTGCTACTGTCTTGCTGACTAGAGCACCATTAAGCTTAGGAATGTTTTATTGTGAACAAACAATATGAAAGAGTTAACTGCTCAGGCACCTCAGTTGAAGGAGCCACTCTCCTGCTGGGGGGCGGAGGGGGGTCCTCTGACTTTGCTTTAATTTCATCTGCGCATGTGCTTTGCTGTTTTTATCTACGCATGTCTCCAGGCACCATTGTCTCTCTTCACCCTCAGTGCACCACAGCCAAAGGCTCCCTGACGGTCATTCTCAAGCTGCCATGACCTTGGGTGCTCTACATTTGCCCTGGTCTGAAGGGACAAGTTGTCCCTAGAAGGAGAATCTGAATCTATTGTGTTGAGCCAGTACACTGTGTCTCCCGTGGACAAAAAGGGACAGAGCTATCCACAGTTAAACAGGAACCCAAGCGACAGTTACAAAACAGGGGGTTTTGAGCTGAGCAGACCCTGCCCCAAGTTCTTACCTGCCCTTTTCCATGGTAAGAACCCTGTGACTTGCAGGCCTCAGCCAGCACTTTGCGAACCAGCTTTCACTTCCAGTAAGGGAACCAGTTCCTCCCTCAGAGATCTCCCTTAGGATACACTGTTACCGCCACCTCACACTTCGCAGCAGCTTCGACTTAAACTTTAGGCTAACCCAGAGTTTAGGATCCCAGACCTCGGAAGAAAACCATCAGGAGCCGCCTGATTTTCTGGAGTAGCTGCTGTCGCACCCGCCCAGTGTTTGAATCTCTGGGAGAATTATTTCAATAACACTCTGCCTTTTAAAGGGCTGTGGGAGAGATAATTAGCACTTACCCATTGTCTGAAAATGGCAGGTTATAAAATCTAGCAATCTAGCTCAGCTTTCATTTTTAGATCTTTTATGGAACATGAAATTCTACTCTGCAATCTTGATAGAAAAGCCTCGTTTTTTTTCTTTCTTTCTTTTTTTTTTTTTTGTGCATTTAGAGATTTATTTCCGTCTCAATTTTGAAATCCAAAAAGCCCCACACTTTTGTGATATAGGCACGCTCTCCCGCCCCCCCCCAGGACAACTTTATTGGCAATAATAATAATAATAATAATTAATAATACACTGGGATAGGAATCTAGAGTCCTGGCAGCTGCCAGGAAGAGAATGGGGAGGGGAGGGGGCATGGCTGCAGTTTCTTAGTTAGAAATCAAGAAAGTAGTGGCTATTGTTCTTGAAAGTCCAGAGTCTTGTGCAAAACCACTTCTGGCTCTGAGTCATTAAGTTTGTGTCAAGCTGGGTTGACTCCTGACCCCTCAAGTGTCTCTTAGACTCAACCCTATCCAAAATGATCCTTCATCTCCTGGCAAGGGTGACTGGCTTGGGAGAAGGCAGGTAGTCAAATCAAAATGATAAAAATCTAGCTTGTAGTCCTTTTAGAAATTTAGGAAAGGATTATTCGCTGTCTTATGTGTTAGGCCCAGAGTCACTGAGGGCCAGTTTGCCTGATTTTGTGCTGCTTTTCCAAGGTGTGTGGAAAGGCAGGCTCAAGATCAGAGGATGGCAATGAAGATGCCAAGACTAAAGCATGTCAGCCCTGAACTTACCAACTGTCAGCTACAAAAACAAGACCTTTGATGCTAATGTCACTCCTCAGAGGGGCTGCAGATGAGGAGTTGCCTTGTGAACCTTCTCCATACCTTAACTTTTCAAATAAAGGCTTGAGCCAATGATTGGGCAGGAGGAAGTGGGAGGAGCTGAGAGTCTAGGGGATGAGCAAAGGGGATAAACAGGGAGGGGAGGAGCTACGGGAGATCAATAGAGAGGCGGGCAGAGGGAGAGAGAAGCTCGTGGCCTGGAGAAACTGCAAGTTATATGGGATAATATAGATGGAAATAGAGTAGTGTGGTGGGAGGTTGCCAAATCTAGGCTTGTAGCTTCTTTTGTTGACTGTTGAATTGAGCTTTCTTTTACCGGGTATTTGGGTTGGAAACTAAGTAGTAACAAAATGGTGCCCAACGTATTGTTTAGAACCTAACAAACTTGAGATAAAGCATTAACTGCTCCTGAAGCCCTGAATGGCTTTGGCAGTAAGTACAAAGGGTGCCAGACCAGGTAATTCATTGATATGAGAGATATATAGCATCTTGACACTTAAAGATGGGAAAAACAATAAAGGCCTTTTTGGCTCTATGTGATGATATTTTGAATGGTTTCACAGGAATGGATTTAGAGGGAAAAGGCATTGATATTGCAATACGTATTCTTTTGATTTACTATGTCATCTCAAAAGACAGGGTCCTAGACAAAAAATTCCTTGCCTTTGAAAAGAGATTACAAGTTACACTGGAACTAAAGGTTCAGGATTTCATAGGTCAAAATAAGGCAAATGCTGCAATATTAGAATTACAACATAAAGAGAAGCTAAGATTATGGAAGCAGGGCTTAGAACAGAAGATACAGGAAATTATAGAACAGCATGAATGACAGAAAGAGAAATTTAAGACTTGGCAATGTGGCCTAGAGGAAACACTAGAATTGAAGACCCAGGAAATTATAGAACAGAATAAGAGACAGAAAGAGGAGAATGAAGGTGGGAGACAGGAGTTAGAAAAGATGCTAGAACAAAGGATGCAGCAGTTCACAGATCAGATTGAGCAGCAGAGAGAAAATAATAAGGATTGGAAGCTAGACTTGGAGAATAACCTTTTAAAATTAATCAATCAAAATAAAATGGACAGTAGACTATCAGAATTGCAATATAAAGAAAAGATCAAAATGTGGAGGCAGAACCTTGAACAAAAAATACAGGAACTCAAGGAAAAGGAAAATACTCAGGGAGAGATAGAAGATAAAAGTAGATAAAGCCAACCAAAGGTTATTAAAAAAAAAACAAACTTTAGTCTATCTGGTCAATATACAACAAAGACCTCCAGATGATGATCATCCACAGGGTTATCAGGAATTCAAATGGCAACCTATGGATGTGTTAGATCTAAGAAAATTTAAGGAAAGTGTCACTAATTTTGGAATGCATTCACCATTTGTGAAGCAAATTCTGACTTCTTGGGCTATTAAAAATAGAATAATCCCACAAGACTGGAAGGATATGGCAAAGGAAATACTAGAACCTGCTGCTAATTTACAATGGGTTGCAGGGTGGAGAGACGGTGCAAAGGAGATAGCACGACAAAATAGAGCCAGGAGTAGAGAGATTTCTGTAGACCAACTGTTTGGAGAGGGTCGCTTTGCTGAGGTAGAAGTGCAGGCTATATATGATGAAGAAACCCTAGCCTTGTGTCGATTGTCAGCTTTAAGGGCCTGGGACAAAGTTGCAGAATCAGGGAAAAGACTTGAACCATTTACTCAAGTCATACAAGGTCCACAAGAAACCTTCTCTGACTTTTTACAAAGACTAACCTCAGCTGTGGAAAGGAGTATATCAGATTCCGCAGCAAGGAAGGCAATAATTGAGTCTTTAGCTTTTGAGAATGCAAATACTGAATGCAAGGAAGTAATCAGACCAATGAGGACAAGGTCAGCATCAATAGATGGATGGATTAGATATACAATTGCTGTTGTATCTCATTCACCTCATATGACTGTAATAAGAAAAGCTGCCACTAGACACTTAGAAATGACCCAAGTTTCCAAATGTTTTATTTGAGTGAGTGGGGTCATCTCAGAAAGGACTGTAGAAAAAAACAAAGTAATATCAAAAGGGGGCCTATGCCTTTGGGAATATGTCAAAGGTGTGGCAGAGGCCGACATTTGACTAGGGAATGTAGATCAAGAACAGACAAATGGGGCAACATCCTGCCAAAAAACTCCCAGGGGGTCCTCTCGCAGGCCACAATGCCAGACAGGGAGAGTTCTCTTCCTCAGGACAATTAAGTGTCACTGTGTCAAAAACAGATGTTCTAAGACCAGATAAGACTGAAGCAAGTTCTGTAGACAATTCAAAAAGCCTCAAAGGGATCCAAAAACGAATATTTTGGCAAACTTCTATAGAGGATCACAGGCCAAAACTAAGAATATTAGTAAACAATATTGGCATTGAAGGAATGGTTGACACTGGAGCAGATGTCACCATTATCTCTCCAAAATCTTGGCCTGTAAGTTGGCCACTTCAAGAAGTAGACATCCAATTTCAAGGAGTTGGGACCTTATCCTAAATAAAGCAAAGTACCAGATGGCTTAAATGTATAGGACCAGAAGGTCAGGTAGGACAATTGAGGCCATGTGTGGCTGATATAGCCATTAACTTATGAGGAAGAGATCTATTACAGTAGTGGAAAACCCAAATTAATATCCCCTCAGTCTCAGTATCTAACCAAGAAACTAGTCAGGCTCCTAATAAAAATCTTAAATTAGTTAGGGAATGTTATTGAAGGCAGTTACAGACTGTCCAAGCTGTCCACAAACAAGATACAGCAGAGGCTGACAATTTAGCTTTACCCTAAGGAGCTATTGTTGCCAAAATACCAACAGCCTTACCACTAAGGTGGTTGACTGGCCAACCCATTTGGATTGCTATCACTTGGCAACAAGCCAAGAAAATTGTGAAGCAATGCCCTATTTATTCGTTATATAACCAGACCCCATTGCCTATGGGGTTAGACATTGACATTTGGCAAATGGATGTCCTCCATTTTACAGAATTTGGCAAACTGAAGTATGTGCACCATACTATAGACACATATTCAGGATTTCAATGGGCAACTGCATTACCGTCAGAAAAGGCTGATTCTGTAATTACACATTTGTTAGAAGTTATGGCCATTATGGGAATACCAACACAAATTAAAACGGACAATGGGCCAGTGTATATCTCTAATAAGATGAAGCCATTTTTTGAATATTACAATATAAAACATGTTAAAGGCATACCACATAATCCTACAGGACAAGCAATTGTGGAGAGATCAAATCGAACTCTAAAGGAGATGCTTAATAGGCAAAAAGTATCAATGAGAACCCCCAAGGATAGATTACATAGTGCCTTATTAACTTTAAATTTTTTAAATGCCAATGAACAAAACACCACAGCTGCTGAAAGACATTGGATTGTGGAAAGAACTATTGAACTAGACCAGCCTGTTTACATTAAGGATATTTTAACATCAGAATGGAGAATGGGAAACCTGTTACGCTGCGGGAGGGGCTATGTCTGTTTCCACAGGAAAAGAAAAGCTGTGGGTTCCTTCCAAGTTGATAAAAATCACACATGACAAAGGGAGACCTCCTGAAGACCTTGGCAACAGAGAAGAAAAGGGAGACTAACACAATCAAAAAATAGGTGATGTATATGTGGTAATGTTTAGGTCTCTGTTTATGGAGACAGCTCTGGAACTGGTTGAGACTAAAATGTCTATACACAGCCATTAACACTTATTGCATATTACATACCATCCTTTACAAGGACATGTATACACAGTTACGTTGTAGTTTGACTAGGTGATCAAGCTAACCTGAGGAAAGGCAGTCAGTGTTCTTTCTTTATTGATCTTCATTGGCCAATCTGTGCCCCCTGCATGCTCTGTATGAATGTCTTTACCTGTTTACTTGTTGCTTTTAAGTTTTGTATACTACAGGGATGAAAGAAGAGAAAGGCATCCCTGAAAAGATTCACACTCCAGGATTCTGAGATCCAGGACCTTCCATTCCAGCTTCGCACTTGACTCTATTTCAACTACATCAAAGACTTGCTTCCAGAACTTTACTTGCCTTTCCAGCCTTTCAGAATATCATGGTCAAGATGTCATCTGACCTGGAGGCACGAACTTTCTCACCACATAGTGACTAAAAGGCAAATAATGCCAGCTAGTTCTCAAATTTTCTTATTTCCCTTTGGGCCCCCAGATGGGAATTCTTTGCCCCAATTCTGCTGGAAGCAGACAGAAGACAATCATCGTCCCAGTTCCTTATGTGGGGTGGATGGTTCTGATTAGTTTAGGAATTATAGATATGTTATCATTTTAGGGATACTTTACAAATGTAGCATTGGATGGGGAGGGAACTAAAGAACTTAAACTCAGGGATTTCTACCTTTCCTTTCCTCTTCTCTATCCTTCTTTCTTAGGTAAAGGAGAAGTGGGTGGAAAAGAAAAAGGGGGATATAGTAATATCATAGAAATTATAGAAATAGACAAATAGCGATAGGTTAGCAAATGTACTTTTAAGCAAAACATTACATAGCCAGATCTTACATTGGTAGTCTTTATAATTGATACAAAGTTGAAGTTATAATCTCTTATATTGGTTCAGAATTTATTTGATGTAAATTTAAGGTTTTCATTGGTATAAATTTATTATTGATATAAAACTGGGATTAATATTGTTACTCCCATGTAGGCATTGTGCCTATATAACACATTTAAGAATACAAGGCTTAGACCCAGTCCTTCTATAACTGCTAGTATAAACTGCTTTTAGATGATTAAGTAATACAAGTTAAGGGCCAGATAGCAAACTCGTGGCTGTGAATTAGTTAAAAGGGTGTTCCTGAGTTATTTCGATTAGAAATGGCTGAGAATAGTCAAGGCTTAACAGTTCAGAGATGTTTTAGGTAGACAGATGGTCTTCAAAGGTGTCAGAAGTCCACAGAATGTGATGTTTATTGACATTTCTTTATTAAAGATCATTTGACTGGAGACCTGTCTGCTCCTGACAACACCCCTTTCTTAAATTCAAAGAACTTGAGCATCAATGGAGTTGCTTCAGTTGTGGCGAGACAGTCACCAGGCAAGAATTGCCTCATTTCATCTACAGACAAATACTGTCCAAAAAAGGACACACTATGAGGACTGATAATCTCTGCCAAGACAGAGTAATCAGCCCTTAAAAATTCTGCATTACCAAGGTCTGTCAGATGATCCTGCGCCAGAAGGCTGAAGACTGATGCTCCAACGTTTTGGTGTATAGGGCCTGTCCAGGTGATTAATGGTCTCTATAAACTGGCTAAGTTTTAGAGGCTATATTTTGTGCTTCTCATACTTTCAGGTAATATTAGTCATTCTTGGATTTCTGATGGGGTTGAAGACTAATAGTCTTATAGCCAGTCCAAGCTGTTTAGTATTTAGAAAGATGGCACAGATTTGAGAGGATGGTTTTCAGATGGTTACAGTCTAAAGTCAGGACTTGAGTCAGGTGTAGAATTATAAGTCTTTTAAGTTCGAATAGATGACAGGGGTACTACTTAATTGATAGAAAATGATTGACTGGGTGTTAGGTCTATCCTGTATGCTATAAATTACAAAATGGTAATAATTGTGCTCAATTGATGTCTGAAATAAGAGTCTTTTAATTGGATAGAAAGGGGGAAGTGTTGTGGATAGCCCCAGGCTTGTATTTTGATGCTAATTGCACTCCTCAGAGGGGCTGCAGATGAGGAATTGCCTTGTGAACCTTCTCCCCACCTTAACTTTTCAAATAAAGGCTTGAGCCAATGATTGGAAGGATTCCTCGCAGGAGGAAGTGGGAGGAGCTGAGAGTCTGGGGGAGGAGCTACGGGAGATCAACAGAGAGGCTGCAGAGGGAGAAAAAAGCTCGTGGCCTGGAGAAGCCGCAAATTATATTGGGATAATATAGATGGAAATAGAGTAGTGTGGTGGAAGGTCGCCCAGTCTAGGCTTGTAGCTTGTTTTGTTGACTGTTGAGTTCAGCTTTCTTTTTACCGGGAAATTGGGTTGGAAACTAAGTAGCAACAAAACAGTATTTTAAACCTGACCTTTTCCTCCTCTTCCTCCCCCTCCTCCTCCTCCTCCTCCTCCTCCTCCTCCTCCTCCTCCTCCTCCCCCTCCTCCTCCTTTTCCTCCTCCTCCTACAAATAGCCCATGGACCCCTCAAGATTCATTTCATGAAACTTCACTGATTATTCTCAGGCAAAAGTATGTTTTCAATCATGTTATGTACTGTAGGGTCTTCTGTATGCCTCCATTTCCTTCTCCAGACTGGGAGCCCGTTAAGATCGGGGAGTCACATGATTTAGCCCTTTCCATAGACACTAGTCAGAGTTCAGATGAAGCAGCCACTCAATAACCATTACTTACATTGGGAAGAAAAAGAGGAGGACTTCTCCCATATCTTTTAAATCGTGAACATTGTATTTGTATTAATAACCACAATTTCTTCTCAAGGAGAAAGACTGGCACTGAACGCCTTTTACTTGGTGTCTAGAGTAAGTGAGTTTTAGTGCTGGTGAACTTTGAGAGAAATGATTTGCATGTGAAAATCACATGGCAAGTAGCCCAACAGTTTTAAGGGAAACAATTTTAAATTAAATTGCAGGTCATATTCCTTCTGTTACATTTTGCATAACATTCAAAAATAGACAATAAAAGTCTAGCTGGATTTCAAGTTTTTCTATTTAATTGCTGCCTCCATCCATTCATTCATTCACATTCATTCATTCCTCCTGTGGTGGTCTGAGTGACAGCAGTCCCACATAGACTTATCTTTGCATGCTTAGTTCCCAGTTAGTGGATTGTTTGGGAAGGATTAGGAGGTGTGGCCTAGTTGGAGGAAGTGTGTCACTGGGGGGTGGGCACTGAGGTTTCTAAAGTTCTTTGCTGCTTTCAGATCAGATATGAAGCTCTCAGCTGCTTCTTCAGCATCATGCTTGTCTGCAACCCACCACGATGATCATAAACTAACCCTCTGAAATTGTAAGCAAGCCCCTACTTGAATGCTCTTCTTTTAAGAGTTGCCTTGGTCACAGTGTCTCTTCATGGCAGTAGAACAGAAACTAAGACAGCTCCACTCTTTCCTGTGCCTGCTATATAGGAAGTGTTCTTAAAGCAATAACTCCCCATATTCTAATGACTCTACACTGCCTGGTAATAAGTTTTCATCAGCAGTGACAAAGAAGAGCTGACGTGTATGATGATGTTGCTTGGCTAAGCCAGCTGCTCCAACTGGGGTTGCAGTGTGTCACTCTCTGCCAATAGCACCCATCATTAAAACACCCAATTTGTCACCTCAGGGTTTGGAGTTAGTATCTGTGAAGTCTGATGTGGCAACATTGAAAGGTAGCACCCACGCCCTGAGCTTGCTGATAAAACAGACATATCTCTGTGGTTGTTTCCATTACTTGTCCAAATCCCAAGCTACCTCTTTAAGCTTGAAGTCCAGTATCTCTGTTCAGGTCCCCCAAGCTGCCTACAAAAGGCTCCAACTCAGTCCCCCCACATCCATTCCTTCTCCTCTTCCCCAAAGACAGGTAGAGCAATATATAAATAAGCCAGGAACAGACAGAACTGGAGACCTGAGGGACTGGGCTATGGCTCCTACTGTAACCTTTGTCATTACTACCTTGACTTAACATGGAGCAGCAGTTGCCAACAGCCTTGCTCCTGAGTATGGTCTGCAGACACGCATTCCACTCCATCCTACAATGTAAATGCTGATCTTCTTGTGGCTCAGCCTTAGTGATACTATTTGTATCAAGGCCATGCCTAGTAAGAAGGCATACCACCTACTAAATGTGATTTCCTCAGTGGATGCCCCTGGGAACTTCCGGAAACCAAGGCTCACCCAGACCTAGCATCCACTCAGGCCCAGATAGTCCACATATTAGTTGAGAATCAATAAAGCTGTAATTCAAGGTGAGCTCTTCGGTCCCCAGGTATGATCTGCAACTAAAGGCAACCTTGAATACCCTACTAAAGAAGTTCCTTCCTTGACAGCAGTGGATCTAAAATGAGGATTACCTGCACCTCCTTGGTGAACTGTTGTGCTCCAAGGTCAGTATCAATTTGTTGTGTCATTTTGGAATCATGAATATATATATATATATATATATTCACCCAAGACAAGGCATCTATGACAGAGCAGCCAAATAATGACTGCACTGAAGCCCAGCCTGGTGACCCAGAGTTTGATAGGTTTGTTTATAGGCATATGGATGTCAGCTCACATACAGAATTAGACTGTTTAGAGAGCTAAGACATCTCAAGATAATTCTGGACATGCAACATTCCACTTCTTTCACAATCATTAAAGTTTGAATTAGTCAACTGCCTTGTAGAAATAATAATATAAATATTATGTTTCTTTGTTTTGCTTTCCTCTCTTCTCCTCTTTTTCTTCCTCCTCTTCTTCTCTCCCTCTCTGCCTCCCTCCCCTCCCTCTCTTTCCCTTTCTTCTCCCTCCCTCCCTCTACTTTCTTCTTCCGTGTGTGTGTGTGTGTGTGTGTACACGCACACGCTCAGAAACCTGCGCCTTTACTTATGTGGAAATTCCAAACTTTCATAGAGTATCTTCCTTGATTGCTTCTTACTTTGTTAATTGAGACAGGTTCTCTCACCAAACCCGGAGCTTATCAGTTCTGGGTAGTCTGGCTTGCTCTGGGGATGTCTCTGCTTCTGGCCCTCTACTGCTGAGATTATAAGTGGCCTCCATTTCTATGTAGCCTTTGCACGTGGTTTAGAAACCCAAACTCCAGCACTTGTGCTCACAGGGTGTATGCTTTAACTATGAGCCATCTCCTGGGGTGCAGTTTTTTTTTTTCTGGGAACATTACTTAAAAACACCATGGTGTCTGAAAGCAGGCTGAGGTAAATTCAACCCCTCCGATTTTCTGTGCATCCTGGGAAACTGTCAAACATGTCTAAGCTCATTCTATCATTCCGCAAGTAGGTGGTGAAAGCGTTTACCTTGAAATGCACTTAAAATGAAAAGAAGCATTGCGAAGCACTGAGCTGTGAGCCTGGAAAGCAGCTGTATCCCACCCACAGGATGATCACTCCCCAGCCAGGAGCATGCTAGCAGCTAGTGTGAACACCATATGGACAAGTCAAAGCAGATTAATTAAATGTGGTCTAAATTGAATCCCTTCCAGTTTCCCGATAGTGGATAGTAGTGACACATGCTTATGCTTTTATGGAATCTTACGCTTTGAAAATGTCTTTTCGACTTATCTAAAGAATAGCTTTTGTGAGCCCCTAGTGCGGGTTCAGTTGAGAGTATTAGATCCAGTTTTCAGTCAACTTGGAATCTTCCAGTGGTCATGGTCAAGAGGAGTGCCAGCCAGAGATATGTCTGCTGCTGACAGCGATGGAAAATCTCACTGAGCGACTGAGTATGAAGATAAGATCACACACCACTCGTCAGAGGCACGAGGTGATGGCCCTGTCTGTCATTTTATTTTCAGTTGGAGGCTGATGGCTACAAATGAGTTCCAAGATAGTATTACCTAAAGTATCCCTCTCAATAGAAAATACACACTCAAGAAGACTAGCACCCATTTCCCCGAAAGAGATTTTTGTGAAAATTCTTTATCAACACAAAGCCTAATGCCAAGTTTTCCTCCTATAATACTTCTGTGAAGAATCTGCAACCCACAAGACTCTGAGATTGGTGTTACGCCGACTCTACCCCATCCTCTTCCTACAACTTGAAAATCATGGAGTATGCCACACCCTGACGAATGTGGATCTTCACTCCAGTTTTCTAGGCCATGCTTTCTAGTTCCTATGTTTGATTACCTTGGCCTGATTTTTCTAGAAGTGATTTACAGAAACATTTCTTTCCTGTGGGCAAAATATTTGTAGCTGCTTCTACCAAGGAAAAAATAGAATTAAGATGTAAAATAAGTGAGGATTGTTTAGGTCATAGGGAAGAGGTGGGTCATGGAGATCTGCTGGGAAGCTGTATTTTCAGTTCCCTCAGAACTGTTTCCCCTTTATACTTAGACATAGAAATGAAGCCTAAAGGGGAACCAACTCTTTGGGCTGAGGACCGCTCTCTGAAGGGTGTTGTTTCAAGGTCACCACTTAGCACTGCTATTCAGGAAGGATGGGGTTGCCATGGAAACCCCCATAACTAGTGGTGCAGCACCTCCGACACACACAGCCCGTATCTTGAAGAAGCAGGCGTAGGCTTTTGCCTACACTCAGTTCCCAGGTGCAGTGGTATCTCTGACATGCAGAGCAATAGTTACTGATACACATCTATCTTTTAAGGAGGAACAGTTAAGGAGCGGAGTGCCACAGCTGAGATACGTTGTTGTGCTACTGTCAGTGGGTTGCATGTGGGGACTCTATTTTCTCATCAACAGTTATCTCTGCTTCTTCTTAACGTAAGGGACATCTTTCCCCTCCATTCGGTGTTTGCTGCTTGCTTGAAGAACTATATTAGTCCGGTGCACCAAGGTGGAAACACTGAATCCCTATTGAAAAGAACTGGTTGCTAATGGATGTGTGAGAAAAACAACAACAACAAAAAAAAACAAACAAAAAACAAAGAAACAAAAAACTCAGGAAGAAGCCAGTACTTAGCTTTCAAACTTTTAAAGCCTGCACACACAGCTCATGTCGGTAGTGACCTCTCCAGGCAAAGCTAGAACAGTCAAAGCAGCCAGGACTCACTTTGCTGGGATCAATCACACAGCATTTCCCATGTTTAACTCATCTGTCTGTCCCAGGTGCTCTGGGACTTTGGTTTACTGTTCTGATGTTGTCAGATCCTGGAGGTGTGAGGTGGGACAGACAGAGGTGAACGGTCCAGGTCTGGTTTCTATGCTAGATCCTGCTGATAAGAAGGTACTGGAGCAGTGTGCACACATACACACATACACCACACACACTCTCACACACACATATACACACACCACACACACTCATACACATATACACACCACACACACATACATACATACCACACACACCACACACACTCACACACACTCATGCGCACTCTCACACACATATATACATCACATGCACACTCATTCATACACTCACACACATACACATACACACACACACACACACACACACACACACACACAGAGGCATGCTCTTCCCTCTTTACTCCCACATCCTGCCCTCAGCAACGTTAGAGACCTCTGACCCATGGGGAACTGTCTAAGTTAGGGTTTTACTGCTGTGAACAGACACCATGACCAATGCAAGTTTTATAAAAGACAACATTTAATTGGGGTTGGCTTACAGGCTCAGAGGTTCAGTCCATTGTCATCAAGGCAGAAACATGGCAGCATCCAGGCAGGCATGGTGCAGGAGGAGCTGAGAGTTCTACATCTTCATCTGAAGGCTGCTAGTAGAAGACTGACTTCCAGGCAACTATGGTGAAGGTCTTAAGCCCACACCCACAGTGACACACCTACTCCAACAAGGCCACCTCCTAATAGTGCCACTCCCTGGGAAAAGCATATACAAACCATTACAGGAACACATCGAAATACCTCTAGCTGATGCCTGAGACCAAACATAGTGCCAAACCTTACATATACTATACTTGCTATGGGCATTGATGCATAAAGATTAATTCATAAACACAAGAAGAGATGAGTAAAAGAGACGATGTGAGAGACAGAGACAGAGAGAGAGAGAGAGAGAGAGAGAGAGAGAATGAGAATCTTGTCAACAATGTACTGTAAATGTTACCTGACATCTCTCTCAGCGTGTCTTGCCTCACTACACTTGCCCTTTTGGCTGGGGTGTGCATGCCATGACGTATGTATGAGAGTCAGAGGACACTGTAAAGGAACCTTTATTTGTATGTGTGTCTCAGGGATCTACCTCAGATTGCCACACGTAGAGGTAAGTGCCTTCACCCACTGAGACATCTCGGCCCTATCCCTAATTCTTTCTATTGTTTTTTTCTTTTTCATCTTCTGTCTGTCCATGACAAACCTTTATGCCCGCCTCCACCTCCCAAAGGCTCTGTCTCCTTCTATGGGGAGGAGAAGCACTCTGTACGAGAAGCATCCTGAGGAATCGCCTCCTCCAGCCCCGCTTTTCCTCAGTGGGGCTCCCATTTCTTTGCCCATTATATGGGGAGCCAATTCACTGACAAGTGGATTCAGATTTCATGTGAGGGTGAGCACAACGGGTTTCTTCCCGACAGAGTGAACCTGAACACAGAGCTTAGACCTGAGCCAAGGAGATAGATAACCAGTGAAAAGCCCTCGGTCTGCATTTCCCTTCCAGTACGGAAAGGCCAGCCGTGGGCGGTGGGGTGGACTTTGGAATCCATGACAGATGTCTTCCAAAGCAGAGAGGATATAAAGATCGTGCCTTCTTTGTAAAGGGTATGTCTGAAACCTGGAAAGAAGAAAGGCTCTTCCCGGTTAGGGAATAAGTATTCTCAGCTTCCTTATAACTGCACTTCTAACAGTGTGTCTCCCACTTAAAGCTTTACTCAAGATCGCTGGCAGGATGTTTAAGCCCCGCCCCCTTCCCCCAGCGTCTGCAGTTTCTCTCCTTCTGGGCCTATGGGAGGGTTGTACGCTGCCTTGCAGCTAGCTCTGGCCAATAGCATGGCCATAGTGATGTGTCACTTCCAGACGGGAGCCAATAAAAAGTCAAGCACTCATAGTTTTGACCCTCTCCCACCTTAGACATGGATAATCCAGGAAGTAGAAGACCCATCACTGACTCAAAACAGCATAGGGTCCCCACTTGACCCGTGGTGTGACAGTGAGAAAAAGACCTTTGCTACTGAGACCTGGAGGGACTGTTACTGCTGCTTGACCCAGCTCATCCTGAGGAATCGCCTCCTCCAACCCCGCTTTTCCTCAGTGGGGTTCCTAAGTTGTAGTGTGACTCCTCACCTCTGTACTATGCTCATGGTGCTCGCCCCGGGTGCCTTCCCTCACATATCCGCAACCGCCCAGTCTCTGTATCTATCACCTCCTTCAAAAGCACGGCTACCATCACCACCCCACCTTCCTCTGTCTCCCATGGGCTGAAGCAAATGCCTCCCCTTGGAGCTTAGTTAAGGACACAGTTGCTGAACGACTAGGGTGTGCGGAGTGAGTGTAGGGGAGACCAATGGCCAGATACAATTTGTCTGCCATCCGGTACTATTTTAAGGATTTCCGGGCTGCATACCGATCATGGTCCCTTGTTTTTTCACGTCAAGGGATCCCACTGTTCCTGCAAGTCGAATGTTCCCCATGGTCTCTACATGCTGTGGAAAGTCAGGCTTGGCTTCAGGCTGAGGGAGGGACGTGATATTTCCCCCAAGGCATTCGGGCCACGGGCCAACCATCTTGTTTTGAGAGTAAAGGAAGGAGCTGGGGAGACAGCAACGGGGGGTGGGGGATGGGGGGAATACCCAGCCACATGGTGTGACATATGGTGGCAGTGGCTCCCTTCCAGCTGTGGAGGGGCTTGATTGGCCATGGAAATAATTTGAGAACAAATAAGAAATAGCATGACTCCCTGCAGGAGAAGACCCAAAATGAGATTGGGGTTTTGTATGGATTGCACCTTGGAACACTAGGATGGATGGGAAGATTGTTGCAGCCGTCTGTGCACACTGAAGTTAACTGGGAAGCTCCAAATATTCCTGGTGCCTGGGAAGCACCCAAGACTAGTTAGATCAGAATCCCCAAACTCGAGGCATGGGACCTCAACATGTCTTCAAAACCTGTCATATGGTTCATATGTAGCCCAAGGAGACATCTCCACGTCCTAAGCACAGTCTTTCCCTACACCCTAGCTTTATACAATTGACTTGGATTTAGGTCTTAACAACCTTAGTAAAATTCACATTTTGTGAAAGAATACTGAACGTCACTTCTTCCCTAAGTCATCTTGACTTCAACACAGCAGTCTCGCCAACGCGTCAGCACTTCATGAAGAAGGAGCTGGCACCACACCCAACACTCCACCCGCATACCAGTTCCCTCTGTAGACAACTGGGGCCACGCCATATGCTCTTGATAGTCTGTTGATGTGGCAAAAATGTAGAAGAACCCATTTTTATGGACACTAATATATCAAATAGCACAGCAAGATCTGTGCATATTTCAAATCACAATTCCTTGGCTCTTCAACATGGGTCAGTATTTGAGTCTCTTGGTTCCCCTAGAACATTGCTAAATTAATTGAAAATGAAGTAGAAACTTTATGAATTTTACATGGAAAATATTTCTGATAAAATTGTACAAAAATATAGAAAAACATGTTAAAATTGAAGATTATCACAGAAAATTTTATATAGATATAATAATGGCAGGCATAAAAGTATTCCTAAGTTGATTGAAAGTGGAATTATAAACATTTTCTGATAAAGTAGAAAATTCACATGGAAAATATTTGTGATAAAATTCAAGAGATGTGTAGGAAAATATGTTAAAAGTGAAGATTATCATGGAAAATTATACAGATAAAATGATAGGCATAAAAATAACTCTAAGTTGATTGACAGTGGAATTATAAACATTTTCAGGTAAAATTAAAGATTTACATGGGAAATATTTCTGATAAAATTCAAGAAATATAGAAAAACACATTAAAATTGACTATTTCATGGAAAATTATACAGATAAAATGGTAGACATAAAAAACCCTTCTAAATTAATTGAAGGTGGAATTAAAAACATTTTGTGATTAAAATCAGAAATTTACATGGAAAACATTTCTGATAAAATAGAAGAAATATATAGAAAACCATGGTACATTTGAAGATTATCATGAAAAATAATGCAGATAAAATGGTAGACATAAAATTACTAAATTAATTGAATGAGGAATTACCAACATTTTCTGATAAAATTGTAGATTTACATGGAAAATATTTCTGTTAGTCTGCCTTTTTATTGGAGAGTTGAGTCCATTGATGTTAAGAGATACTAAGGAATAGTGATTGTAGCTTCCTGCTATTTTTGATGTAATTTTAATGTTTGTGTGGTTATCTTCTTTTGGCTTTGTTGGAAGATTACTTTCTTGCTTTTTCTGTAGTATAGTTTCCCTCCTTGTGTTGGAGTTTCCCATCTATTATCCTTTGTAGGGCTGGATTTGTGGGAAGATATTGTATGAATTTGGTTTATCATGGAATGTCTTGGTTTTTTCATCTATGGTGATTGAAAGTTTTGCTGGGTATAGTAGTCTGGGCTGGCATTTGTGTTCTCTTGGGGTCTGTATGAGATCTGCCCAGGATCTTCTGGCTTTCATTGTCTCTAGTGAGAAGTCTGGTGTAAACATATAAAGGCCTGCCTTTATATGTTTCTTGACCCCTTTCCCTTACTGCTTTTAATATTCTTTCTTTGTTTAGTGTATTTGGTGTTTTGATTATTATGTGCCGGAAGGAATTTCTGGTCTGGTCCAGTCTGTTTGGAGTTCTGTAGGCTTCTTGTATCTCTTTCTTTAGTGTAGGGAAATTTTCTTCTATAATTTTGTTGAAGATATTTACTGGCCCTTTAAATTGCAAATCCTCACTCTCTTCTATACCTATAATCCTTAGGTTTGGTCTTCTCATTGTGTCCTGGATTTCCTGGATGTTTTGGGTTACAAGAATTTTGCATTTTGCATTTTCTTTGACTGTTGAGTCAATGTTCTCTATGGTATCTTCAGACCTGAGATTCTTTCTTCTGTCTCTTGTATTTTGTTGTTGATGCTTGCATCTATGACTCCTGAATTCTTTCCAAGGTTTTCTATCTCCAGAGATGTCTCACTTTGTGATTTCTTTATTGTTTCTACTTCCACTATTAGATCCTGGATGGTTTTGTTCAGTTCCTTCTCTTGATTGTGTTTTCCTGTAATTCTTTAAGGGATTTTTGTGTTTCATCTTTAAGGACTTCTGCCTGTTGACCCACGTTCTCCTGTATTTCTTAAAGAGATTTTTGTATTTCTTCTTCAAGGGCTTTTACCTGTTGACCCATGTTCTCCTGTATTTCTTTAAGGGAGTTATAAGTCCTTCTTAAAGCCCTCTATTAGCATCATGAGATACTATTTTAAATCCAACTCTTGCTTTTCCAGTGTGTTGGGGTATCCAGGACTTGCTGTGGTGGGAGAACCAGGTTCTGATGTTGCCATGTAGCCTTGGTTTCTGTTGGTAAAGTTCTTGTGCTTGCCTTTTGCCATCTGGTTATCTCTGGTGCTAGTTGGCATTGCTGTCTCTGGCTGGAGCTTGTCCCTCCTGTAAGCCTGTGTCTGTACTCCTGGTAGACCGACTCTCTTCTGGCAGGGTCTGTTCACAGAAGGCTATGGAGCCACCCAGCTCCCTGGGGCAAATGGCAGCCTGAAGACTCCATCCCAGCTGCTCCAGTGATCGTCTGCCCTGTGTGCTCCCAGCTATTCCCTTCCTGAGAGAAGATCTCACCTCACACTCAGAAGTGAAAGTGCTGCTGGAAGATCACTCTCTCCTGGCCAGCTGTGCACAGAAGGCTGTGGAGCCGCCTGGCTCCCTGGTGCAAATGGCAGCTCGAAGACTTCCTTCCCAGCTGCTCCACTGATCTTATGCCCCGTGGGTTCTTAGCTGTTCCCCTCCAGAGAGAAGGTGGAGATCTCACCTCCGTGCTCAGAAGTGAAAACACTGCTGGGAGATCACTTTCTTATGGTGGGCAGTGCACAGAAGGCTGTGGAGCTGCCTGGCTCCCCACGAAGACTCGCTAGCTCAGCTCTTAAGGGTTACTTGGTGCCAATTTCCTAGGTGCCAATCAAACCAGTTGCCCCTAACTTGAGATTTATGAAGCTATAATCACAGCTAACCATCTTTTGCCCAAAAGCTATACATAAAAATCAACTCCTAGTGTTTCATGTACACCCCTTCCAACTTGCCTCCAGTCAGTCCTGATATAGATCCCAGAAGCCTTTGCAAAACAGTATTTTTGAAAGCACTGTAGATGAATATTGATACTGACCTAGTCAATTCAATCTTTGAATTTCCTTTCTTCTTCTAAGAGGGACTGGTTCTGTGACTACCCCCTATCCACTGCCAATAAACACCAAAATCCAGAAACACCCAAGCTCCTTATAAATGGTATGGGAACTTATATCACCTATATACATCTTCCCGTACAATGTAAACTCCCTCTGGACTGCCAGTGGTACACACTGCACTGCCTACACACTGCTTCATCTGTGTTGATTCAACACAGCATTTAGCTAGCTCTCAGCAAAATATAATTTTGCCTTTTGAAACATTCAATTATGTTTGCTTTTTTAAAATTAGTTTGAGTCTCAATAGGGTGAATCCAGTTGTTCAGAAATGGCAATGCATAGGAGACACTATAGTACATATGGGGGGCTTATTATGTTTTTGTAGAGACAAAAAGTCTCCTAGGCATTGATCAGGTCATATTCTGTGCTAGAAACAGGTTAATATGTATCCTTCCCTTGGGTTAATTTATATTGATAGAGAGAGCTTTCTGCATAGGCTAGTGGTAGAGTTCTCTGTGAGGGAGGCTATGAGACTGACTTTTAGAAATACACCTACAGCTCCTTGCTCCTGTCAGAGCTTTCTGACCAGGACAGTGCTGCAATAGCCTAGGTCAGAGCATCTTGCAGCAGTTGCACCAGAGGACACGTGGACGATCTTAAAGGCAACAGCTGCACGGGGAACTTGCTCAAACCATGCAGTCAGGAGCTTCGCTGTTCCTTGTCTTTTATGCACAAACCAGCATTGTCACTGGCACTGTCAGCAGGAACAGTCAGTGAGATGTAAAAGCACAAAAGCCGAAGAGCAAGACTAGGGCACGAGGAACTTTCCTGGACGCTGGAATATGGATTAAGTTCTCTCTCCCTCTCCCTGAGCCTCTCCCCCTCCCCCTCCCTCTCCCTCTCCCCCTCCCTCCCCCTCCCCCTCCCCTCTCCTCCCTTACCCTCCCCCTCTCCTTCTCCCTTACCCTCTCCCTCTCCCTCTTCCCTTCCCCCTCCCTCTCCCTCTCCCCCTCCCCCTCTCTCTCGTTCCCTCTCCCCTCTCCTCCCTCTCCCTCCTTCTCCCCCTCCCTCTCTCCCTCCCCCTCTTTCTCCCCCTCTCCTCCCTCTCCTTCCCTCTCCCTCCCCCTCCTTCCCTCTCCCCTCCTTCTACCCCTCCCTTTCTCCCTCCTCCTCCCTCTCCTCCTCTCCCCCTCTCCCCCTCCCTCCCCTCCCTCTCTCCTTCCTCCTCCCTCTTTCCTCCTCCCTCTCTCCCCCTCTCCCTCTCTCTCTCCCCCCTCCACCCCATCCTTCCCTCTCCCTCTCCCTCTCTCCCTGTCCCTCCCCTCCCTCCATCTATCTCCCTCTCTCTCCCTTCCATCCCTCTACCCTCTGTCTTCTCTTTCCCTTTCTCCCTCTCTTCTTCCCTCCTTCCTTCCCTTCTTCCCTCCTTCCCTCTCTCTGTCTCTGTCTCTCTGTCTCTCTCTCCCTCACTCACTTTTTCCCTCCCTCCCATCTTCCCTCCCTCCCTCGTTTTTGACAGGTTTTGGGAACTACATGCTGGGTTCTGAGGTTATAATGTTTCCTCTAACATGGCGATCTGTGCTAAGGTCTCAGGGCCTGATACAAGAGCGAGTCCAAGGTGACCAAGGTGTCTTCTAACTTTGGTTCAGATAAATGTTTGTGTAGCATTAATAACTGGGAAGCATGCATACCACCTGCCTTAGAACGTGAGAAAGACAAGGCACAGCCCCAGCTGTGCACCAGCACTGGCAAGCACAGCCGAAACCCCACGATGCCACGTCGTCCGCAGAGAGCACAGCCGTCTCAATGTTCTCAAGCGTGCTGAAATGCACACGCAGTGACAACTTCACCCAAGCATGCCTACCCCCAAATACATCCTGAGCTCAAGCTGCTCATGACAATTTGTTTTAATTACCTCATTTTTACTTTCCCCTCAGCATGAGTCAAAATGTTCTTAATGCAGAACTAAACTTCTAAACAAGGCAGGTAGGTGCCAAGCATCCTGTGGAGACTAGCCTATGACAGCTCTTTGTGAACCTTCACTCAGCTGACTCATTGGAATGGCTTGGCTGTCCAGTTGGATTTATTTTGACATGACAAATCATTATACTATGAAATTGTAAATAAATATAAAGTAAGCCATTGCTACGTGTGTATTTGATGGGTGAGAGGTCTTATTCCCCATACAAGTTCCTTTCTTCTTAATAATGTGTTAAAAATGTAAACAACCATGCTGATTTCCCAACCAAAATACGCAAAGGCTTTCTGAATGGGACTCTGGTGACAAGGGCAACAGTGGCAAGAACTGACAATTGAGATGGCCCCTTACAATCTCCTGCGCACAAAGCAGACCGAAAGGCAACCCACAGAACAGGAGAAACCCCTTTCTGTTTATCTCACAGAAGTTTATCATGCAGACTATGTAAACAACTTGAAAGCCAATCCCTGGAAGAACAAACAGGCCAATGAACAACACATGGGCCAGTGAATGAGACACAGTTTCAAGGAAAGCACAAGGAGGCAATGATTTCATGAAGAGGAGCATTTGCCCCACGAAGCTATCAGAGAAACACACACCCAAACCACATCGAGACAGCCCCATGTCTCAGAATGGCTACCACTAAGAATCAGAACACTAGCAAGAGCTGGTGAGCAGGCTGGGGAGGGTAATCCTTATCTATTGTTACTGGGGATATAAATCAGTAGAGTGACAATGGAAGTAAATAAAAAAGATCAAAAACAGAGCTACCACACACTCCACCTATATACCACGTGTGATGGGTAGGAACAACTCTCAAGTTGACAGGATCTAGAATAACCAAGGAAATGAGGTCTGGGCACGCCTGTGGAGAAGAGCTTTCAGATTGGGTTAATGGGAATGGCATTTACTCCTGAGGCTCAAGTTACCTCAATATCAAACCACGAGGGAGAACACTATGGAAAAAACCAGGCATCAAAACACTCCACAAGCAAAGGTACAGCAAATACTGACATGAGCAGTGCAGGGCAGTGAATGGAAAGGCCTGCGCTTTACAGAGCTGAGTGCCTGATGCACCGGTTAGCCATCTATGGTCAACCATCTCCCAGTGTCTTAGTCAGGGTTTCTATTCCTGCACAAAACACCATGACCAAGTAGCCAGATGGGGAGGAAAGGGTTTATCCTGCTTACGCTTCCACATTGCAGTTCATCACCAAAGAAAGTCAGGACTGGACCTCACACAGGGCAGGAACCTGGAGGCAGGAGCTGATGCAGAGGCCATGGAGGGGTGCTGCTTACTGGACTGCTCATCTTGCTTTCTTAGAGCACCCAGGACTACCAGCCCAGGGATGGCACCACCCACAAGGGGCCCTCCCCCTTGATCACTAATTGAGAAAATGCCTTAGAGCTGGATCTCATGGAGGCATTTCCTCAAGGGAGGCTCCTTCCTCTGTGAAAACTCCAGCTTGTGTCAAGCTGACACACAAAACCAGCCAGCACACCCAGTGACACTTTCCCATACTCTTTGAAGGGTCCAACTCTTTTTTGTTTGGTTGTTTGGTTATTTGGTTGTTTGATTGGTTGGTTGTTTGGTTGTTTGGTTGGTTTTTTGAGACAGGGTTTCTCTGTATAGCCCTGGCTGTCCTGGAATTCACTCTGTAGACCAGGCTGGCCTCGAACTCAGAAATCCACCTGCCTCTGCCTCCCAGAGTGCTGGGATTAAAGGCGTGCGCCACCACTGAAGAACAGCGATCGCCCTGTGCCAGCCTGGAGCACACCCTGGCACCATAGTAAATGTCTGCACTAGAAGTCCCCTCGACGCTCATGGAGGAGAGATGGTGGTGAGCACCCCTGCTTCCTCGCTGTTTGACTGACATGAGGGCAGGGCGTGCTTTGTGGGTTCCTGGAGTCACCAGTGGGATTGCCTCAGTGGGTGCCAAAGCTGTCTATTCCCAGCACACACCGTATCACGTTCTCTCTTCCCTATCACACTTCCCTACTCCCACCTTGGCTTCCTAGAGTCATCCTTCCCAAAATACAAGCACCCGAATCCTCGCCTCTGCTTCTACTTCCAAGACATTCCTCCACGCCAGCTACCCCACTGCCTGCCACGGCACAAGCTCAGAAGGTTACAAGCAAAAAAAAAAAAAAGTCACAATTTTTAATGAAATCATTTGGCATAGGGCCAGAGAGACAGATGGCATCTCAGATTATAACTGACTTTCCCAGCAAAAGCCTAAAAAGAGAAAATTCATTTGAGTAGAGGAGAAAAATTCAGTGACAGAAGGAACTGGGTCGCCCTCGGCGTTTAGCCTTTCACACGGCAACAGGCAGGGCTGATGGGATAATTATGGAAATCCAGTCCAATTACCATCTTCATTATGGTAACAGTACTGACCTCACAGAATACAAACCATGACATCAGGAGGGTTACCTCCCATAGGACACAGCTTTCGCAAGACAGTTCACATTCACGGACTCACTTCCTACCCTGAGGGTCTGTTTGCTCAATTTCATGCAAGACCATTCTGTATCTGAAAGAGGCGGAGAATTAGAATTGTAAACAGTAGAGTTCATTCTGTTATAGTCCCCTATAAGCCATCATACATGACCCTGTACATCAATGCATGGAATGCATGTACAAAAATAAATAAATAAATAAATAAATAAATAAATAAATAACACAACAGGCATTCTCCAGATTTCATTCAATCAGTTCTCCAGCAGGCATGCCTGTGTGTCTACTATATTTCATCTCAGTGAGCCTATAGCCACGCTAGGAGAGCACTCTCAGTACGTCACAACCTGGGATGATGCTCTCAGTATGTCACGGCCTTAAATGATACCACAGCAGAAGCTGAGACTTAGTTTTGACCAGTAGAGCCTGACAGTGGTTTCTGAACATCACCTCCTTGACTGGGTAAGACTTCATCTTGGTACGCCAGGGTTGGAGAAAGGCTCTGGCGACTGAACGGCCTATTGTGAAAAGGCAATGTGGTTGTGCTGTAGATGAAACGTCGAGGGACTTTGGTGACTTTAAGAGCTGGGACCAAAACCACCAGCAAATAGTCGACGATGACGACAACAACAACAACAACAACAACTTTTCTTTTTAGAATAGAGATTTCCACCTAAGAACTGTAAAGACAGTTTTGCCTAAAACCTAAAGTAGTTCTGTTAGGTGATTTCCCCATTCATGCCTCCAGATAACTAGATGCCAGTCAACAACCCAATTTCAGCAGAGGGTCCAGATTTGTGATGGTTAAACTCCTGCCCAGTAGAAACTGTAGGTTGGTCGATGTAATTACCTAACTACATTAATTACAGAATTACATATCTGGCAGTTTGTTGTGCAGCACAGAAAACTGATACATAGAACTGAGGATACATGTTGGGTTTCTGATACTGTCTCTGTGTCTAGTTTCTCCATATTAAACCTGTCATCTCTCAGTACCTCCCAAACGGAACATGTAATTCATGTCCCAACTCTGCATGGTAAAATAAATAGAATCCATGGCCCGGATGATCAGGCTTGTTTGTAGCTGACTTGAACTGTGGGATGGGAAAGAGGCCACACATTTGCAAGCTCTTGGATTGGCCAGACTCAGGAATGCTTGCTACTTTCAGAGCCCTCTCCTTCCTGAGCAAAGTGTTAGACTTATCTTCTTTCTAGTAAGAGCATTAGCTCTTGTAACCTCCAAATTACCTGTCTTATATGTATATCAAACAGAAAGGTAAATAATATAAGACACCACTAAGACTTATTTTTAAGTGACTATACACATTAGAAGGGTTAATACTGCCTAGGTCTAAGTGTGGCAGGGTAGAGGTAAGAAACCCACACCCATTAGGCTAGCCCTCCTTTACTGTGTTTTGTAGTTCTCCTCCCAGGTTCCCAAACCAAATCGCTCACTGAGAGACTAGATTTAAATAATCCAGGTGGCAGGCTAGAAGCCAGGTCCCGTAAAGATGAAAATGTCCTTAGACTGATCAGTGGGGACATCCAAGAGCATCTCTGTTCACTTAGTTCTCAGGGTTTTCTCCCTCTATCCACCCATCCTTGTAGTAGGATGACACCTTTCTGTCTGGTGAACATAGAGATGCCCCCCCAACACACACACACAGACACAGGGCAGGGGAAGGAAGGAAGGAAGGAAGGAAGGAAGGAAGGAAGGAAGGAAGGAAGGAAGGCAGGCTGGAAAGTTGCCCCAGAGATCAGAACAGTGGGAGTCTCCGTAAAGCAGTGATAACACATTTAGAAAAACCATAATAGCCCAAGGAACTTGCACCTCATAGCTATAAGAGTCAGGTAGATTGTCTTCAGTGTTCCTTAATTGGATTTTTTTTAGCATTTTATCATAGAGTATTACATGAAAGACATGAAAACAGATGAGGCCTGCCTCCCTTAACCACATCTAAAGCCTGACAGGGGACTAGAAAGGCCAGACCGTAAGGATTTTCCAGGGCTATTCCTTTTCAAACCCAAGCAGGAGAGCTAATCATTCAGACTTGGTCTGGTGGGAAGCGTCTACCCAAGAGTGCAGCCATCATGGCTAATCCGTCACGTTCAGACCCTCGGGGTTCAGGTGGCATCTGGGTCTGCTGGGTGGATTGCCATGTGTCCACACAGCTTTACCATCTCCTCCCGGGAGCGAGAGCTGAGACTGGGGATGTAAAAATATAGCACTTCTTGGAATAAGAAGCTTTGGGAAGTTAATTAAGATCTTTAATCAGAAGACTTTATTTCTTTTTTGAAGAGAGATTTCACGGATGGTGTCTAATGCCCAGCTGTACCTTTAAGAGGGAAGTGAGGGATTCGAAGGAGAAAATCTACTGCTGGCTTTGGAGAAGCACTTGGTCACGAGAGGACCTAAGGACAAGCTCTAGGAGATAACGTGATCCTTGGGCAACAACCGACAAGACGATGAAAGCCTCAGTTCAGTGCCACGTGGAACTGGGTCCTCCCAAACCATGTGACATTTAAAGGGAATCGGGAACATTAGGGGTAGACAATCCCACCAACATCTTCATTTCTCTGTGAGACACCAAACAGAAAACTCACACATACAGAAACTACACATACAAATATGGGAATTCTGACCCATACAGGGAGATTAATGTGCACTGTTTTAAGTCAATAAGATCATGAGAAATTATGCAAGGTGATGGAAACCTAAGATAGACTTAAATAAGTCATTTCCGTTAGTCTAAAGACCTCAAAGGAAATAAACCACTCACACTCAAAATATTCACGGTCAAATTTTAAGTCGTGTCTCAGACGGAGTTATAAGTGTAGCCATTAAACATTTATTGTAGATCGGAAAATTCAAGCCGGTGTTTCTAGAGAGAGGTTTATGTCAGAAGAAACGCTATACTTGATGAAAAAGGAAGACACAATGACAATTGAAGACTTGAAAAATGTTCAACCTTCTACAGCTGGGACTGAGGCTGGGAGGCAGTGGGGGTGGTGGGGGTGGTAAGACCACCAGCCAGCTCAGGGGAGGGGGACATGTGGTCTTCCCAGCTCTCTTTGTTGCCACTTAGAGAAACAGTTGAAGGCGGGGTGGTGGCTACAGGAGAGATGTCCCCCTGGAAATCCCAAATTTCTGCCAAATGTGACTACAGACGTGTTATGGGCCACAAGAGTGTTGTGGTTTCTCTATTCTCCCTCTCAGAAGGGAAATATTTGCTAATGTTATGCCACATGTGTTCTGACACTGCATTTTAGGTTGAAAGCAACAGAAAGCCTAAACTGGGGGAGGGGCTCATTAGTGACATGGTAACACTTGTATTCAATTTTTACCTCCTTGTCTTGATTCCTCCCACCCACCTAAATAAAGGCTTCCACACTGAGCTAGGAATGTCTTTCCCTGAGGACCTTCAGGAGAGCTGGGGAACTTGCCAGGGTTTCTTCAACTCTGGACTGATTAGAATCAGCCAAGATCCTTTTGTGCCCTGCAGGTCTTTGCTGACCCCCATTTCTCCAGTAGAACCGGCTGCCCACATAGGTCTCTTACTGGCTGGTACCTGCTCCTCATCTCAGATTCTGTTTCCTTTGCTTCCTGGGAAAATCTTCCTTAGGGAAATTATGATCCTTGACTTCTGGATCTAGATGTTTCTGAAGATTACTCAAAGACCTGTGGGATCTGGACTTTATTTTGGAAGCAGAGAGTGGGTAGGTGGGAAGTGCAGCCCTTAAACTTCTTCCTCAGAGAACACATGGTTCGGTCTGATGCAAAAAGAAACCGAATGTCTTCTAACTAAAGACCAGACTCCTCCTCTTCCGGTTCCCTTCCTTTCCTGCGTGTGTGAGTGAGCCACGGGGTTTCCCTGGCCCATGAAGGCTGGAAGGAAATAATGATTCATTTCTGGCAGATTCTTCCAGAATTAGCTCAGGAGTTGCTGCATGCCTTTTCTTTCTGTACACATCTGACTAGGTTCCAGAATGACGTCTTCTTCTAGCGGCAGAGTCTCAGGGTGAAGATAGAGGAGGAGGAGATGTCTGACTCGAGATAGTGATAAACCTGTTTTATGTAAAGCCCGTGATTGCTTCTCAGAGTGTTTGTGGCTGTGGTGTGCCTACCAGTGTTCTCAAGTGGCGGTTTGGGGAAAACAATGAAAGCACAAAGACGTAAGGAAAGCAGAACTATGTTCATATTCTCTGAAAATGAGGTTTGTATAAGGGGAGCTTTGGCTGATTCTGTAGAAAGAGCATCACTCACTGTGGTTAGAGGGTTGGTGATCATGAAGAAAGAAAAAAAAAAAAAGGCATGCTATTCCATAGCCTTCACTTAAGAAATTCAGAAGGATGTTTTTTCTTTCCACAGAGAGGAGCCATAAGTGATAAGAAAAAAATATTATAAATAACAATAGGAAAACTGTTGTCAGATTAATTAATTAATTAATTAATTTATTTATTTATTTAGGAAAAGGGGTACAGTTTGTAGCCCTGGCTGACCTAGAACGCACCACGAAGACCAAACTGGCCTTGAAGTCATAAAAAACAACTTCTGTCTTACCAGTGCTGGGATTAAAAGGCACGTGCCACCAGAAATTTTACATGGAAATTTAACAGAAGTAATGGTGTTAAAAAAAAACAACCATAAAAGCTTCTGGCAATCATGTGTGTACGTGTGTGTGTGTGTGTGTGTGTGTGATCATTCTTTAGGGTCCCAGGATTGAGAGTTCACTACTGGGTACTGGCTATGCATAAGCAGACAGATGCTCTACTATTGGCCATATTAGATGGCTCTCACGTTAGAGTGTATAGACAGACCCGGACCCTGATGAACTGTAACCAAAGACAATGTTTTGAGACCACTACATATTACTGGCCCACAAAGAACACTGATGAGGACAGACCCAGCAGTTTATACTTGACCATATAATACAAAATGAAATGAAAACATTCAACATCCTCCTTCCCGGCCATTGTGAAATGCATAACTACCCCAGTCCTAGCGGTCTAGTGGCCCTACTGGACAACATAGCATCGGGATTTAAACTTCCTGCGGAGCTGCAACTTGGTACCCACTCACCAATCTCTCCACTGAGAACAATTAATTAACCTCATTTTAAAGAAATACAAACTGGAATCTCACTGACAGTAAAGGAGATATGATGTTTTCAGTTTCAAACGTATCTTTTTTTTTTAATTTGCCAATCATGTTTTAAGATGTTTACTATATATTTAAAAGCATAAGTGATAAAAGCCGTTGAGCTTCATGAAGTAGAATGTTACAAATTCAGGCTTTGCAGCCAGCAGTGGTAGCACACACCTGAAATCTTGTCTAGGATATGTTTCAAGGCATCAAAAATTAAAAATCAAAAAGAAAATAAAAAATAAACAAACAAGAGCTAGCAGGATAAAGTTTCTGAGTCTATAGACTTAGCCCTCTCCCACAGTATGCCCCCTCTTTCTTCCACAGAAAACCATTACTAATGAATATAAACATAAATTTTATATTGATTTTTCTCCAGGCAAAGCAATATATGGAATGTTCTTCAACGTTTAAAACTTTAATACAGCCATTGGATGTTCTGTGAATATTCCTTTATAATATGGCTTTTCACTCAAATACAGGATTTTGAAAATTTCCCAAGTAACTCAGGTTCATTTTAACCTCTGTGATCTTCCCACAAGACCCCACTTTCAAGGACATTGGATCCGATAGGAACATAGATGTCTCAACTGACTGTGAGGTAAGTACCAGGGTTGGGGAACCCCAACATCAACCAGCCCAGCTTAGATCAATTGCATCCATAGAAGGAGCATCCTATGCAGAGCTGGACACAGATGGGGTGCTCAGACAATAGGCGCTGAGTAGATTCGCAAATATTAAGAGCACGTGAGTTTAAGATGCTCCCAGGCAAGTGTGTTTATCACCTTATTAGAGAAAAAGAAAAAGCATCAGAGTTGAGTGTTGAAGAGACAACAACTACCAAGACCTTGAAATAAACATGCCACCTCCCTTCCATAGATCATAGGGAATATTTGAATAAACATCCTTAAAATAAAGCATGGGCTCCTCAGAAGGATCCCAGAGTTGAGGTGATGGGTCAGACAGACAGACAGACAGGCCTCTCTAGAGTAAGTCTTTCTGCCAGTCAACTCTGACTCATCCTTGGCCAACTATGCAAACCTCACAGAGCTTCAGGGGGCAGCCTTAGCCTCCATTGTGTTCTTGCTGTGAGGTCTCAGTACTAAGGACAGTTCCTGGGCACACCTAACCTCAGTTGCCTGGAAACCAAGCACTTTCCGGGATCAGGGAAGCTCTAGCAAGGAATCTGAAAAAACCCCCTACTTCCCAGGCCAGCCTCAGTAATGTCAGCTTCTCTCTGAAGCAGCTGGTAGCTGGAGAACAGTTGTCAAGAGTTTCTCACCAGAAAAAAAAAACGTGAGAACTTGAATCTCAACTCTATCGAACGATTAATTTTTGTAAATAAAAATTCTCAAGAGCTATTAATGTACCAGGCAGTGTTTTCTTGGAGGGGGGGCAGGTTTAAAGTACACATATGAATACATACATCTTCTTTTGGGGTAGGTAAGATGCAAGAAGTAGACTTGTTTCTTTAGATTTTAACCCATGCTTACTTACACACACATAGCTGTGCTGGGGCCATCCCCACCCCATCCTTTCTCAGCAGCATCCTTTCTCGATTCAAACAATGCACCAAATAATCCCAGATCTTTCCCTTCCTTCTGAGCCAGGTCAAAGCACCATCTCCACTTCGTCTTAAGGGGCTCCTAACAGTGGGAGCAGGGACTGTCTCTGACTCTGTTGTCTGCCTTTGGGACCCTTTTCCCTACTGAGCTGCCTGGTCTAACCTCAGCAGGAGAAAATGTCTTCCAGTGGCTTGCTATGCAGGGCTGGTTGATATTCATGGGAGGCCTCTCTCTCCTGTTCTGAAGAGAAAGGAAGGAGAAGTCGATGGGGGTGGGGAGGACTGGGAGGAGAGGAGAGAGGGAAACCTGAAGTCCAGATGTAAAAGTAAACTAATAATTAGTTAATTTTAAAAAGAATGTAGCAGATGGATCAGTATCTCAAATAGAGCCAGTATCAAAGGAGAAAACAAACAAAAACAAAAACAAAAAAAAAAACCTTCTTAATACCAAGCCCATGGAGCCAACATAGGTGTCAGATCCTATTGGTCTGCTGAGTTTCCGCTGAGAAAGCAGAGTTTAAAAGTCCATGGGGAAGCCAGCCCTGGCTTGTCTCTGCTTGGTCCGTCCCTCCTCCCAGGCCCAGGAGTCCCTGGGAGGGTGCTAACAGGCCAAGGCTGAGATTCCTCCACCAACACAACTGCAGCAGGGACAAAGTGACCAGCCCACTCAACACCATCATCTAGAGTCACACCCAAGAATGTCAGAAACCTCTCTGAAGGACTTAAAGAGAGGAGAGGGGAGGGAGAGGAGAGGGGAGGGGAAGGGGAGGAGAGGGGAGAGGGGAGGGGAAGGGAGGGGGAGGAGAGGAGAGGAGAGGGGAGGGGAGGGGAGGGGAGGAGAGGAGAGGAGAGGAGAGGAGAGGAGAGGAGAGGAGAGGAGAGGAGAGGAGAGGAGAGGAGAGGAGAGGAGAGGAGAGGAGAGGAGAGGAGAGGAGAGAGGAGGGAAGGAAGAGGGGAGGGGAGGAGAGAGGAAGGGAGAGGGAGGAGAGGAGAAGAGAGGGGGAGAGGAGGAGAGGAGAAGAGAGGAGAGGAAAGGAGAGGAGAGGAGGAGGGGGAGCACATGGACTTTGTAAGGATCCTTAACAAGAAAGGAAGGGCTAGAGAGGTATTATTGTGTCCACAATAAAAAAAAATCTAAGACACATATACCCTCACACTTAGCCCAATTTTATTAAACAACATATATGTATGTATGTATGTGTATATATTCAGTCACTGAAGAAAAAATAGTGTTAGATCCAGAAGAAACCCAAGACAAACGGCTAACTGAGGTGACTTCACATATCAAAGTGAGGCTTTTTAAGCCTGTACCAAAGCCTAGCTCCTCTCAGAACTCTCTCTCTCTCTCTCTCTCTCTCTCTCTCTCTCTCTCTCTCTCTCTCTCTCTGTGTGTGTGTGTGTGTGTGTGTGTGCGCGTGCGCGCGCGTGTGTGTGTGTGTGTCTGTCTGTCTGTCTCTCTCTCTACACACACACACACACACACACACACACACACACACCCTACCCTACACCTCTCCAGCCCGCAGCCTCTCTTTCCCCATATGTCAGCCATTTGGCCGTGTCCCTCTCTTGTCCCTCTCACCTCTTCCCCACCCTCCCCATGATGTGTTCTGTTCTGCTGACCAAGTCTGGACTCCCCCAGATGCCTGGCTGTTTTCTACCTTAGATCCACAGTAACCTTCTCCTTGGCGGTGCCTAGAAGCAGTCACACCCTCATTCTCATTTCGTCAGATAATGCGGATGTGTTGCCCCCAAGCACACCACTCTGCATCTCCATCAGAAGATTTTAGACCTTGGAAAGGGTGTCACACACCGTTAGTCCCAGCAACTGGGGAAGCAGAGGCAGGTGGATCTCTGTGACTGTGAGGCCAACCTGGTCTACAGAGCTAGTTTCAGGATAGCCAAGGCTACATCAAGAAACCCTGTCTCAAAAAACTAAAAACAACAAAAAGATTTTAGAATAAACTTAAACATGGACAAAATGGGGATTGTTTTATTTACCCAAGAAAGCATGGGCTCTTAAGAGCAAGTCCCATTTAGATGACAATGATTATATACACATACACACATACACACATGCACTCATACACATATACATATATGTGCATATATACACATATACATGCACACATATATATGCATATATACATATATACATACACATACATATATGCATATATAAACATATACACACAAACATATATACATACATCATACATACATACATACATGGTCTGTCTTAGAAGAAGCTTGCAAACTCTTTTCTGTGCATGCACACATTCTTCTGTGTGGGCAGTTATAATTGCAAAAGTGAAGTCCCATGATAACCAGAAGCTGTCACCATAACAGGAGAAAGGGCACAAGCCTCCAGGGGCCCCCAGCATCACTCTGCCACCACACTGGTTCATCTCTATCCTTATGTGAGTTGGCTTTAAGTGAAACTGCCCAGGGTCCCCAGACAATGGCAAAGCTCCCTTCAGCAAATCTGCCTGAACCGCATAGAACTCCTGGCAGCATACTTCACGGATAGGAATTACTAAGTCAGAAGCAACAAGGAGGCACACATCTGCTGCTGCTTCCTGCCTAGCAGGCTTGTCCTGTGGCACACATGCACTGTGGTGTTTGCTCACTTAATCTTACCTCTTTAAGCCCTCGGTGATAGACCGTCCACACTTCACCGACGGGAACACCTAGGGCGGCGCAACGCAGACCTCACAGTGTTTCCTCCAAGAGCTGCCTGTGTGACCTTTGGCAGGTCACATAACATCTCTGAGATTCCGTTTGCCATTTGTCTTGTAAAGCAAACTATTATACAAGAAAGGAGAGAGAGAGAGAGAGAGAGAGAGAGAGAGAGAGAAGTATATAAGGGAATATGTGGGTATAGGATGGGTGTGTGTTCTCAGTACAGAAATTTACTTTCTAAGTGCATGCATCCAGTATATTCTTTTTCTTGTCAACAACAAATCCTTGGCAAGATGCTAAATCTGCTCCTCTTCCCCTTGGTTTTCCCCTTGGTCTCCAGGCCCAGAAATACCATTGAATCATGTGATCAAGCCTTAATGACCTCTTCCTCAGGCCACATGGATGTGACCATCTCTTGAAGCCTCATTAGCACATCCCTGGTTCCTGAGCTCTGGCTATGCCAAAAGCTGTCAAGTGTACCAGGCCACAGCTCCAGCAGCTGCGGATGAAACCTTTCCTGTTTAATTTTTAGGAGCTGCCAAGGGTTAAGGAAATGGGAAAGAATTGGGCAGTTCTAGAAAACCAGTGGCTGAGAACAACGGAGTTGAATTTAGGTCAATTGGCTCACTTTATAAATGGGGAAACTGAGGCCTAGAGACAGGCCATTCCTTTAGCATTGGTGATTTGTGGACTTTGTTTATAGAATGAGCCTGTTCATTCACACAGACTTACAGAGATTCCGAACTCATAAATAAAGGAAATAAAAGCTAAAATAATAAGTCATGGAGAGCCCCAGGTGGCCAGATATTCCCTATCTCCCAGTCCCCACACTTCAGGAGCCCTGGAGTTTGAGTGGTGGGTGATTCTGTTTCTTCTACTTCCTCTACTGTCCTGGGATGGTACGAGGTCCTGGAGACAGGAGGCTGGACCGGAACCCACCCTGGTCCTCTGCAAAGGGAGGGCCCATTCATCATTATCTACAGTGGTAGTGAAAGCTCTTGAGTACATAAAATTTCAGTCCTGCTCTACTGGTTGGTTTTGTGTGTCAAGTTGACACAGGCTGGAGTTATCACAGACAAAGGAGCCTCCCTTGAGGAAATGCCTCCATGAGATCCAGCTGTGGGGCATTTTCTCAATTAGGGATCAAGGGAAGAGGGCCCATTGTGGGTGGGGCCATCCTTGGGCTGGTAGTCCTGGGTTCTATAAGAAAGCAAGCTGAGCAAGCCAGGGGAAGCAAGCCAGTAAGAAACATCCCTCCATGGCCTCTGCATCAGCTCCTGCTTCCTGCCCTGTGTGAGTTCCTGTCCTGACTTCCTTAGGTGATGAACAGCAATGTGGAAGTGTACGCTGAATTAACCCTTTCCTCCCCAACTTGCTTCTTGGTCATAGTGTTTGTGTGCAGGAATAGAAACCCTGATTAGGACATCTGTCAATCTACACATGGAAAACACTATATTGCCCAGAGTTTTCCTAATTACTAGTAGCTTTTCCTACAGTCCACCCAGAGGTGAATTCTTCTAATGACTAGGACTGCCCAGAGCTGACACGAAACATTGTAACGATTTCCTATAAGCACTTGCCTCTTCTTTCCCCTTTCTAGAGATACCAAACATCAAAAGCCATTGAGAAGGCCTAGACAAGCAATATCACAGAACTTGTAACAGCGGGAAAAGAGCCATGGGCTCCAAGACCGACCTATGCGCCTACACATGCACTGATTTGGCTCAGGTGACATCACTAATCTCCCCACTTGCAGATGAAGGATGGTCACGAGACAGCACTAGGTCGTGAGAGGAATCCAGCGGAAGTTCAAATGCAGATCTGAAACACTTCAACCCATGCTAGACCGCCCCTGCATCACACGAGATTAGAGCCTCCAATCCGGTCCATCATCCATCTCCCTCGCCCTCACGCTGAGGGATGCCAGGCATGCGAGCCACTCCTAGCGTGCTCCCCACTAGCAGAGCCAGGGCGGCTTCTCCGGGCATCTGCACCAGCGGGTCTGCTTGCCTGCTGGAGGCAGAAATATCACTGCAGCCACTTTACTCGCGCCGGTTCCAACCTGCCAGACGCGTGGGTGTTGTCAAGGGAGCTACAGATTCCCAAACTTCTGCTTCCTCTGCTCGAAATCCAACACTGTCAGTCCCAGGCACTTTGCTTTTTGGTTTTCATTTTGAAAGCGACAGAATTGCTTTTCCGCAATGAGCGGCTGCCACCCGCGCAGGTCCTGGGTAGAAAGAGGCCAAGAGAGAACCCCCCTCCCAACTGCCTATGGGGGTGGGGTCTAGCTGAGCGTGGTCAGTGAGTTCAGCAGGCCACAGACACCAGGACGTGATGTACTGGGTGGGTTCATCTCTACTTGGCTGGATAGAGTGTCCCAAAGACAACTTGAACAGTGATATCATAGGACCACATTCCTGCTGAACCTAGACACTCAATCCCCCCCACACACTAGCTTTTATTTTAACTTATTCACTTTACATCCTTCTCACTGCCCCCCTCTCCCAGTCATTCCCTCCCACAATCCTTCCTCAGTCCCCGTTCCCCTTCTCCTCTGAGCTGATGCCCCCCCCAGGTATCCCCTCACCCTGGTACATCAAGTCTCTGGGACGCTAGGCGCTTCCTCTCCCACTGAGGCCAGACAAGGCAGCCCAGATAGAAGAACATATCCCAGGTGCAGGCAACAGCTTTTGGGATAGCCCCCCCTCCAGCTGTTCAGGACCCACCTGAAGGCCAAGCTGCACATCTGCTACAAATGAGCAGGGAGGCCTAGGTCCAGCCAGTGTATGTTCTTTGGTTATTAGTGGTTCAGTCTGAGAGGGTCCAGGTTAGTTGACTCTTGGTCTTCCTGTGGAGTTCCTTTCCTTCCTCCTTCTCTTCTACAAGAGTCCCAAGCTTTGCTATCTTTATATATATATATATATATATATATATATATATATATATATATATTGTGTGTATGTGTATGTGTATATATATACATATATATATGTGTGTGTATATATATGTATGTATGTATATATAAATGATAAATGTATATATACATACATATTTATACATATATATATGGAATTTATTTGTGTATTAAGGAAAAGAGGTATGCATGCACCATGCTGTATACAGGTCAAAGGAAAAATCCTGAAAGCAGGTTCTCACCTTCCACCCTGTGGGTTCCAGGGATCGAACTCAGATCATCGGGCTTGGTGGCAAGCCCCTTTACCCACTGAGTCATCTTACCCACCCCTTTTTTTCATTTTCTCAGAGGTTGGAAGGTGGATCAGATGGCAGCTTCTAAACAGACTGTCCTGCTTGTAATCCCAGATCACTGATCTTAGAGTGATTGTGTTTTATTCAGTAAATACAAATATAAGCATGTTATGACACCATGTTTTAAATTTTTTAAGGGGAAGCTTATATTTTTTCATGTATGTCTTGATGCAACTTTTTAACATACGCTGTGTCCATCCATTCATACCATTAGTCTCGGGACAGGGGTGTACCAATTTTACCACAACTTAATCAGCAATAGGAGATTGTAATTTTTTTCTTTTTGCTTATTGAAAAGCTTTTTACTTATTGAAAATAATGTGATCACCATTTTTATTTGGATTTATTTGACTAAAGTATGAAAATTCTCCCACATAATATTTATTTCCTTTTTGGGGGGTCTCAATACTTTACTACCTTTTTCCCCCCAAAAGACTTTTCAAAAGATGACTTGAGTCTGCTATGCAGGATTCAGTCCGTCTTAACAATGAAATGTGTTTCCTAATGCTCGCCAGCTGCGTTTGGCTGGGTCTGTATGCTCCACATTCCTCGTCCATGCTTAGTGGTCTAGGTCTCTGGCAGCCAGTTTCTGTCTTATCCATTCTCCTTGCTTCCTGAGTCTCCTGTGGCTTTTTTCTCACATGGCACCTTACGCTGAATCGATGTCATATCCAACTGAGTTTCTCTGCCTCTGCCACATCAGCCCTGTGCTGCTAGTCAGCCCCAGGCAGGATAATCCAGAGGAAAGTGCCTGACACACACTCACTAGATTTAGGAATCAGGCCAGAACTACTACAACACCATGGTCTGTTTGCAAGGACAGAGCTAAGTGTCATGAGGTCTCAAGCTGAGCCTCAGCTCTGTTATCCATTGCCTGAGAGGTTCTCAGGCTTCTCACAATCACCGGTTCTCTCCTCACCTCTGAAGTATGCCTGCGTGCACACAGTTTATTCCTGTGACTGTCAAGACTAGGGCTTAGGAGGGCGATGGTCCTGGGCTATGGGTGGAGCCTTGGCAGGGGGAGCGGTGAAAAGGGGCAGGGTTGAGGGATGTGTCCTGTTTATTGCTTTTACGGTCTGTTGATTTCAAACCCTGTTCCTTCTTATTGCTTTCTGCCTGCTGCTTTAAGGTCTGGCTTGTTCCTGGTTGCCTAAGACTGCAAGCTGCACCCTAGGGTTATGTGTTTCAGTTCCCTCTGATTTTAAATCATTACACTTTAGTCTATTTATTGTGTGCAGTACCGTATGTGGAGGTCTCTTCTTTCATGTCAGTCCTGGGAATTTGACCCAGGTTAGTAGGCTTGGCAAAGGCGAGCCCACTCAGCTGCCCAGGCTACTCTTTTGTGAATTCTACTGTAAGAACTCAAGCTACGGCCTCTGCTCCAGACGGCCATGACTCCTGGTAAGCGATGCTCTCATTTTTACTTGCTCATAGGAGTTTTCCAAGCTGCTCTCTGAATTCTCCAATGATTTGCTGATTTCTTGAGTATATTGTTGAGTGTCCAGGAACTAGAACTGATGTGCTTTCAAAAGTTTCTCTCACTACCAATTTTTAATTTTGTTCCTTAGCAATCTGAAGTGACTCTAGGTCACTTCACTCTGTGTGTTGTGACTTTCTTCATGGCCTGCATTGTTTTTTATTTTAGATAAGGTCCCATGGGTGAAGAAGACTGAGAACTCTGCATCTGTTGGCTGGAATATTCTGTAGACATATGTGAAATACATTTGGTCTGTGGTATAGATTCTGAAGCTTATTGGTTATTTTTAGTATGGTTGAGCTATCTAAAGATGGCAATGGGGTGTAGACAGATCCTTTGTGCCTCTTAGTGCTCTCTGATGATGTCACCTCTGTCATTCAGTGCTCATAGATTTTCAATTACAAGGCTTCTTGATGGACCGTTCCCTTTATTAGCATACGGCATCTTTATGCTTTCTGGACAGTTTCACATTGGAGTCCATTTTAGCAGATGTCACAGAGCTGTGCCTGCTTGCTTCCACTTGTTTGATTGGGTTGGTTTCCATTCTCTGACTCTTGGCCTTTGGCTGTCATTGTCAATGAGGTGTGTTCTGTGGAAACAACAGATTGTTGGAGATACTTTTTAGTCAAGTTAGCTATTTTGCATTTCTCTGCTGAAGAATTGAATCCACTTACATTCAAGATTATTACTGGAGAATATATATTAACCCCCATTATTTTAATGTCTCTTTCTGGTTAATTTGTTTTTCTTCTTTTCCTCCCTCCCTCCCTCCTTTCCTTCCTTTCTTTCTTCTTTCTTCCTTCCTTCCTTCCTTCCTTTCTTTCTTGTTAATATCAGTGTTTTGATGTTTTAGTGTGTAGGTATGATCAAGTCTATCATCCTTTGCCAATAAGAGAACAGGATCATTTGACTCACCCATTCCGCCAATGGCCCCACGGATTATAAACTGGTCAGTAAACCTGCCTTTGACCCGGCCGGCTCAGCAGCATTCACCTGGATAGATGCATGGTCCTTGGGACTGACAGTTTGAGTGCTAACAAAGCATTTCCACAGCACACACACACACACACACACACACACACACACGTCTCCACGGCACACCCGTTTCCACAGCACATACATGTTTCCATAGCACACATGTTTCCACAGCACACACATGTTTCCATAGCATATACAAGTTTCCACAGCACACACAGGTTTCCACAGCACATACATGATTCCACAGCACGCACACTTGCTCCATCCAAGTCCAGCCCAAGCATAGTTATTTTTTATATTAATGTGTACATGGTTTATTTGCGAGAATAACACATATTATTGGGAAGAAGGAAATGAGCATCCCACTCAAGCTACAACTGAACAAGCAGACACGACAGGTAGTACAGCCTCCTACTGGTTAACTGCAAGGTACTGGCATTGCCTGGGCTAACCCACTGACTCGTCACAAAACACCTCCGAGACACTTGCAGTTACTTTCATTTTACAACAGGATAACCTGATCCAGCGATGAGAGAATGCTGTGCCTGAGGCCACCGGTGAAATTCTAGGCGTGGGGCTTGAACTGAGGGATTTCCACTCCACATCTCAGACTTCCTACTGGCATGATAGACATGATGTGAGAATGATTTTTAATGAAAGGAATGCATCCTCTCCAGGGTAAAAATAATCTTAATTTTCCCTAGTGAGACGCACCCTCATCACCTTCTCCTTAACATCAAGGTGAACCCTGGAGACACGATTGAGCACAGCTTCCAGCCACTCGGGGTTCTAGCAATCAATCAAAACCTCCAGACATGGTATTTCTCACAGTGCTTATGCAGTGTGACCACACAGGGGAATTTAAGACAAAATGCATGTTTCCCTTGGCCCATCCCCAGCAGTTTAGAGGGTCTGGCATGTGCTCTGGTCATTAAGGGTTTGAAGTTCCTGAGTTTCTCTAATAAGCAGCCAGGGCTTGAGTGGGAAGCAACATGCAATCCATGCTCTCCCTGTCATCTGTCCTAGCAACGTCTAGCTGGATTCCAGCAGACACCCTGCACTTCTTGTCCAACACTGACAACCTTGGGGACATTGTGGGGGACATCTCAGCTCCCATCTCCTTATTAAATCAGTTTCTGATTTACTGAGTCTGGGATGGAGCCTGAGAATTGCATTTTTTGACAATTCAGGTGATGCTACGGTCCCGTGGAGCCTGCCTTGAGACCACTATATTGGATCCAGCGATTTCTACTTTGTCTGTGCCCTGTCTGGGCACAGCCTTCACTGAACAGCACAGGACACCACCCTCTGGCTTTCATTCCTGAGGGGACCAATCCTTGCCTCTACTTCCCAATTAGCCTGTTAGAACCACTCTGGATTTCTGAGTCTCCCCTCTCTTTCTCTTTTTACAAAAGAATATTTTTTCTTTATTAAGGCTGTTCTCCCTCACCAGGTTACACACAGAGAGCTTCCAGTCCACCATCTTACCCACAAGCCCCCGTAGCCTCGAATTTAACTGTCTTAGCTCCTTCTTCATCCCTAAGTCTACACAATGCACCTCACAAAAGCACCTTACAATTTCACTTACAAAGACAATTTTTTAAGATAAGAAAAGTGAGTGAGGCTGGGCATGGTGGTGCATGCCTTTAAACTCAGCACTCGGGAGGCAGAAACAAGCAGATCTCCAAGGGTTCAAGGCTAGCCTTGTCTACATGGCAACTTCCAGGCCATACAGGACTACATAGAGAACCCCTGTTTCAGAGAGAGAGAGAGAGAGAGAGAGAGAGAGAGAGAGAGAATTTTCTTCTTAATTTTAAAATCTGCCTAATTGTTAAGTCTTGTAAATTTCACCCTTTGAGCAACGTAAGAACTTAGTAAGTTATAGCATCACACATCGCTTCTCTTATGAAGCCCCTATCAATATTTTTAGACGCGCACTATCCTTTTAAATTATTTTTCTCTCATATTTTTCCCCTACCTTCCTCTGTCTACATTTAAATTTGAAGCATGAAACATCCATTGTCTTTACTTAATACACTCTCTGAACTTTGCTTCATGGACACAACATGAAATTCTCTGCTGCATCCTAAGAAAGAACTGGCCTTCCCTGAGTTAGGAACCTTACGAGGGGAATGTTTCTTACAACACTCACATACAAACCACGTTCTAATTCCTTTTGGGAATGAGAAGAAACTGGACCTTCTGAAGCCAGGTTCACCTGCTCCTGTTGCTATGACCTGAGGCAAGTAAATGTGGACCATAAAAATGTATGGAGGTTTTCTACTTATGAGAGCTATCGCAGGTCCACGGCTCCTCCTGTCCCTGACAGCAAGTGTAAGGTGTGTGAACACCAGCAGTAGTGTGTGTGCCTTATGTAAGGACTTATAGACAGTTAAATACAGACAGGGCTCTACAGAAAAATATGCAGAGGACACACAATATGGAATAAAGTGGCCCCACTGAATTCTGGGTTTTGCCACTGAGAGCAGAGCTCAGTAAACGCTTTTTATAAAGAAACAGCTGGGAGGTATTTCAACTTTGTGGCTCTGCTGTCATAGGAATGTGGCTTCTGAGTCACGGCTTATTGTGTTATAAAACACTCTCCACTGCAGATTTCTGAGGCTCTGGGATTTGAACGGAAAGGCCTGTGAGCTGAGACCACAGTTTGACTCTCACGGCTGCCTCCAAAGTCTCCTTGTGCTCAGTCTTCTCCACGGCTGTGATTCTCAGAAACTCTGGAAAGAGCTGTGTGTTTTCAACATGGGCCACCACGGGATCCATAAAGCAAATGCTTTCCCAAAACAAGGATCCAGAGAGGATTGGTTAAAGATGCATGGCGAGGCGGGGGGGGGGGGAGTTAACATGCAAAAATCATGGGGGCTGGCAACCAGTCAGCCAGGAAACATGTCTCAAGGTATTGAGAGCAGCTAAGGCAGCACACGGAGCATCTGAAGATCCCAGGTGTCTGTCACCATGCTGGTGATTGTTATTTTACATAAAATTAACGGGAGTATCAGCATTGCCCTGCCTGCCCAGGAAAAGATCATTTGTGGCACATTTGTACTCTGCTCTGAGATGTGTGCAGCCTGATCGTTGGTAGCTCAGTTTCCATTGTTTTGAGTTTTCTCAGTGTCTTTCTCCCTTGCCAAATCTCTGTCTTGTGGCCAGGGAAGAATAAAGAAGTGATATGAAACTCGTGAGATGCATTGAGGGCATACTCTGCCTTCATAAACAAACTGGTGTTTTGAACAGGACCGGAGGAGGCAGGGCCAAGACTAGGTTCAGCCATTGAAACAAAGAAGCTGCTTTTTAATATTGAAAGAGAGGATACGTGGGAGAGTGGTCGTGTACGACGCATGTGTGGCCTGTGAAAGAGGCCTGGTGTTATCTTCACTGCCCGCCAATCTATGGGAACGTACTGGTGGAGTCGGAGGGCTAGATGAATATTAGCCCAGCTCAACCTTAAGTCTCAGTCTCCACAACTGTACAATGGGAAGGTAGTGAGCTGGAAAGATGGCTCAGCCATTAAAGGTGCAGCTTACAACTGCAAGAGGAAAATACTGTTCACATTGGCTTCCCGTGGGGCTTTCAAGACCAGTTCTAGGACCAGATCTCAGCACTCAGGAGGCAGAGGCAGGTAGGTCTGTGTGCGTCTGAGGCCAGCCTGCTTTACGCAATGTTCCAAGTGAGTCAGGGCTACACAGGGAGATCCTGTGTACTGGCTGGTGTTGTGTCAACTTGACCCACACTGGAGTTAACACAGAGAAAGGAGCTTCACGTGAGGAAATGCCTCCATGAGATCCAGCTCTAAGGCATTCTCTCCATTAGTGATCAATTGGGGAGGGCCCCTTGTGGGTGGTGCCATTCCTGGGCTGGTAGTCTTGGGTTCTATAAGAAAGCAAGCTGAGCAAGCCAGGGGAAGCAAGCCAGTAACATCCCTCCATGGCCTCTGCATCAGCTCCTGCTTCCTGACCTGCGTGATTTCCAGTCCTGAGTTCTTTTGGTGATGGACAGCAATGTGGAAGTATAATCAGAATAAACCCTTCCCTCCCCAACTTGCTTCTTGGTCATTTTTGTTTTGTGCAGGAATAGAAACCCTCACTAAGACACCCTGTCTCTGACAAAGGGGGGTGTCAGGAGGAATGAAAGGCTACTTCCTTGCACAGGTCCCTAGCTCTTTCTGATTAATTTCATTTCAACAAATGTCTAGTCGGTACACACAATGTGCCAGATGCTCAGTCAGGCATATGAGCCTCAGATGAATGAGGTACAAATGCACTCCTGACTTTACAAGGCTTGCAGCTTGCTGAAGTAAGGGACCCGAGACACAAATGAAAATGCCACCAGAAATTATAAGTCATATAAAGTAGATATAAAAACATCAGCACAGGTCACCATGAGAGAAAATGAATACTCATAGAGACCTCATTAGACAGCTCGGCCCAGGTCTGTAGACTGAGCAGAAATCAGGAAACCAGCATCCATGAAGTTCCTGGATGAAGGGACTGGCAAGTGTCTAGACTTTGAGACAGGAGCCAGCTGGGCATCCCAGAGCCCGAGAGTCGGCTGTATAGCTGGGAGCTTCTCTCCCCTTCGGAGGCTATGGCCAGTACTCAGAAAACAGGATTTTTCTTTAATCCTCATGTAGCTCTGAACAGTGTGAGCTGTAACCTGTGAATAATTTATGTCTATTTCCATTAAAATCAACAACTGCCCTGTGCAGTCCCAGGACAAGACAGAAGCTTGGCTCTTAGGAAAACAGCTGAGAATGTACTAAGCCCATCCCCAAGGCTTTGATCTTTCCCCATGATTCCCTGCTCCAAAACTATACCCACACACCCCCAGCCCCCGGAAAGCTAATCTCCATGACCCACCCTGCCTTGCTGGCAGCCATCCCCATACCCCAGGCCTCTGTCTTACTATTCTCCTTGGGAGGATGGCCTTTCCTTCTCCTCCACCATTTGACCATTATATAACAAATGCCCAGGACACTGCTCCTACCATCTCTGACCTACTCTTACTCTTTAACTGGAAAATTCAGCCATTTGGCTTCCCCTGACTGTGGGGGGGAGGGGCAGATGATACCCTGTGTTAGTGTACATTGTATATTGTCAAGATGAACACATCCATGTTGTGGTGCTTTGGATAAGAGGGGCCCCCATAGCTCATGTAATTGAAAGTCAGTTATCAGAGAAGAGAACCCTTTGGAAGGATTTGAAGGATGAGGAGATACAGCATCATTGGAGGAAGTGTCCTTAGGGGTGGGGTTTGAGGTTTCAAAAGCTCGTGCCAGGCCCAGTGTCTCTGGCTCTCTCCCTGCTTAGGGATCAGGATGGAGCACTCAGCTCCTTCCAGCACCATGCCTGCCACCATGCTCCCCACCATGGTGATGGTGGACTGAGCCTCTGAAACTGTAAACAAGCCCCCCAATTGAATGTTTTTTCTTGTAAGAGTTGTCTTGGTCATGGTGTCTTTACACAGCAATAGAGCAGTGACTGAGACACATACATGCCAAAGACCCTAATGTCCCATACCCATTCAGATGGCAAGGTCTTTCCTAGGTCAGGCTTAAGGAAAAGGCAAAGCTTGCCCTACCACCTTGATTAGCCTGCCTCCCTGTTCAGCTGTGCATAGTAATACACCGAGTATCCAGGATGATGCGCCGTGCCCATCGGAGCACATGATCTATACATTTACAAATTTTCTATCATCTCGTTATTCCTGTCACCCCAGTCAGGTCTGGCCTAAAGCCACCTGTATTGCAATACATGACCATCCCATTATAAGGGACCCCATATTCTTCTTCCTTTCCTCCTCAAATTCATGTGTTGAAACCTTAACCTGATGGAGTGTGGTTAGGTCATGGCAGAGAAGGCCTCATGATGAAATTGCTTCCCTTAAAAGAAAGATAACTCGGGACTGGAGAGATGGCTCAGTGGTTAAGAGCACTGACTGCTCTTCCAAAGGGTCCTGAGTTCAATTCCTAGCAACCACATGATGGTTCACAACCATTTGTAATGGGATCCGATGCCCTCTTCTAGTGTGTCTGAAGACAGCTAGTGTACTCACATACATAAAATAAGTAAATAAATATTTAAAAAAAGAAAAGAAAAGGAGAAAGAAAGGAAGGAAGGAAGGAAGGAAGGAAGGAAGAAAGAAAGAAAGAAAGAAAGAAAGAAAGAAAGAAAGAAAGAAAGAAAGAAATCTCCCTACCTCCTTGGTACCTTTCAATTTCCTTTATTCCTTAAAAATCTGAGATAAAGATGTTGAATCTTATATTGTGTTTCTTGTTTCTGTGACAAGCGCAGTTTAAAGAAGGTTTTTGTTGTTGGGTGGTTTTTGGTTTTGTTTTGTTTTGTTCTTTGGCTCACAGTGTGGAGGGGAGGTATGGCGGTGGCAGTGTAAGGCAGATCACTACAGTTCATCTGCCATCGGGAAGATGAGAAAGACGAAAGCTGGCCCTCAGCTGCCTTCTTCACCTCCCCGTTTTATTTAGATATGACTCTAGTCCATGGATGGTGCTGCCCACATCCAATGAGGATCTTGCAACCTCACTTAACCCTCTCTGACAGACATGCTCAGAAATGTGTCCATTGGGTGATTCTCAATCCAGCCAACCTGACTATAAAAAAAGGAAACTACACAAGTCCACTCCTTGCCAACTGGACACCTAAACACATGCCTTTTAACATAAAATTCCACCTGTGATCCCCAAAGCTTCATGACCATCCCATAAACAGAGTATATTTAGTTCATTGAAATGGGTCTTCAAGTTTCAACAATTCTGACATTGCCCTGTAGCTAATGAGACGATTGTGTGATTTCTGGTCTTAAATCAGTGTGCTGGCTAGAATTTATAACTTTACTTGCGTCAAACCATTCCTGCATCTCTAGAATGAGGCCATATTGGTGATAAGTGGTGTTTTGGATGAACCAGCTCCCTTTGGTCCCTGAAGGTTCCCTCTTCTGCAACTAGCAGTGACCTTGTGAGTAGCCCTGACTCCTGGAAAGAAGCTAAAAGAATAATTGCTTCCATGGGGAGGGATAAACCAAATGTCGCTTCACTGTTCTTTCTCCTGCTTTCCAGCGGCTGAACTGCAGGTGTGGTGGGGAGGGATAGTCTGTATCATAGGACCAGGGACTGTGCACTGAAGATGGCAGAGGAGCAATGCCGAAGCCGGAGCACCAGGGACAGCATCCACCAGAGAGAGCCACTTTCTAGCTCAGCTTCTTCCTGGAGAAGGAAACTGCAGCCAGCCTTCCACACCCACAAATTCTGCCTCTGTGCGTTCAACCAACCAAGCACCCAAAGTATTTGAAAAGAAAATGTGGATAACTCATCCAATCCATGACTGCTCAATAAAATACAACACTTATTTACAGTTTTCACATCGTAGTGACAATTGCACACAGTATAGACATGATCAAATACACAGCAGGGTCGCTTAAGTTATGTGCATAAACGTAACGTTTATAAAGGGACTCCAGCATCCCTTGATTCTAATACCCACAGGAACCAATCCCCTGAGTTGCTGACATGACTATATTGCGATACAGAACTGGAACTAGGCTCTCTGCTGCCTGCAAGCGAACCTGCATCTTAAATAATAGTCTCTTCACCTTCTTGGTGAGCTCGGGGCAACTTATTGTAGATTTCTCAAACTGACCCTTCCCTCACTCCAAAGGTCAATGGAAGAGGCGTTCTGTAGAGAGAAGAGCATGCCCGAGGTCACAAAGACGTGAGGATGCCAAATACATTGGATCCCAGAGAATAGAAATAAGACAGTTCACTGGCAGTGGGTAGAGAGGTGAGGGTCAATATGGAGAGGTGAGTAGGCCATCAGTCTCAAGATGACTTGGGGCTAGGAACAGGTAGCTTCAGCCAGACCCATTGATGGGCCATTTTGTCAGCTACCTTGAAATTTCACCAATAAAAGGCCAGTTTAGACCATCAGACTTTTTTGTGATAGCCCTGAGAAGTTAAAACGAAAAGCATGTGCATGCAGAATCCCATTTTTACAGTGCTTCCTCGAGAGCCTGGAAACTGAGCAAGTCTTCAGAGGCAGAGATGTGGGGGCCCCCTGTTCCAGTTTGATCAGGCCTGGATAGAAATGGCTCAGTGTGTTCCCCTGTTCCCGTCTACCTTCTTAGCTGTAAATGCACTGGCTCGTCTCAGTTGCCTGGGGCAAGCTGTCATTCTTAAGTGACTGGGCTTGGAATCCAAAGTGTTTAAATTCAGGACAAGATAGATTACAAAGATCTTTGCAGGAAATGAATACATACTGGATATTATGGGGAGCAGTTTTTATCTTCTTCCCCAGTTTCTCCATTCCCATCTTTCAAGTGCTGTGCCCCAGAATATAACTGCATTTGGAGATCGGAAGGTAATTAAGAAGAAAGCCCACGAGTGTGCAGCCCAACTCCATATGACTAGATTCACAGGAAGAAGCAATTTATCAGTTCCCAGGCCCACACAGCAAAGGGAAGAGGAAACATAGACAGACACCCAAAGCAACTCCAGGGGCATTTAGGGACTCACAGGAAAGACTCACACAAGGATACGGAAAGTGGCCATCTACAGGCCGAGGAGACAGACGTGAAGAAGGAACCAGCATAGTCAAATCCCGAATCTCAGACTCCAGGCCTTCAGAGCTTTAAGCTGAGACACTTGTTCTGTCCAGGCAGGCTGGGTTTGTGTCTAGTTTCATCCCAACCCTGGCAGGCACAGAGAGAAAGAAGCCAGGAAAGGACCTGGCTTTCTGTCCACAGCTGAGCCTTTTCCACTCTACCAGCATGCACAGAGGGATATGTGTGGTGAGTGAGCTACAATCCGCTAAAAAAAAAAAAATAGGGAGGAGCCACGCTGTGATGATGGTGGTGGTGGTGATGGTGGTGATGATGGTGGTGATGGTAGTGTGTTTGTGTGTTACACACACACACACACACACACACACACACACACGTCCTTAAAATAGAAATCCTAACAGTGCCTAGGGCTTCCCATGGATTATTCATCCTCATGACAAATGAGGCCCCAGTCCATTGGATAAGAGAGAACATTTTTGCCCCTTGGGGAGTAATGTGACAAGACTCAGACGTCAGTGTCCAGCACTGCTGATGGAAAACTTTCTTTAAGAAAATGGCATTTGTCACAGGACACACATTTGCCGCTGGCCCTTCTGCTGTCTGGGCTCATTGACCAGAGTTTGTAAAAGTGACCCTCCTGCTGGAGACAGGTCTAGCCTATGTCATCCACCAAGGGCCAATGAAGAAAGATCTGCCCTCATTATCCTGGTACCTCAAGGACCTCAAGTCCAAGAACCTTTGAAGTGTCTTGGGTCCTCCTACCACTAAGGCCTTGTCCCCTGTCTAGATAGATTTTGCTGTGCACACACTCCCTAGACAGGTACTTTTCTACCATTGCTTAGGGAGGGGGAGCTTCCCTGGGCTTCAATACTACAATACTGGGAAGAATTCTTCTCCTTCTCCATCTCCACCCTGAATTTCCTACGCATCTAGTGAGGCCTTCCAGCTCTTTAAAACTATCATTTTGACATTGTTATTTGGGTAGCAGTGAATGTGTAAGCCTTTTCCTGAGATCGGCAGTTCACAGAATTCCTCTTTAAAAAAAAAAAAAAAAGTTAGAACTCACAGATTCTAATGAAAGTCCTCTCACCTGTTCATGTGGTTTGTTACAGTTTAAAATAAACAATTTAGAGAGAAAGGGAATGGAGCCCCAACCTCCTGTGCCTGCTCGATCCCAGAATCCCTCTGTCTACGGGACATCCCACCTTCTATTTCCTGCCTCAGAAACAGGCGAATCAGCTTTCATTGGTATCTGTTGCATCCATAGAGTACACAAGAGACTTTCTCCACAGAGCTTGGGATGGAGGGAGAGAATGCCGGAGAATTGAGGGCCAAGGTAAGAGGATCATGAGGTCATGGCCAGCCTGGGCTACATGCAAAGATCCTGTCTATAAAAAAAGAAAACAGAAAAGGAGGGAGAGAGAGAGAGAGAGAGAGAGAGAGAGAGAGAGAGAGAGAGAGAGAACAGAAGGAAGGAAGGAAGGAAGGAAGGAAGGAAGGAAGGAAGGAAGGAAGGAAGGAAGGAATAATTTTATATATATACACATCAGACTTTAAAGGACTTCTTTTGAGCCCCAGGAAGGAGTAAAAATGTACTTCACTACTTCAACTGAGTAGAAATTCTTTCTCAAGCAATGCACATCATTTTCTTGTTTGGAGTATGATCCCATCAGAGAGTCCTACAAAAGCCTACAGAGAAAAAATTTAAATGGATAAAAGAGTCTTAAAGGGGAAGTCTTGTTTCCCCAAACCCCCATACCTGAGGCTTTGGACTCAGCTGTCAAGAGAGAAATGACAATGCCCCCTCATATCGCAATGTTGCCTGCTGTAGAGGTGGGAAGGCCAGCCTCTGCAGCTCTGGAGAACTGAGATAACACACACATCAGAGTCCTGGTGATTCAGGAAATAATCTCATCACAGAACCCAGGTCTGTGCTGCATTTTTCTCACTAAGGCACCAGGGGCTGCCAGGGCAGGCTGTCGTGGCTTGTTTATAAACACTATAGATCTTTGCATCTTGCCAACATGCCAAAGAAATGCTGGGTTTTGAGAGAGTTTAGGTTTTGAAGCCTATTTCTTTTCCCAGGGCCAACACATCCATCACATTCAAAAGCATAAGAAAAATCAGAAGGCAAAACACTCCTTTTATATCTTGCCCAGCCTGAAAGGACAATTTATACATGAAGATACCTTTCATCCTGTGTCCTGTGGAGACCTATTTCTTATAAAGTTGTCATTTAGGAACGCATAATATCATGAGGGAGGGGACTCTCAGGAATAGGCATCTTTCTCTAAACAGCATTTGTATCCATTTATTTTCTGTTACTGTAACAAAGCACAGACCAAAAACCGTCTGGGGGAGGAATGGGTTTATTTCAGCTTACTCTTCCAGCTAACAGCTTCGTTGCTCTGTTTGGACCTTTACTACAATCTGTTGTAATTGTACCCATTTTATTTTTATTTTTTATTTTTATTAATTTGGCTCTTCTCTTGTTCTCTTGTTTTTAATTTTGTTTGTTTTTGTTTGGTTCATTTGGTTTGGTTTTTTATTTGGGGGTTATTTGTTTTTAGGTTTTTTTGTTGTTGTTGTTTGTTTGTGGTTTTGCTAAAGGCTTGTCAGTCTTGCTTATCCTTTAAAAAACCTTCCTGTAGCATTGATTCTTTGTATTCTTTTCATTTCTATTTTATTCATTTTTGCTCTGATCTCAATGGTGCTTTATTTCTGCCGACTCAGAGGTCTTCTTTTTCCAGCGCACTGGGTGAATCATTAAGTTATTTATCCACAACCTCTCTAGTTTCCTAATGTAGGAACTTAGACCTGTGAACTTCTCTTTGGAGTGCTTTTGTGTGTCCTTTAGACTTTGGTATGCTGTGTTTTTATTTCACTCAATTCTAGGAATGCTCTTACTTCCTCTGGATTTCATAAAGGATCTATTCATTGATCAATAATGCGCCAATCAACCTCCATGAACCCCTGTATGTTCTCTTTGTTATTTATGTATAGACTTGTTCCATTGTGATCAGAATATAGAGCACAGTAAATTATTTCCATTTCTCTATTAAGTCTCTTAAGTTTATTAAGGCACACAAAAATCCACAGAGGACCCCAAAATAATATGGGCAATTGGCACTGTTCTTGGTGGTCCACCAGAACCAGACAGTAAGATGCTATTGTTAAGGATATCATACACTTTGAATGAAGGATAGAGAAGCATGCAGTTTGCTGGACGCTTTCTCCTGCTAACCAGCTTCCATGGTGATGGAAGTTGTAATTCAGGTCACTGGAGACAAGAGTCATCAAGGATCTAAGCCCAGCTGTGGACATTGCAGACAACACCATGCTGCCTCCCAAGAGGCCCACACACGTGTTAATGGCATGACTGTTAGAAGAGTAACCAGCGGCATTCTGACTGGATCTGAGGCCTGCTCAGCAGGAAGAAGTTCATACCTGATACTATTGATCTTGTCAAAGGTCTATAATAGAAGAGGTCATAAATCCTAACAGGGATTCTACTCTTTTTGTTTTGAAAAATGAGTATGTTGTTAAACCATCACCTTCATATTTATGTAGGAAATATCCACATATTAGAACTGATTTTAGCCTCATATGAGGCTAATGCAAAGACTCATGGCTGGTCAAGATGCAGAGAATACATGACTACTGAGCACGCAGACCTCAATAAATAACTATACCTCCCTTTCCAAGATTCAAGGAGCATCAAAGAAGAGGATACAATAAATGAAAGATCTTAGATATGGAGAGGTGGCTAGCAAATGCTGTTTTCTGGGCATCACCTGTCTGTCTACTCAAGAACTAACAGCACCCATGGTTACCTACACAGGATCCATCTAAGGAAGAATCCATCAACATGGATGAGGAAGGGGCTGATGAGTCCCATCTCCTCCCTGGACTGCCATTGTGAGCCATTCCTTCATTGATAAAGCCACTGATGAGTTACCCATGCTCCAGTGGATAGCTCCACACCTGGACCCACGAGGCTGTCCTGGTTAAGTTTAATGGGTCACCAAACAAAAAGACATACAGTGGGAGAAAGATTTGTTGGATTGGGGGAGGACTTAGTGAGGAGTGGTAAGGAAGGTGCTGGATGTGACCAGAATGTGTTACATGCATATATGAAAAAAGTCAATGAATCAATCAACTTTAAAAAAAAAAAACTGGGGATAGGGGGAGCAGAAATGATCAGCTCAGTAGGGTTGTCAGTGTTGAGAAAAACCTGTCTATCACAAAACAAAAAAAGTAAATACATAAGAGGCCCAGAAATCCAATATTTAAATAACAGGAGGAAATAGAGAGTAGAACAGAGAAAAGAATCATTGTTAAAACAGACTTTTAAAAATTCCCAGATGAACAGGATAGTACAGATTGAAAGAACCCATCCCAAAGCTAGCACAATGGATAAAAATAACCTAACACCAAGACAAATAATTGTGAGATATCGGAGCACTGGTGGGAGCGGGGTGGGGGGTTGGTGGGGGTAGAAATCACATCTAGGAGAAAATTGTCACATCTAAGAAAGAGATCGGGTGTAAGAATTGCTTTGGAATTTTTTTTTTTTTGTATGAGCGAGGATGCAATGGTAAGAGCCTTCGCAATCTGAAGGGAGAATGAAAATCCTGTGTAGGTTCCTAGAGCCAGCCAAGCTGCTAATGAGGCAGAAATATAGATTCAGGATATTTTCAGCACCACTGTGCCCCCTTTCTGAGGAGGCTGCTAGGAAGTGTGCTGTGTTAACAGGCCATGGCAAGCCAGGAAACAGGGAGGCATGGATCAGAAATGGAAGCAGCCTGAAGCAATGGAGCCTGAAGCAAATCCTCAGAAAGGTGAATGGAAACGGAGAGGAGGGGCCGTGCATCTCTGTGTGGTGCTGGACCCCACTGGCAGATGGCACAGTGCAGGGAGATCGGCTCAGTAAACCTGAGCATGATTTGATGAGAGCACCCATTCTGAGAAACTTGATAAACTGGCAAGGAGTTTAAACTTAAAGCACAGAGAGCCAAACTGACAAAGAAGTCAATTGGAAAACAGTTACCTCCAAGGATATTATATCATTGCGCCTGAAAAAAAATAGGGAAGTCAGAACATATGTAGATATTATTGATGTGATTTGAAGAAGAAAGGGGGAATGTTGAAATATAGTCATTGAAAATGGGTGGCAGACATCCAAAAAAATATTAAGTGAAATTAGCATATACCTATTATCTCAAAACTGATGAGATTGAGGTTAGAAGATATGACTAAAAAAGCAGTGTGGATCAATAAGACCACCAGAGTCAACTAACCTGGACCCTTGGGGGCTCCCAGAGAGGGAACTACCAACCAAAGGGTGTAAACAGGCTGGACCTAGGACCATTCTACATATGGAGTAGATGTGCAGCTTGGTCTTCATGCAGGTCCTCCAACAACTGGAGTAGAGGCTTACCCTGACTCTGTTCCCCTAACTGGGCTGCATTATCTGGCCTCAGTGGGAGAGGATGTGCCTAGTCCTGCAGGGACCTGAGGAGCCAGCATGGGTTAGTACCCAGGATGGGGGAACCTCTCTTCTCAGAAGTTAAGGGGCATGGGGGAGGGGCCATGGAAGGCTGGGGAGTGCTGTGTTTGGGATGTAAAGTGAATAAATTAATTAATGGAAAGGGGGAAGTCAGGCATGGTTGCACACTCCTTTGATCTCAGCACTCTGGAGTCAGAGGCAGGCAGACATCTCTGAGTTCAAGGCCAGCCTGGGATGCAAAATGACTCTCAGGTCGGCCAAGACTACATAACAAGATGTTGTCAATAAATAAGTAGAATAAAAGCCAGTGTAGGCTAAATGTAACTTTCAGACCAGCTTCATCTGTATAGCAAGGTCTCCTTTCAACAAAGGAAGGAAGGAGAGGGAGGGAAGAGGGAAGGAAAGAAGAAAGGTTGGTTCAGTACAAAGCAAGACACAACACGGTAGCTATGTATTCAAAAATAGAAATAGTCCCATTCTATATTCTCTATAGAATGGAGGGACAGGGCATCTCTACCCAGACCACCTTGCCTTAATGTGAAGATGGCTGCGATTACAGGTGGGCACCTCCTCAGCCAGCTCAAGGAATTCACCCTCTCACTTAGAAAACGTAGAGGACCATATTGCACAAGGAAAAAAAATGTCTTCTGTTTTATAATATAACATAATGCCACTGCAAGGCATAAAGGATTTTACGACAAGGCACTGCAGTCAAATAATAATGAAGGATGGAAAGGGAAATTTTGCCTGCCAAAGGCCTGATACAAATAGCCAGCCTTTACCAGCTGTAAAACTGTTCTAGCCACCCACGCCTCCTGTTACCATGTGAATTAACTGCAGACATAGTAAATGGATGCGTATGGCAGCCTTCCAGTAAAACTAGTCAAACCCCCGCTCTCAGGTCCTGGGCGATGTCTCTGGGTCTAGTTAGCCCCTTACCTCCTTTGGCCTTGCCTCTGTTCTCCTCTACATGCTCAGCTCTGGACCTGAGCTGACACATTTTTTCCTGATTCTTCAACCATCATGTAGTCTTGTAGTCTTTTCCATCATGTAGTCTTGCTATATCAGGTCCTCTGCCAGAACTTTCTTGTACCAGATCCTCACCCAGCTCACATCCTAATCCTGTGAAGACATCTGCTCAGGTGCCATCTCCTCAAAGAAGCCCCCAAGTCACTTGACATAATCCACCCCATGGCCTACACCGCTTACCTTTGACTCATTTCTGAAGCACACACATTGCATGTTGGGATGTGTGATGTTGAAGACCATCTTCCCTGCTTGCTATGTGTGCACTGGGAGCAAGAGCGCTGTCCACAGAATTGCAGCTGCACCTCCTGAAGCCAGACCATTGCCTGAGAGATATCACTGAAGCTCAGGAAGTATCTGTTGAGTCAGTAGATGAATGGATGAGTAAATGACTCTAAAATGATTGCAACCATGAAGGATTCTTACCTTCTCTTTCAATCCAGAAGAGAGAATTGTATTCTGTAGTCAGTCTGGCTTTACCTCTGTGACAATTTGATAATAGACAGAGAACAGTTACATGGTTTGTAGCTGAAAGATATGGATGCAAAGTTCTACCCCTAATCACAGAGCTATTACAGTTGATAACTGCTGGAGAAGGAAACTCAGTTTTCTGCAATGGAGAGTCACTGGATATAACAAGCACATTTCAGGACAAGACAGGTGCCCAGGAGTCATTGGCCAAACAAAACAAACTCCATATTTTTTTGGGGGGGTAGGGTAAGGAAGGAAGAAGCCCTTTTGTTTTTGGTTTGTTTTTTTTTTTTTTTGTTTTGTTTTGTTGTTGTTGTTGTTGTTCTGTTTGGCATTTTTATTTCTTATTGAATTTTGGGTTTTTTGTTTTATTTTTGTTTGTGATTAGGTAGGTAGATGGGGAACATCTGCATGGGGGAGGAAAACTTGATCCAAACATATTGTATAAAAATATTTTAAAGTTTAAAATTTATTTAGAGTGGGGCAGGGGAGAAAGGGAGGGAAAAGGAAGAGGGGTCTCCCCTTGTACCTTAACTGGCAAATGGCACAAAACCCCTGTCACAGACACACCGAGGCCCTGGGAATTACGAAGACAAAACAAACTTCTACCATTTTAAAATTTCTCTTTTCAAAAGATGGTGTCAGTTTTTCATAGAATCTCATATTATCAGAAGCAAAAAACTACCTTCTTATGGTCCAGCCTTTTCTCCCCAAAGAGGAGACAGCTCAGAAAGGAAAGAATCTTGAAGATCAAAAGGCAGGCATGAAAGCACTGACCAACACCACTACACACACACATACTCACACATACTCATATACACACACATACACACACTCACACAATACTCACACTCACAAACATACAGACCCCACATACTTACCCACATACCCACCCCACATTCCCAACATCCTACACATACATTCACACACCACACTGATATTTACACACACACACACACACACCCTAACCACACATCTATACCTGCCCCCCACATCTACCCACACCCCATCCCATACCCACCCCATCCATCCACACCTACTACCCCCCACCCCATAAGCCCTTCACCTCTCTTGGTTATAAATAACCAGAGAATGGATATACTCCCCGTGTCTTTTAGGAGAAAAGTCCCCATTGCATCTGAAATCACTTTTCTCTTTGAAGCAAAAAATATTGCCTTTGGAGTCTAATTATCTAATCCTCAGTAGCATGCCTCAGAATTTCTCTGTCTCTGCAACATCGGTGTCTAATGGTTGATGTTAACCAGGGAGAGTCTTTCATCTGCTTTCAAGCCCTTTTTCTCTGATTTGCAGTATTTGAAGAAGAAAGTGTGTATTCATCCTACCTCCCCCTTCTTCCCCACTCCAGTCCTCCTAACCCTGCAGAGACTGAAGACGGAAACCAAAGATATCGAAGACAACAATTTACTCTGTTGTGGGATTGGCTTCACAGGACCTCATTAATCCTCCTTACAGCCCTTTGAGGGGTTTATTTCCAGTTTATAGATTTAAAAACAGGTTTGAATAACTAAGTTCTCTCTTTTTCCAAAGTCAGGAAAGTAATGCAAATACAGAATTCAGAATCAACAGATTTGGATTTAAATATCAGCCCCGGGCCAATATTTCATGACCCCGGGCAAATCACACTCTTCTTGGGGCCTCTGGGCTGGAGTTGTCCAGTTAGATACCTGTCACAATAAAAGTGCTCTGCACCTGAGCTGTCCACATGGACACCATGAGCCATGTGAGCTCTGAAATTCTTGCCCTGTGACAGATGCACCCATGATCTGACTTTCATGTTCCATGAAATGCTATTTTCCATCCATCCACTTCCTCAAAGAATATTCTCAGTCCTAGGCATGAGAGACCTTCATGCAGGCCACACACTTTAGAAGGACCTATACAGCTGTCCTCTGACCGTAGCCCTCCCCGTGGTCAGGGTTTGGCATGATAACCTGGCTCACACTTCCTTTCTATATCTGTGTGCTATGACCTAGGATTCCTGACTGGACAGCCCTAGTCCACGTCTAAGGTCACGTGACTCTCTTTCCTAGTTCAGTACCAGGTGGTGTGAACCTGTGCCATGCACTTGACGAAACGACATGTGAGCAGTGGCCGCATGGATGGCAGGGCCCCAGAGGGACAAAGGGAATCAGAGGTGGAAAGTGGATGGAGGAGAGTGCTCGCCAGGCTTGAGCTTTCCCTACTATGCCATTTACCACTGTTAGGGAATATGTTGGCTTGAATGACAAATGTCCCCCAAGTCTCTGGCATTTGAATGATTGGTCTCCAGTTGGTGGCGCTGTTTGGGCAGATGGCCCACCCTTCCTGGAGGAAGTATGATACTATCTTATTGTCTCTGTTTTATGCTTTCAGTCCAAGATGTGAGTTTCCACTTCTGTTCTTGCTGCCATGAGAAGTGGGAATTCCAGGTGTCTTTGGAGACTCCATTGTGTCACGTGATATTTTTCTGGAAACTCTTATGAGACGATGTTTTGGCTGAAGCAGACATGTGGGAGAATGCTTTGCTGAGAACAGACATGTGATAGTGTTTTGCTGGAAGCAGCCAGAAAAGGAGCATGTGATGTCTTTCTAGAGTGGACGCTTGAGAGAAAGCATGGTGTTTGGAAAGGGTATAAGTATAACCCAACAAACAGTGGGCCACGCTGGGTGGTATTGGTTCACCTCGTGTCACTCTTTGTGGGTCATCATTTATTATGACTTCATAGAGAGAAGCACACCAAAGAACTTCTGGTGGTGTTCCGGGGGCTTCTTGCCACTTCTGCAGACTCAGGCCAATTGGCAGAGCCTTGAGGTTTCTTCTGGATTGAGCCGCAATTGCTGGTTCATGAATGGTGTCTGTGAGTGGACAGAAGCTACAGCTGCTGCTGCTGCTGATTCCTGTGAACTGAACTGCTGATATCCCGACAATGCAGACTGGATTCACCCCTAAGAACTCTTTCCAGACAGATCCCCATCCTCCTTTTCCCTATCATTCTTTCCTTCCCACTGCCTCTGGTGAGTGGTGGGTTAGAAGAGAAGTTAGAGCATTAAATACACTTATTAAAAGAGGTTTTGAAAACATAAGCCTAGAGCCATGCCTGCTGCATGTCGCCTGCTCCTCCATCACGGACCCCTATCTCTCTGGAGCCATAAACCAAAATTAACTTTCTCTTCCTTAAGTTTTTCTGGTCATGGTGTTTTGTCACAGGAACAGAACAGTAATGAATACAAGAGACTTCTCCTGCACCTTCCTGTTACCTCCCTTTTGGCTTAAATTTTAGAGTTTCGCTTACAGTTCTTGCCATTTTCAACAGAAGAACACTGGTACACCATCCTTACCGAGTTCCCAGTTATTGTGTCTGCTACTGTGTGACAGGAAAAAACAGAGCTGGGAAAGTCACTACAATCCTCCAAAGCCCAGGACTGTATCTTTACAGACCTGTCTCCCAAAGGCAAACCTCGAGATTTCACAATCTCATCCATCCCTGCCATTCTCTTTGGCAGCACCTGCATCTGTGAGCAACTGTTTTTTCTAAATTTTTAGTAACATATTTGTTTGTCTGTGTGCATCCATGTGGACACGCACCTGCTCCCGCACAGGTGTAGAGGTCAGAGGGCAACCTGCTGGAGTCAGATCTCTCCTGACACCATGTGGGATCCTGGAATGAAACACAAATTGTCAAACTGGATGGCAGGAGCCTTCTCCCACAGAGCCATCTTTACAGCCCAGGCAGCAACTGTTTCTAAGGGGGTACACAGAGGAAAATTAGAAACAAAATGTCTACTCAACACATCGAGAACTCACGGAGAACTGAACCTACTTCCACCAAACTGGATATCCATGCATCAGATTTTGTTGGTGTTTATTTGTTTTGTGTGTGGCTCCAGACATTTCTTGATCAGGTATATCTCAGAGAAGCCAAAAGGATGGACACCCTTGAAAGTACCAGAGTATACTCATAAGTCATATGCAAATATGACCATGTTGTATATGAGGAATCTTAGCTGAGGATTTTGGTGTCCATGGGGGATGTCTGGAACAGTCCTCAATAGAAAATTATTAAAAAGGTAACTTTGAATTTCATATTTTAAGCTGTAAATACATTTCTCACATTGTTATACATGATTTTATTTTGTTAATTCATCTTTAGTTACTTATAAAATTCCAATTATTAAATTGATATATACTTCTAATTAATAATTCACTAAACCAATAAAATGACACTGTGTGGTATTACACTGAAATAGGTACAGAAATAGCAGTCAGTAAATTTCCATTTATGAATAATTGAGATATCTAGCTGCATGGACTGTGTTGGCATAAAAATCTTCCCACAAAGTTATATGGCATTTGATATTCCAAAGTAGAGAATCATAGGACAAACTCAGCTCAGAGCTACAATTCTGAGTTAGGAGCCTTTTTTCCCTCTATCAGACTGTGAGAGAGCTGGTAGTCTCTGTCTTGGCTTCATCCCTGTGACAGAATACCATGACAAAGAAAACTTGGAGGTCAAGGGGCTTATTTTAGCTCAGTGCTCCAGGCTACTATCTGTCATTGCTGGGAAAGCACATTCGCAGAGCCTCTGGCCCTCTGGCCACATGATGGATATAAAGAATCAACAGAGCAGGGCGGTGGTAGCACATGCCTTTAATCCCAGCACTTGGGAGGCAGAGGCAGGCGGATTTCTGAGTTCGAGGCTAGCCTGGTCTAGAGTGAGTTCCAGGACAGCCAGGGCTACACAGAGAAACCCTGTCTCAAAAAACAAACAAAGAAAGAATCAACAAGAAAAAAATAATAAATGCATGCTAGAGCTCAGCTCAGCATTTCCACTCACACATTCCAAGAGCCCCCCTGCCCAGAGAATGCTGCTATTCACGGTGGGTGCTCTCCCTGACTAACCAAGGCAATTCCCCAGAGATATGCCGTGGGCCAACCTAATCTAGACAGTCCCTCATGGAGATTCCCTTCCCAGGTGACACCAGGTTTGGTCAAGTTGACAAAACCAGCCTTCGGTCTTACTGTTTCCTTCTTTACCTAGGTTGTTAGGGAGCTCAGAACAAGTTTAGCATAAATTGTTCAAGGTATGTATTCTCCATGTGCCGGTATGATGGCAGGGCCTTCAGGGACTCACTTTGGTCAGGAGGCAGGAGCCCTCTTTGGTGAGACTCATGTCCTTACACTAGAGCCTGCAGGACTCCCTCATTCTCTATGTCACATGAGGATACAACAAGGAACTGGCCAGGAAATCTCATCACAGAACCATGTGGTATCTTGATCTTAGACTTCTGAGTCCAGTCGACGAGAACCTTCTGTTGTTATAAGCCAAGCCTAATGTTTCTCTTCCAAGAAAACTTTCTATTTCCTACAACTAGGTCCCTTTTCCATGAATAGTTCTTTTTTTTCTAAGTATTTACTCACTGAATAAAGTGTATGAGATGATTGTATGACTTATCTAAACACATCCTGGTCATCACCATCCTCCTCTAATGACCATCACGGCCATACTGGATTTCACATCCCCAGAACTGGCTCATTGCATAACTGAAAGTTTGCACCTTCTAACAATCAGCTCCCCATAGCCCTTCTGATCCTAGAGGTAACTGCCACCCTCTCCTCTGCTTCTGTGAGTTGTTGTCTTGAGGGCCCATATGTAACCAGGGAACTCTCTCTCCCCTCACCTGTATGAGTTCATTTTGCCTGTTTACTGGGTTCATGACCGTCATTACAAATGGCAGGAATCCTTTCTGTGGCTTAATTCTGTCACATGGAGCATAATTTCTCCACTGATAATACTTGAGTTGCTCTCCTCTTTTTATTATCATGAATAATGCGGCAGTGGACCTTTGATTTACTCATGATTCATAAGTTTTTCTCTCCCCAGATTAGACCAGATTAAAGGCGATAAAGGCAGGGCTGTTAAGCATTGCTCCTGGGCGGATTCATCGGTCCTACAGAATGGGGCTGAGTACGTTGTACACCTCTGCAGGGAACTTTGATAGACTGTAGGCGAAAGATGATGACGTGTCATACATAAGCTGAGTTTGTGCCCAAGAATGATCAGGAGCTGAGCACTTCGGAATTTGAGTGGCTAGCACATCAGGGGAGGAGGTCGAGACAGTTCCCAAGAATGCAGAACGAGGCTCTTAGAGCCATTCCTTTGGAGTTTTTCAGTGCAGGCGAGGTTGGGGGAAGGAGGGCAGTTGGGGTTTCCCAGCCTGGGCAGGGGTAGGCAGGGGTTCCAGCCTAACAATGATATTGAGAAGAAAATACCAGCACCCACAGCATGGAAAGCTTTAAACAGAACCACCGTTAGCCATCTGCTAGTTAGGGGAAGTTCTTGGCATTTCCTGGATTGTATTTACACCCTGATCTCAATGTCCCAGACCTGTCTCACCTGGTCTTGTTAGCATGGAAAGCCTAGGTGGTTTGATGTTCATCTTCTATCTTGGAAATAGAGAATTGTAGCAATACTCCTTGATTCCAAGACACCAAAAGAATCCAGGTTCCATTGCAATTTTTCATCCTTATAAACCAGAACTGGAAGCCTGTTTCAACTGAGTCTTATTCATGAGTTTCCTACCTTCCTAACTCCTTATCAAAGGATGTGGCTCTGATTCAACATAGCTCAATATGGGAGAGATTTCATAATGGAAAGATTGTGATACATGCACATTTGAGCTCAACTTTAGACAAATTCTGATATATCATATCACAAGAATGAATGAAAACCACCTAGTAGGTTTTGTTAATTCTTTTAAATAAACTTTACTGAGTCTAATATATAGATAACTTTATCTCTTCTTACTGGTAGTTTCAGTAAACTCTAAGCCCAGGCTATCAAATTTGTAGCTAGAATCTATAATGGTGTGGGTTATAGCCTTACCTTAGCAAACACAAAGATGGATAAGAAAAATTACGAGGTTGGAGAGATGGCTTAGCAGTTAAGAGCCCTGGCTGCTCTTTCCAAAGATTGGCACAATTCCCAACACCCAAACATCACCTCACAACCATCTGTAACTCCAGTTCCAGGGGATCTGATGCCCTCTTCTGGCCTCCACAAGCACCAAGCACATACTTAGGGTACATAGGCACAGACATATCCGCAGGCAAAACACTCATACACATTATTATTATTATTATTATTATTATTATTATTATTATTACTTACTTACTTACTTACGTCGCTTGCACATGGTGAGTCCTCACTTGAGCCTTCCTTGCACTGGCAGCAGCTCACAACTGTGCTTCAGAAGAACTAAGCTCACACCCAAGGTGTCCTTTTGATGCAGAAGCTGTCTTTGCACACCCAGTGACTATAACCTGGCTCTCTTCTCTCCCATGACCACAGACGCCCAGCAGAAGCTCCCATCTGCCCTCTCAGACTCTCCAAACTGGATGATTGCAAGACGGGCTGGATCTCTCTCTCTCTCTCTCTCTCTCTCTCTCTCTCTCTCTCTCTCTCTCTCTCGATCTCTCTCTCTCTCTCTCTGTATGTGTGCATGTGTGTCCCACATATTGGATCCAGGCTCTTTCCTTGTCATAATCTGGAGCCTGATGTTCCCATCCCCTCCCCCCAAGATAAACAAATCCCCATAATTTATAACCTTAAAAGAGAAAGGGAAACGGTGTGTCTGCAATTCCCTTGACTTCCCTCCTCACTTGATCATAGAAATCACAGGAAATGATGGTGTGGGGGACAGAGACAGTGTCTTGGCATGCATAGCAACCCCAAATCGAAACAGTCTATGTCCTTGCAAGGAGAGAACCATCCGTAAAAAACACATAGAAGAAAACAAACTCTGCCATCACTTCCAAGCCGGTTATCCCTGGAAAGTTCTCAGAGATTCTTTCTTGCAAACACATACACACACACACACACACACACACACACACACACACACACAACTTATATAATAATACTTATCTCCCAGAACTTTAGTCAACATGTATAAAGCACCTGACATATACCAGGCATTAACAGGTATTCTTGCTCCTAGCCCCTACCCATACTCAGCGATGGAAGTGGGTTGCATCAAAGAGAGCACACCCAGGAGAGCATGCTGTGAGCTACAGGGGGAACTGATTTGACACAAAGCCATTACCAGAACTCACAAACATTACTGGAAATTCCCCCGGTGCTCATAAACTGTTGCAAATCTTTCACCCTTGAGTTTGTCAAAGCACATCTTGAAGCAGTTTACATTTTCAGCTCATAAACTCTCCTGGGATAACAAGTCCCACAGGCTCGTCACAGTCCATAATCGCCTCCTCACTAACTGAAGTTCAGGGAGGCAATGAGAGGGGAAGGTCACGGGCTGTGCCAGATGTGGGCTGAATTGGCTACCTTCTGCCTGTGAGGTCTTAAGTAAGCGGCTGGCCTGCATGTTCCTCAGCTTCCTTCAAAGGTGAGGTGATGGCATCCATCTTTAGCCTCAGAACCTTTGGGCCATGTTGCCCTCAGGAACTTGCTTTCAAGTGGATATCCACTTGCTTGTCTGGTCCAACTGGCTCTAATATTCTGGTGTTCTTACCCGACTCAACTCTCCCCACCCAGAGCGTCTACCACACAGCTGCTTGGTACTCCCCCTTGTTGAGCCTGCTACCTCTGCTTTCCTAACTCCAAACTCAAGCATCCGCTCCTCCCCTTCTCCATCCCTCTCCTCCTGGCAGCTTGCCTACCCTGCTGTTTCTTCTCAGACTCAGGTAACTGTCCTCTAGCTTTCTCCTGAGTCTCTTTCTAAATTCTTTTCTTACAGAAACTAAGAACCCAAAGGGGAACCCCCATTGTGAGTCTGTCTGTAAACATTCCTGTCAGGGCTCCCAGATGCCTGTCACACACCTGAACATTGGTGCCTGAGGTTAGACCTCAGATGCTTGTCAGACCTCTAGGTGTCCCTTCAGGAGTCTGGTTTTGAATTCTGCCCCAACTCCAGGGCAGTCTTTTGTGAAATCATGTCATGGATACTGGTATTGTCTTAATGAGTGAGGTCGCAAATACTGACTCTATCACTATATGGTCCTTCCTGATGTCAGGCCTATTTCTTGGAACTGGAGTCAGTGTCATCCTAGGTTACAAAACACACACACACACACACACACACACACACATTCACACATTCACACATTCACAAATACACACATGCACACACCGCACAAACACATGCACACGCACACACTTACATACCATATGAACTTACACATAACACATACACAATATATACACACATTCATATATATGCATACTATACAAACACATACAACATTCACACATACACACAAAATGCACATTCACAATATATGTAAAACATAATACATTCACACATACACATACCACACAAATGCATACATACACCACACATTCACACATGCACAAACATTCACACACGCACACACTACACAAGCACGCACATCATACATGTACTCACATGTCTCACACACACACACACATACAAACACACACTCACTCAGACTGCATCTCCTCTCTCCCATTTGCTAATCCATGGGCAGTGCTCACACTTTCCCTGACCAATGAAACACTACAAATTTCTTTGCAATTCAATCCTTTAGAGGAGTATTAAAATTCTTTCTAATTTAATTCAAAATATTCAGGCAAATATTCTCCAAAATCTGTTTTAAGTTCACCTTCTTAATAACCATGATATGGGCTAAAGACCGTAAAGTTGCCCAACATTTTTAGTGCATCTAGTTTGAATTTTTTGTGTGGGAGTCTGTCTGGAACAAAACACCAATTATCTTTATGCTGCAACTAAAATTGAATGAGTCTCATTTAAATGGCTTAATATAGACCCATAGAAAAATTAGGCAAACATAAAATTTAGTATTTATTCAACCACCTTGGTGATAAATATTGTTGCAAACTTTTTTGGGTTACAATATTCTTTCAGTATAATTTTAATAAGTTCGGTAACCTGGTCAGCATTTCTAAACCTCTTTTTATCAGGAACATACCTAAAACCAACACTTAATATCTGATTGGTGAATTCATGAAGGGGCGGTGTGGTCTTAAGGGCATTTATATGTTCTATCATTAAAACAAATACATGATCACCATGTATGTGTCATGGCTCAAGCCTTTGATCCCAACACTCAGTAGGCAGAGGCTGGTAGACCTTTGAGTTTGAGATCAGCTTGGTCTATAGGAGTTCCAAGGAAACCCTGTCTCAAAAACAAAACAAAAACAAAAAACAAAAACAAATGTATGTTCATTGTATGAAAGGAAAGAGTAGAAAAAAGCATCATGGATTCATAAGGAATGAAGAGAAATCCATGTTGTATTTTTTAAATTATATCAAAACTAAATCCAAGTTTTTGATAGTCAAGAAGAGTATAGAATTCAAAAGAAATTGTACTAGTAGATTCTTTCCCTCTACCTTGTTATGTGGCCATTTTGGGTACTGAATACTAAGAAACTTAGGGCAGAGCCAGGTCTTTATTAAATAGTAGCCATTCTGGTCCTCTTCCTCCCTCTGTTGTACAGATGCCCCTGAGCAGCACCAGCCTTCTATCACCTATTGGATACCAGTGTTCTGGGTAAATCATATGCATGCCCTTCCACACACATGATCATGACTGCCATTAGCATAGTCATCATTATCATCATCATCATTATTTTCATAATTATTATCATCATCATTGTGGTTGTCATTATTGTCATCGCCAACATCATTATCATTATCATCATTGTCATCATCATCATCGCTATCAATCATCATTATCAATCATCATTGTTGTCACCATTGTCATCATTATTGTCATTGTCATCATTATCAATTATCATGGTCATTGTCACTGTCATCATCATTGTCATCATTGTCACTGTCATAATTGTCATCATTGTCATTGTCATCATTGTCATCACTGTCATTATCATTGTCATCATTATCAATTATCATGGTCATTGTCACCGTCATCATCGTTGTCACCATTGTCTTTATCATCATTGTCATTGTCATCACTGTCATTGTCACCATTGTCATGGTCATCATCATTGTCATTGCCACCATTATCATCATCATCATCATTATCATTGCTGTTGTAACCCATTGTCATTGTTGTCATTTCCTTTCAGAATCAATTTGGAAATATTTTGATATGTCCTTAATTTTTTATAGCTTGTGTGTTTAAAATAACCATTTTAAAATATTATCTTCTTTCTGCATAAACATTCCCATGAGAGAATAAGTAGAGGGCAAAATAACTAAAATACAAACTATGTTAAGATCTAAACAATCTATACATACATCTCATATGTATAGATTTTTTTCTGCCAGAGTGAATTCTTTTTCAGTCTCAGCTGATAATTTTCTTGGACTATTTAAGTCTTTATCAAGTTTATTCCAAACTTGAAAGGTTTGGAATAAATCATTTAGCTCTTGGGTAGATAATTCAATTATGGGACTTAACGAATTAATGTCTCCCAACAATTTTTGAAAATTATCTATAGTTATCAATTAGTCTCTCCGGATTTGTAACTTCTGCAGTCAAATCTTTTGTAGACATATCTTATATCCTAGATAATTAATAGAATATCCTCTTAATATGTTTCGGGGGCAATTTGTAATCCCCAGCGAGGCTAAATTCCCTTTACTTCATCACACATTTTTCCTAAAGTATTTGTATCTGAATGAGCCAGTAGATATAGTCTATATAATGGTAAATTATGGACTGAAGAAACTGCTTATGAATTATTTCTAATGGCTATTGTACAAAATATCAGCATAAGGTATGACTATTCAGCATTCCTTGTAGCAAGACTTTCCAATGATATCTTTTTATTGGACAATTTCTATTGAAAATAGGTAGTGAGAAATCAAACTTTTCCCTGCCATACTCATGTAAAGGGATTATGAAAAGCAATCTTTTAAATTAATCATTATAACAGGTAAGGTCTTGGGTAACAGGAAGGCAGTGGGATTCCAGGCTATAAAGAGCCCATTGGCTGAATGATTTTATTAATTGCTCTTCAATCTGTCAACATGCTCCATTTGCTTGATTTATTTTTAATGACAGGAGAATGCCAAAGGTTGGTAGACTCTTTATGTTGAGCCTCCTGCCCTTGAACTAGTTGTTCTCATGTCTATAACTTTTTTGCATCATAGGCCATTGTTCTATTCAAACAGGTTCGTCAGTTTGCCACTTTAGTGTTATGGCAGCTGGTGATTTACTAGCAGGGGCTCCCCCATATAAAATTGAAGAATTAGCCTCTGTTTATCCTTTTATTAGCAGCTAAGACAGTCTGTTGTTCTTGATAACATTTTTGACATTTCTTTATTAGGAACATCTCCTCTTTTATACTTTGTCTCTAGCGTTGGAGGAATGCTAATCTGTGCTTCTCTTAGTTGCAATAGATCTCTTCCCATAAATTTATGGCTATAATAGCCATATATGGCCTTAATTTTCCTATTTGATCTTCTGGTTCCATGTATTTAATCCATTTTAGACTTTGTTTTACCTGAGACAATGATGTCCCAACACTTAGGAGCTGTGTAGATACCCTTTGATGTGGCCAAGCTGGATTCCAGGAATCTTGTGATGTTATAATTACATCTGTTCCAGTGTCCACTAATCTTTCAATCTCAATTTCATCTAACTGTATTTTTAATTTTGGTCTCTTATCATTTATAGTAGTTTGCCAAAGTATCTGCTTTTTTTTTTTTTTTTGGTATCTTTAGGATCTTGTTTTATCTATGAGTGGCTCTGTTTCTGTTAAATGGTTTATTTAAGTTTTGAGCTGTTCTGCTTGTCATAACGGGCTTTGATTTTTCTGGTTGTTTTTTAGAATAGTCATTTCTTGGTAGACAGAAAATGAATGGCTCATGTTTTTGTCAGTCCTTGAGCAAAGACCCCTAGCCAGTGTTCTGATATTTAGGAATTACATCAAATATCTTTGGATGATCGATATTCATGAGGCTTATGCCCATTCCTTACACATCTTTAGCATTTCACAGAAAACTTTCCCCCTGAATTATTATTGTAGAAGAATTTATCCTTAGGAACTGTTTGTCTACAGTCCTTTAAGGATTGACCTGATCTTTCACAGCTACAGCAATGGACATTTTGTCTTTTTATATCTCCTTTAATTGTTTATCCTCCTGTAATTGTTAGTATTAGATTCTGTATTCATAGCAGTTTTAACCCATTTATAAAGAGGTGCAGATCTGGCCCTTAAAGATCTAATAGCCCTTTTACATTGAGCATTAGTATTTTCAAAAGCTAAAGATTCAATTAAAATTTCTCTAGCAGTTGGATCTGATATTGCTCTAGTCAGAGCTGTAGTTAATCTTTGTAAAATGTCAGTGAAAGACTCATGTGAACTCTGGTTTATCTTTGTAAATTATTCGGTTCCTCGTCTGTTGTTCAAACTTGTCCCAAGCATTTATGGGTATTGTATGACATTGTTCTAGGATAGCATTACCAAGGCTAATTCAGAATATGGACCTTCATCTAGTAACTGAGCCTTGACAATATCAATGCCCCTAGTCCTGTTTCATTGCCCATGACTGAAGCCTCATCTTTCCCCCAAGTCAGCCACTTTGAGTTCCGGACGGCTGCCAGCAAATCTCCCCAATCTTTTGGAATTAGGTAATTTTGTGTGGCCCAGGTACTAAGCATTTGTTTGACATATGGTGACTGTAAGCCATAGGTCATCATTCCTTCCTTAAATCTTTTTAAATATTGTGTTCTATAGGTTGTCACTCGGATCCTTGGTAACCCTGTAGATTTCTTTTACCTCCTTCTAATTCCCTTAACAAAGTGGAGAAAATAATTTTTAGGTATTTTTTTTAAACAGACATAAACTTCTATTTTTTCAGGCTTGTTACAAGGTGATGCTGTAGGTTCTGGACTTCCTTCCTCTGTCTCTACCTCAGTATCGTCTTCAATTTTATTTATAATTTTTCTAATTATTCTTCTAAGGCTTGTGTCCATTTTTTATCTTTTTCTTTTTCTTCTATCTCTATCTTACTATATTCTTAATTTTTATTTATAGTCCTTTCTAATTTTATCTTCTAAGGTTTTGTTTCCATTTTTCATTTTTCTCCCTTTCTTGTCTCTCTAAAGTCCTTTTCTTTGAGAAGACATAAGAAGCCATCCAGGATATCAGTATTAAAATGAGAATTATCAATGTGATAGTAATCATAATTGGTAATGTGTCAATTCCAATTTGGTCATTTATCTTTCTCTTTTGTGTCTATCCTTAAACCCTTTAAAATGGGATTTTATACAGTCTGAAAGCTCTGTATCATTATGTCTGTCATCTTTATGTGCCTTATTTCCTTAAATTTATTTAATCCTATCTCCAATGACTCATTTTACCAAATTAAGCTATTTTTTACGATTATGTATACCTAGTTTTTTTTTCTTTTACTGTTTTTAAATTTACTACTTTACCAGTTCAGAAGTTTGGGGCTTTTCAGTCCCACTGCAGCTCTGGGAAAATCTGCAGACTTCTCAGGTCAGCTAACTCCACCCCCTTAGCTCAGTCTAGCAGGCTGCTGTCCCTTGGTTCTGTCCCCTTTGGGTCTGTCTATTTCTCTGGATGGCTGAAGGCTTTTCCAATTGAGCCATCTAGATCTCTGTATCCTGCTTTATGACCTTTCTCTGGAACCATGATGTACCTGGGGGAATCCAATGCTACTGTTTCCTAGGGTTCCAGTCCAAAAGAGACTGCAGGGCAGCTCTGACACCCACCACCTGGGTTAGCTCACGGGCCTTCTCTTGCTCTCTCTCTCTCTCTCTCTCTCTCTCTCTCTCTCTCTCTCTCTCTCAAAGGGATTTTGCTTCCCACCCAGATAGGAAACTTTTCTGGAAGTGGTTATTTGCACTTTTTACCTGCAACTTTTCTAAGCTTGGATTCCATGCCCCACACTGGGCGCCACTTATAACAACAGGCTTTTCCATCTGTAACTAAGTTCCTGATTTAACAACTCTAAGGCTAAATTATTTATAAATAAATGCCTGAGCCAAAATATTTGGCTTCTTTTTTGCTAGCTCATAACTTAGTTATCCCATTTATTCTATTCTAAATCCAGTCACATGGTTGATTCTCTCTCTTCACTTTTATGTGACCATTTCCATCACTGTTCAGGGAAAATCTCCTCTGCCTGACTCTATCCCAGAGTTTTCTCTCCCTGCTGTTTATCCTACCTCCTATTTCCTGCCTAAGCTAGCAGACCAAAAGCATGTGGGGTTTTGTTGCTGTTTTTTGTTGTTGTTGTTTTTAGTTGTTTGGTTGTTTGGTTGTTTGGTTGTTTGGTTGTTTGGTTGGTTGGTTGGTTGGTTGGTTGGTTGGTTGGTTGGTTGGTTTGGGGTTTTTTGTTGTTGTTGTTGTTTTGACTGATGATTCTTCCACACAGTGCACAAGAGATTTTCTCCACATTATTTTGCTTCACATATCCCAAGCTTCATTCAGGTTGAGTAACTCTAATCCAGAAATCCAAAATCTTTAAACTTCTTGAGTGATGGCACAATGAATAAAGAATGAAAACATGGCACATATACATAATGGACTTTTATTCATGTTTTAAAGAAAAGCAAAATTATGAAATTTTCAGTTGAGTGGATGAAACTAAAAAAACAGAATGAGGCAACCCAGGCCCAGAAAGTCAAAAGCTGCCCACTCTTCCTCAGATGTGCATCTAGCTTTGAGTCTCTAATTGTATGTGTGCAGTAACATGGGGGATAGGAGGCCACAGGGAGGGGAGACTGAGCAAAACAAAAGAACATGAAAAGCCATATGGAAACCCATATCTTGCAATAAAGCTAAAAATTAATTATTTTCGTAGAGAGAATTGAAGGGGAAACTCCACATGGCTAGCTAGCAAAATCTCCTGAATAAGACATGGGTCATTAAGCCAAAACCCAGTGCCAGACACACAATACCATCTTATGAGTGGTTGGTCTGGGATGTTTCAGAGCCCTCCTCCTCCTAAGAACAACACAAACATCTGCTATTCTTCTTGGTTGCCCACCAAAGCCAGACAATAATATCTTACTGCTAAAGACACACTGTGGGTGCATGATAGAAAAATCAAGATAGAACCTTGCTCCAGCTAGCTAACTTTCATGGTGCCCAAAAGTTCTCTGTGCAGGCTCCCGAGTTGGAAAATCTCCACCTTTGAAGCAAGAGTACCCACTGTGTGATACTGGCATGGATTTCTGTGGTGGCAAGCAATGTCTCCCTGGCTAGACTTGAGACTAACTCCATAAGAGGCAATTTATGCCCAGTGTTATTAAAAAAAAATTCAAAAGTTTTGGGTGGGAGAAAACAAAAGTTCTTGGTAGAGACTTAAGTTTCTGTTTAGATAAATTTACATTGCATAGACTACCTTTTAACCAGATGTGCTTATATGTACTAACAGTTGCTGTTCTCGGTCTTAATTGGAGGAGCCTTTCTTTCTAGTGACTGTTGGTAAATGCAATATTGCATGGCTGCATGGGAGTCCCGAACAAAGTATTTATACCATTCCCTCTAAAACTTGGGGATTGTGCAGAAGATGAGAGAGGGAGACTACAAGAACCAGGAGAAAGGGGAAAGAACTATTAAATGCCTGGCCCATAATACTTGGCTTTTCCCACATTCTGCCTCTCTTCACAGGAAATGCCTAGTTTTGGAAAAGAGATTGGTCCAGGGAGGGAACCTGAAAATTAATTGAGATTGGATCTTTTTTTTGAAGACTAGAAATTCCCTAACTTGACAAAAATAAAAAGTAAGTGAATAGCATAAACCCCCAAGCCTACAAATGTCTATGGATGAAATGTAATCACCCATCTTCCTGCTTTTTACTGTAGCTATACTTTTCCATCCTGTTGCCATGACATCTTTACCATGACAGACTCCATCCCTCAGGAACTGTAACCACAAATAAACCATTCCCTTCCTAATTTGTTTTTGCTTTTTTTTTCTTTTGTTGTTGTTGGTGGTGGTAGTGGTGGGAGAAGTGGTGGGAGTGGTGATGGTGGTGGTGGTGGTGGTGGTGGTGGTGGTGGTGGTGGTGGTGGTTTGGTTTGGGTTTGGGGGCTTTGTTCATTGTTTTGTTTTTTCTTGTGTTTTTGTTTTTTGTTTGTTTAAATCTCTGCATGTTGTTTTATTATTATATATGAGTCTATTTTATGTTGTGTTTGGTATATATTTGGTTTTTTTATTTGATATATTCTTTACTTACATTTCAAATGATTTTCCCTTTCCAGGATCACCCCTCCCTGAAAGTCCCATAAGCCCTCTTCCCTCCTTCTGTTTCCCAATCAACCCCTTCCCTCTTCCCTATCCTGGTATTCCCCTACACTGTTGCACTGAGCCTTTCTAGGACCAGGGGCCTCTCCTTCCTTGTTATTGGGCATCATTTGATATGTGAATTGTTTCCTGGGTCTTCCAAGCTTCTGGGCTAATATCCACTTATCAGTGAGTGCATACCTTGTGTGTTCTTTTGTGATTGGGTCACCTCACTCAGGATGACATTCTCCAGTTCCACCCACTTGCCTAAGAATTTCATGAATTCATTGTTTTTGATAGTTGAGTAGTATTCCATAGTATAAATATACCACATTTTCTGTATCCATTCCTCCATTGAGGGACATCTGGGTTCTTTCCAGCTTCTGGCTATTATAAATAAGGCTGCTATGAACATAGTGGAACATTTTTCCTTATTACATGCTGGGGAATTACATGCCCAGGAATGGTATAGCAGGGTCCTCCAGTCGTATTATGCCCAGTTTTCTGAGGAACTGCCAGACTGATTTCCAGAGTGGTTGTACCAGCTTGCAACCCCACCAGCAGTGGAGGAGTGTTCTTTCTCCACATTCTCACCAGCACCTGTTTTCTCCTGAGTTTTTTTTTATCTTAGTCATTCTGACTGGTGTTTGCCAAAAGCAATATACATATTGAATGCAATCCCCATCAAAATCCCAACTCAATTCTTCAAAGAGTTAGAAAGAGCAATTCTCAAATTTATCTGGGAATAACAAAAAACCCAGGATAGCTAAAACTATTCTCAACAGTAAAAGAACTTCTGGGGGAATCAGTATCCCTGACCTCAAGCAGTACTACAGAACAATAGTGTTAAAAACTGCATGGTATTGGTACAGTGACAGGCAGGTAGAACAGTGGAATAGAATTGAAGAACCAGAAATGAACCCATAACACACCTATGGTCACTTGATCTTTGACAAAGGAGCTACAACCACCCAATGGGAAAAAAAGATAGCCTTTTCTAGAAATGGCGCTTGTTCAACTAGAGGTCAGCATGCAGAAGAATGCAAATCAATCCATTCTTATCTCCTTGCTTATTTGTTTTGTCAGGATGTTTTACCTCAGCAAATGAAAAGTAGTGATATCAGGAAAGCAGTGTTGACTCTGAGACATCTAACCATGTGGCTTGTAAGTCTTTCAACTCCTTTGTGAAAAGTTTGAAATTTTGGGCTGGAAAAGACATTGAGTACTGTGGACAGAGCCTAACAGGCCATTCTTGTGAAGCTTGGCAATCAGTAATGCTAAGAGAAATGTGGGCGGAAACGCTGAAGACTAAACTGTAATGAGACTATATTATCTACTGGGGCAAGTGGGATAGCGGTGGATTCTCATCAGAAACCTGAAAATACTTTCTACTACTGTCAAATCAGAACTATAGAGCCAATGAATATGTTCTTCAGGAATTATGAAAATTCAAGGCATTTTCAGATAAAGAAAAACTCAGAAATAAAAACATGATAAATTCATGAGTTGTAAAATTCAAGAAATAGAAATATCGGTTTTTAAGTTGGTAGCCAGATTTAATGTGTTAAAATTATATAGTTAATGGCAGCTTTAGTCTAAAGTGTATGTGGAAAGGCAAGAAAATAGAGGCTAGGGTTAACATTTTAAAAACTAGATTTTATAAAAAATAATTCCATAAATGAATAAAGTATGCCACCTCATTCTACCTGGCTTTCAAATTTATTATCTTATGTACATATAGACATTAAGAATGTATGTACTATTGGAAGATGAAAGACACTTAAATATGTCATAAAGAGCCAAGAAATAGCCCCATGCATGCTCATTGGTAAGTAACTGATTTTGACAATGGAATGGGCTAGTTGGTAAGAACATGGGCAAAAGCATGAAGAGACACCGTCCGGACACAGCCTTGTCCCTTCTCTTTCACTGTCACATTTATACCCTGACAACCCTGAACATGTGTCTTCTGTCAGCCCTGGCATCGTGGCTTTTGCACTGTGCAACCACTGGCTTATCATAGATCCCACAACCCCCTGAGGATATCCAAATAAGTCCCTGAAATTAAAAGGTGCCATATCTGCAAAGGAAACTGGCAGTCCTGAGTACTTAAAAACATCTCTAGATTATTTATACGCAGCAATGTAAATGCTGTGCAAATCAGCATTGTACTGCATTGTTTTATGGGACAGCAACCAAAACAAGTCTACATGTTCAGTACAGATGCAGTTTATTTAAATATTTATTTCTGGCGTGCAGTTGGTTGAATCTGTATATAGGCAACTGAAGCAGAGAAGTGAGCATGCTGTTACTTTGACACAAGGGAAACTCATTCAAACAAGCATGGAAGGTGTCTCCTAGACCACTCCACTCGGCCCACTAGCCAGTCTCTGGGAGGCAGGGAGGCAGGCTGATGCCCACCGGGTCACTGTTGCTCACCGCCCTGGGATACGCTCTAGCACTCTGTGTTCCCGTGTTCCCACCAGTAGAGCTGTCTGCTTACTGAGAATGAGTTATATTTGTTCCCGAGCCTGCTAAGGCTCCTTGAACTGTTTTTCTAATTTTGTAATTGAAATAAACATTATGAAAACCAATTAAATAGAAGTGGGATAAATAAGAGAGTTGCCATTTCAATGAAAACTAAATTGAGGGCTTTGGAAGGGCTCAAAAAAAAAGGCAAATCACTCATGTAAAATTCTATAGATGTTGAATTGGGTGTGGGTGAGCCAGTAGTGAGAGCTTCAGAGGGGGTAGCCATATAAAAACTCCAGATGATTTTATAAGGCTACCTCTTCTAGAAGAACTATCCCTTTCATAGAATTCCAAACTGGGAATTTAGAAGAGCACACTGTCAGTACTTGTGCAGGAAACACCAGGAAACTCCAAATAAGACACAGCAGTTTTGGCCCTATACCAAAATATCATACTATTTAGCTACATTTAGCTACTATTTAGATATAGACATTGTTGGAATAAATTGTTTACCATGGTTACACAGTTCCAAAATCCTCATCTTAATTCACAATTCCCAACCACAGATGTTTCCTAATACCCACAAGGGATTGGTTCCAGGACCATGGAGATGGATATCAAAATGCACAGATTGTCAAGTCCCTCATATAAAATGGCGTAGTGTTTGTCTATCACCTACATATTTGTTCAAAAGCTTTAATTTGCCTCTAGATTGCTCCCCATGTCTAGTGTAATGGGAAAGCTGTATCAGTTCTTGTCATACTGTGTTATTCAGGCAATAGTGGGGAGGAAGATATCTGTACATATTCGGTATCTTTTGATCCCCAGTTGTTCGGATGTGTGGATGCAGAACATGTATCTGTGGGGAGTGCTGACCCCTGACAAGGGTCTCTCTGTACTTCCACAAACATTAGGTATATTAATACATATACAGATATACATAACTGAAGATGCACAGTACAAACCACCCCAGGAGTTCTACCTTTTTACCCAATTATTCCCACATTGGAAAATGTCAACTGAGAAAATTGTCCCAAAACCTAGAAAGAGCAATATGTAGGAAGACAAAGTATCTATGCAATGGAGATGCGGATTGTTGTTCAACAATCTCAGTGTCTTTATTTTCTTTGGAACATCTTTTTACCTCTGCCCTACTGTGTACAGTTTTGACCCTAGTGTGAATTTAGGCATATGGCCTTCATCTACCCTATGTCTGGCATATGTCTCCTCTCTTGAGACTCCGTGTTTTGTGCAGTGACTATAGAGGAACAGAAAAACACAGCTGGTGTTGAGTCACTCCAACAGTACCAATGACAGCAGCCACCCAGGTAGTTCCCAACCTTCAGACCCTACAATGCACAAACCCTAACTTTCTGTCATTCATCAGCCCCTTACAAATGTTCTGATCCCATCTCTAGCATCCATGCTGCCTAACCACATAGCACTAATATCTGTTAACTCATCTACCTGATTCAATTTGTAAAAGTCACAACTGTAGCAACCATGTAGCTGTCAAAGAATTGGAAAAGAGCCAAGTAAATTATAGTTTACCCACTCAAAGAAATCCTATGTTGTTGTTTAAAATTATAGTTATTAGGATATAATAATGAAATAGAAGTGTCAATAATATCTACAAACATAATTCAGGGTACAAGATCTTATTCACAGCATGATTATAACTGTGTAAAATATGCACAGAAGAACTTAAAAATCATAGCCATTGGGTTGAAACTACATAGCTTTTGGCTTTTGGCTTTTATATGCTTTGCTAATTGACTAAATTCTGTTATTAAATGGAGATATTAACTTTTGTGTTTGTAGAGATTTTTGAATGAGAAAGAAGTCAGGCATGGTCCTGTTTCTCTTGCTTTCAGTCTGTCTTTATGATGAGGCACAATGTACTCCCAGTGACACATACTTTTCTATGTACACAGGATGAATCACAGCTCGAATTCTTGCATGTCTAGAATATGCTAAGCACAGTTCAGGGAATTGGCTTGAGACAGTCTTGAGGTTGATAACATGACTTCCAGTTGTCAAGGAAACAGACTGAAGACCAGAGTTTAAGTTGGAGCTTTGCACTGTGCAAAGCCTGTGAGGAGAATAGGAGGCTGGAGCATTATGTGAGCTGACCAGCCAGCACAGTGTTCAAGGAGTGTGAGTGTGTGGCCATGCATCCTCTGGTGTCAAAAGCCAGGGTACATGCGAGGTGGAAACAGTGGACAAGTCACAACTTCCACTGGATGACACCAGCCTTGGTGTCCAAGGTGTTGTGAGAGCAGAGTGCATACTTTGGCCTGGTGGTCTCAGTGTGCTGTAAAGCTAACATACTCAAGAGTTAGTTCTAAGAACTACATAACTGTGTATGATCCCTTTAAGAGCTCAAGGACATGTAGATTTAACATGAACAGGAAAAAGAAGGCAGGCTACCATAAAGGAACTATTACCTACTAGATATGAATTTTAAATAAAGTTTAGTTGAGAATAATTAAAAGTGTGGTCTTAGCCTCCCTCACTAACCAAATTTTTGTGGAGTGTGTATATGTCATAGATAAGTTCTTGGACTTTGCTTTGAGTGGCCTTATGCCACTGGGGTAGACATTTGAAAATTTTTCCTATAGGCAAAAGCAAGGAACTCTTTGTAGCTCAAGTAATAGCTGAGGGTGGTGTTATGGGCTATATGGAATCAGCTACATCTGAGCTGGGTCACCAAAAGCATCATAGACTTGTTCAGCTTTCAAATACACTGCCAATCAATATGTGGGGTCCCAAGTTGGACTTCTCACCCTTAAAAGACGTTATAACTTCTCTTTGAGATGACCCTTCCTCTGCCATCACCTCAGCTTGGTTCAGACGCCCACCAGTCTCATCACAGCGAACTGGAAGGCAGGCAGCTGCTGCTCTGGCTTGTCTTTCCATTGGATGAAGGATTCTCTGGACCAAGAAGCAGGCTACTTGTCAACTAACTCTAGGACATAACACAGGTGTACACAGGGCATGCCTGTGTTAAAGAGAGGAGCAGATGAGGAAGGACCACAGTGGAAGGAAAGTGAGATGTGCATCTACCTTTTATCCCTCGGAGACACACGCTATGGTTCTCGGTTAGTATTTGGAAGCTGGTGTTCATTCCAAATAACGGAAACCTTGAAAGGGTGTACTGCAGACATGAGGTCACTGCTTGAATTTGGTGCACAAATATAAACCTCACATGTATAAATTGATGACACCTTAAGATGCATATGTAACTGAGTTAATTCAGGAAAACACATCAAATACATTTATACGGGATTGTATATAGCATGAATTGTGTGTGTGTGTGTGTGTGTGTGTGTGCACGCGCTCTATTTTTTTTTACATTATCATTACCTCCTCACTTTCCTACCTCCATACCTTCCCATATACCTCTTCTTGCTCTCTTTAACATTCATGATCTCTTTTTTATTCATATATATGTGCATACATATATGTATTTTGTTGCATACATATGTGTGTGTTCCTAAGTATATAAATGAAAGCATTTCTGTTACTCCATTTTGAAATCACAAATGAATGCTGAATTTACCCCATTGCTTTCTTTGCACCAATTGGCGTGGCCACGTGCTTTTCCTTTGTGCTTCTGATGCAGCAGACACATGGGTTGGGTTATTGGAGGAGCCATCCATCGCCATGATGACCCTACTCCTTCATGGTACCCTGTTCATTTTGATTGGTTCTTTTTTCTTTTTTCTTGACTTAAGAAAGTTTTCTTTTCTCATATTTCATCTTGTTTTCATTTTGGATTCATCACTGATGCTTTCAGGCTTTGGGATTTGTTTTCTTGATTTAAATCTTATTCCTATAATGTTAAAAATGGGCGATACTGCCAATACTGCTTTTAGACATGAACTAAGTTCTCTGTGAACTGATCGGTAATGATGCTTTATACCTTTCCCTGGGGTTCACAGAAAGAAACTCTACCCATGGTTTACAAAGAACAAAATATTCTACATCCTAATTATGTCTGCCTTATCAATTAATCATGTGGTTTGACCTGTCAATGGCAGAGTGATCTGAATTCAACTCCCCACTACCCCTGGGTTCCTGCTCTGTGTCTATTTCACTCTCCAGATAATTCTTATAAGCCTCCATTAATCAATGCTGATACTCCTGTCCAGTTTATAACTGAAAACATATTGTGTTCCTGGTTTTCTTGTTCAGCTTAGTATAGTCTTTAGTTTTATTCAGGGATCATTAGCATTGAGGTGTGGGTTTTCATTTGTGACCCCTATGGATTCTCTTTTTCACTAAGTGAATAGCACGATTCCTGTTGCTGCTGTAACAAGTTCAAAGCCCTGAAACGACTCAAACTTATCTTTTGGTTCTGATGGTCAGATGCCTGAAATCCCCTCCTCACAAGGCTAAAGCCAAGGTTCTTCATATCTGAATTCCTTGTGGTAGTTCTGGGGAAGCGATGCCAACCCTAATCCCCAAATGTGCAGTCCCTGAGACCACAATCCTGACTATCATAATTCCAAAGATCACTTATCTCAAATGTTGAAATCCTGAAAAACAAGATCCCTAGGACCAGAATCCCAAGCAGAGGTGAGAGAATTGTGCCCCGGGAAGGTTTTAGATTGACAAGAGGATGGTAAACTTTAAGTTAAGCGGGGATTGTATGTAAGTGGTAGAGCATGTGTTTCTACATGTGCAGGGCCTTAGGTCCAGTTCCCAACAACAAACAAATAAGCATCATTTCTCTACATGCCTTCTAGCTAATAACATGTTGAGAGCTTTTAGTATGCAGTTAGAAATTACACTGGTTTAGGGAAATGGCAGCAGTAGATTCTCCTACGTGGATCATGCCCTCACCAGCCATGGGTAGTAGTATATGTTTACCATGAAAGGCATGAGTTCTCTCCTATTTAGAGGGTCTTGAGTCCAATTAGATACCCCAGGATGTTAGTGCCGCTATTGTACTTCTAGGGTTCTCTTGCCTTTCTGATCATTCATGGTTCTGATTATTACAGCTCATTGGGAGTGTTGATGGCTTTCCTCCTGGAGGCTTGAATAGCCTCTTCTAGTTCTACAAGGGCTAGCCCCAGCCCCCAGGAAGGCTTCCAGGTCAGTTCCAGCTGGATGCCTTCAATCTTTCTGTCCAAAGTGTTTGCACAAAGCCAGTGGAGTTACTGGCGACTTCAAAAATCATCATCTGCAACAGCAAAATAAGAGACCATTTGGGGATGCTGCTGACCTAGTACCAGAATTATTTCTGCCAACTTGGTGATCTGCGTATGAATGCCTGAGGAGTGGACTTTCATGTGGCCAAATCAACACAGAAGCATGGCACAGGAAAGAAGCAGCTATAGCAGGAAGTATTCTTAAGAGCGAATGTCAGATCATAGGATTTCAAAATGTGCAGCACCACGTGAACATGTCCTTTAAGGAGAGACAGAGCCCTAACAAGAAGCACAGCAAGTGTTCTCCCAGATGGGAGCCCTCAAACCGCGGTTAACGATGTGTGCCCCTGTGGGCTCCCCAACACATAGATTCCACACAGGCAAGATTCTCAGATGGCAAGTGTGCTTTTTTTTAAAGTTCCTTTGTTTCTGTGTCTTCCTGAGCAATTTTCCTTAGCCTTTTAAATTGACAAACATTTTTGCACAGTGTTCTGTGCTATGCATTTCATCTTCGATACCAGAGGTATAAACAGCGCAAAGACTTCTAATTCGTTTTATGTGCCTTTGTAGATGTGACTTTGTGACAGTGCATTTTCACAACATTTTCTTTGTGTGCAAACACTTCCACACCTCCCTGAAAAATAAATGTCGTCTTTGTATTTCTGCATTGGTGAAGGCGAAATTTCTCTGCGTCTCGGCTTTTTGGGCATCCATCTCTACAGTGGTGTTTGCTTTCTGATTCTGACCAAGTTCATCAAAGGACAGGCTACTTCTCGCAGTGTTTTTAGATGATCCCAGTTATAAAGTCTAGTGTATACAACTGCTCACCACAATGACAAGGATTTTTTTTTTGCTTGTTTGTGAAAATAGCTTATCTGCTCAAAATGGTTACACCCATGTGGTTGTCACTAGCATGACTACTCGTGCTTACAAAAGTAAGGATGTTCTGTGTGTCTTGAGTACCTCCTTCATAAAGCCGTCCCACCCCTGCCTCTTGAGGACCATTCCCAGTCTCCACCCTTGCCCTGACTTCCTGAGATCTGCACATCCAGGGCATGAGCCTGAGACTTCTCAGGATCAAAACTGAGAGGCTTCTGACTATAGAAGCTCTGCTACTATGCTCAAAGGCCACACCTAGCCCTGCCTGAGCCAGGACCCCCTCTGGTACTCCATTGTCACATCGACACTAAGTGGCCCCAAGACTGAACTCCAGGCACTATTTAAATGGACCATAAAATTGAGACATTGTGATAACAGAAAATGGATATTCAAATGCCTGCTCAACAAAAGCGGAGTAGAGATGTATTCTAGAAGCACTGCCAGTGACCTAATTCCAGATGCTTTAATTCCATTACAAACAGCACAAAGGACGTGCATAGCCAACTCAATATCTCTTTTCCAAAACTGGGCTCTCCCATAGAAACATTCTCTGAGAAAAGCAATTTATAATGGCATATAAGACAATAGTTCCAAAATAACTATAATAAAAATGTTCAAGAAATTCACAGATCCTGAGTAAATGCCAGAACAAAGGCTATAGGAAATGCAAATCATTAAAAGACATAAAATAAGCCAATACATACAGAATTTACTAAAAGGGTAGAATTTATGAGGAAAAGTCAAGCTGAAATCAAAGTTAAAATAAAATGCTCAGCAAATCAAAAAGAAAGCTTAGTGGAAAGTCTTATCAATAGGAGGGAGCAAACGGAGTAGGAAATATCAGGGCTTGAAAACAGGGTTAGAGAAACTGGATCGCTTGGCCAAAGAAAATGTTAAAACCTAAAAATGAAATCAAAGTGTGACTGGAACATGCAGGAACACTAGGAAATTATTAAGCCAAATTTACGAATAACAGTTAAAAGCAATAAGGGGAAGAAACCCAATTCAAAGGCACAGGAAATATTTTTAACAAGAACACAGAAAGAAATTTCCAAAATCTAAGGAAAGAGGTGTAAGAGTGTAAGAGGCACACAGCCAAAAGATAGACATGACCAAGAAAAAAAAAAAAACGCCCACCACACATTATTGTCAAAACACTGAATGCATAGAGCCAGCAAAGGTCATTGAAAGCTCAAAAAAAGAAAGGTCAACTCACTCACAAAGGCAGGCCCGCAGAACAACCACTGACTTTTCAATGGAGTGTTTAAAAGCCAGGGGAGCTTGGACTGACATTCTTCAAGCTATGAAAGACCACAAATTCTAGGCTATTACACACAACAAAACCGTCAGCCATAATTGGAGAAGAAAGAAAAGTATTCTATGATTTAAAAAAAAAAAAACAACAAACAGATTAAAGGAATTTATGACCTATCAATGAGTTCTACAGAGGACACCAGAAAGAATACGTGGGTATGAAAGGTTAACCACAGCCAAGATGTCCCAGACAATAAATAGACCTCTTTTGATTAACTGTTCTAGAATTGTTTTTTAAAAACAGCACAAAACAATGAAAGGAACTGATGCATACTGTTCAATAACTCTTAAAGTTAAGTGCCTCTATTCCCAGACAAGGTGACACGGACTAGCAGATTGGATTGAAAAATAGGTTCCATCTCCTTGCTGCCTCCAAGAAACGCATCTCACCACCATTGATAGACATAAACTTAGGATAAAAGGATGAAAAATAGATTCCATGCAAATTGAACTAAAAACAGTCAGGCTTGGCTATTCTAATATCTGACAAAATAAACCTTAAATCAAACAAGTCAAAAGAAATAAGAAGGTTCACTTCAGACTCGTTAAAGAAAAAATATCCACCAATAAGATATTATAATTCCAAACATTTATTCACCAAACATAGACTCACCAAACTTCATAAAATAAGTTACTAGATCTGAAACCACAGATTAAGCCCAACATAGTGATAGTGTGTGACTTGAATACCAAACTCTCACCAAAGGGCAGGCCATTCACATAAAATCTAAACAAAGAAGAATGACAGCCAAATAACATCATTACTTAATAAGGACGCACATTCTTCTCAGCAGCCCATGGAGCCTTCTCTGGGATCAACTGTATATTAGAATACAAAGCAAGATGTGGGAAAGATATAGGAAAATGCAGCCATATCCTACATTCTAGCTGAAATAGAGTTGGAAAGCAACAGCCACAGAAACAACAGAAAGAACATGAACTCCTGGGATCTAAACAACACACTACTGAACAATGATTGGGTCAAGAAAAGAGTCAAAGAGGAAAGTTTAAAATTCCTATAGCTGAATGAAAATAAAAAGGTAGCATAGCAAAAATCTATGTGAAGGTCCTAAGAGGAAAGTCCATATAGCACTAAGTTCAGAGAGAGAGAGAGAGAGAGAGAGAGAGAGAGAGAGAGAGAGAGAGAGAGAGAGAGAGAGAGAGAGAGATCTAATTAATAACTTGATTCACCTGAAAGCCTTGGAAAAACAAGAACAAACAACACCCAAAAGCAGTAAATGGGAAAAAGGTAATCAAAATCATGATTAACATTAATGAATTAGAAGCAGAAACAAAAAGAATCAAGAAAATGAAGAGCTGGTTCTCTGAGAAAATTAACAAGATCACCCAACATTTAGCCACGTTAGCCAAAACAAAGAGTGGGAAGGTTAATGTTAAATTATAAATTAAAAGGGAAATATTATAGCAGACAGTGAAGAAATTCGGAAAAGCATACAGACTTTTAAAATCTATTTGTCTATACTGGAAAGTCTGAAAGAAATAGACGAATCTCTAGATGTGTATGACCTACCACAGTTAAAATTAATTCAAGATGAAATAAATAGTTTAAACAGACTCATGGCAACCACAATATAAAGGCAGTAACTTAAAATTTCCCAACTTCAAAAAGCCCAGGGTCAGAATTCAATACAGAATTCTACCAGAGAACTAACACTAATAATCATCAAATTATTCCATAAAACATAAAAGGAAGGAATGCTTCCAAATTCTTTCTGTAAATCTATCACTATGATGCCAAAAACAAGATAAAGATTTAAAGGATATAAAAATTAGCTCCATGCCAAAAGCCATGGCCTATTTAACAAAGACTTCAGGTATGGGGCACAGCCCATCAAGTTGTTGGTCAGAGGAGTCAAGGAAACTCCTAAAATAAAGAGGTTCTTGTCATTGCCCATGGCTGCCTCCCAGAACTTGAATAACATCCCATTGCTGGAGATACCACATACTTCTGATACAAAACTTGAAGGAATCAGGACAAAACTGGCCTGGAAGCCTCCCTGGAATATATGATCCAAAGATGCTATGTGATGTGTCAAGGGTAGAATATCAGGCGGTATCTCCACCCAACAATAAAGCCTACAAGCCACAATGAGCAACACAGCCAGGTGTCCCTAAGGGCCCAATCTTGGGGATAGCCAACAATTTTCTAATTGAACTTAAGGAACCTTGGTAAGAGCTCATGTTCTTGCCTGGTACTGTACTTAGCCCATTACCGGTGACTGGAGAGGCCAAGGACCTTAGAGGAAAGCCAACACTGTCATTTTCCTAATCCAGGATGACCTCTACCTGCATTACTTATCCTTCTTATCACAGCTGAATGTTGCTATCGCCCTTCTGCAGCATACAGAAACTGTTAGAGCAATCCACTACGGGTCCAAACGCAGAGAAGAAAGGACAGTGTACCCAACCATAGCTGATACATCTACAGTGTAGCTCTTACACTTGAGACTCAGGAAACATTGTGGAAGATAGGGAGGAAGGTGTTCAGAGTCAAAGGACCAGAATACCTTATGTAAGAGAGGGTTTTCTCTGTGTATGACACTGGGGCTACATCAACAAAATTTGGTTGCTTTGTGTTTCTTGTGCTTTTTCTTTGGTTATTTTTTTCTGTTCATTTATTTTTTTGTTTTCATTTATCTTATCTTAATGCTATTTTAGGTACCTGTTTGTATTCTAGTGAGAGAGAGAGAATTGATTTGGGTGAATGGGAAGGAGTTGGGGGAGGAAAAACATAATCAGAATGCAGTGCACAGGAAAAAAATTTATTTTCCATTTTAAAAATGTTTTAAAGAAGAGAAAATATATATGGTTGTCTAAGCAAGACCTTACAATGACAGTCCCGATGCCAGTACGGACTGGAGAAACTCCACAAGGCCCTACCCCTAAATGAAGAGCTACAGGCAACTGGTGACTATAAAGAGAGGGAGAATCATTTCTCTCCAGGAAAAATCCTCCTGACATGTTACCAGTCCTAATTGGTCAACCAGAAACACATGCATATAACAACACCGCCAAATACATTAACCAGGCTCTGTGTGTGTGTGTGTGTGTGTGTGTGTGTGTGTGTGTGTGTAAGAGAGAAAGAGAAAGAGTGTGTTAATTTAAATGAAGTCATAAATTTGAAAGGTTAGGAGATAGATGGGAGGAGCTGGAGGAAGAGAGAGAAGTAGAGATGATGCAGATTCAGTGTTCACATGTGAAATCCTCAAAAAAGCATAATTTAAATTAAAAAACAATGGGTGCGGTAGAGCACGAAGTTGGGGCGAGGAAGAGAGGAGGAGGTGGATCATGGGAAGATAAGAGAAAAGGCTGGGGTACATATGATCAAAATACACTGTGTGAAATTCCCAAAGATCTAATAAAAATCATATACCAATTCCTTTCATGAACATAAACAGAAAAATTATCAATAAAATAATTACAAATGAAATCCATGAGCTTATCAAAAAATATTAGCCACAATAATCAGGTTGGCTTCACCTCAGAGATTTAGGGATAGACAGTCCAACATACAATAAAATAATCAACGACATAGATAGACTCGAGGACAAAACAACCTAACAGCATCATTAGAAAAGGCCTTTGACAAAATCCAACACCCCTTCATGATATAAGCCCTGAAGAATTTAGAACTACAGGGGACATACCTCAACATAACTAAAGACAATGTACAACAAGGTCCCAGCCAGCATTACACAAGATGGAGAAAGGCTTAAAGCATTGTCAGCAGCAAGCCAAGGATGTCCACTCCCATGCAATGTGGTGGTTGAGTCTTACATAAAGCCATAAAGCAAGAGGGGATCAAGAAAATACAGATAGGAAAGGAAGAAGTCAAAGTAGTCTCGTGCACAGTGTGCACATAAAAGGCCCTGAAGACTCCAGGAGAAAACTCCAACAGCTGATAAACACACATTCAGCAGAGTAGCAGGACATGAAAACCCATAAAATTCTGGCCAGCCAAACCCATTGCACACAGATGGGAGTTGAACTAGAGGGAGGGAAGCTTAACCAGGCAGGTGAGTGCAGGCAGGATCTTGGTCTGTGGTGCAGGCAGGATCATGGTTGGCTGTGAGTGTGTGGACAAAGATCACGAACACAGAAACAGCATGGGAAAACTGGTTGCTTATTGGGCTGGGGAGAAAGGGGTATTTATGACCCTGCGGAGGTGGTCAGGGTCTCTGGGGCAAGGCATGTGTGGCTGTGCATCACCCGGCCAGGACAGGGATGTTGGAAGATGCTGCATCTGCGTACTCAGAGGCGGTGGGGTGGGGGTGGGGAACCTTATAGGGTCAAACAAGGAATGAAGCCTGATAGCTGTCAGGGTAATAAATTCTACTAGGGTTGGTGGTGGGACAGCCCATTTTATGACTCCAGGTTGGGAATGGAGAGGGAGTCAACTCCTGCCATCCTCATCTGAGGCATCTGGGATTGAAGCTCTCCTCAACCCTGTAATCCTGGGCCATTATGGTCTTACCACAAAATCAACAACCTTTCTACATACCAACAATGAACATACTGAGAAAGAAATCAGGGAAGCAATTTCATTCGCAATGGCATAAAAAATAATAATGAAATAAATCTAGTCAAGGAGATGAAAGGCTTATACAGCCAAACGTTTAAGGCACAGAAGAAGACCCCAGAAGATGGACAGACCTCACATACACACGAGTCAGTAGCATTAGTACTGGGAAAGCAGCAATCTTCCTGAAAGCAATCAACAGATTCAGCTCCATCTTCATCAAAATCCCCAATACAATGCTTCACAGAAATTGAAAATATAATCTTTTTTTTTTTTTTTTTTTTTTTTTTGGTCTGCAACTCTTATCACGGACTATAACATCCAGCCCCCAAGGGACTGGAATATGATTGGCCTCATGAGGGAGGGGGAAGGCCCACTGTTTCCCCACTGGTCACCATCCAGGATTTGGTCTCAGTTATGACACATAATTGTTTTCTTCACTTCAGAATTGTTTTGTGTTTTGTTTCCTATAATATCTTTGATGTTTATAAGGGTTTGTATTTCATTTTGGTGGTTAACTTAGAAAAATTTAAAATAGTATTCCGTCTTCCTTTTTCAGACATGGTAGTCATGTCAAATTTTAGTTAATACTACCTTTTTCTTAGTGAGGGTTTTATTGTGGTGAAAAGACACCATGACCAAGGCAGCTCTTATAAAGGACAACATTTAATTGGGGCTGGCTTACAGGTTCAGAGGTTCAGTCCATTATCATCATGGCCAGAAGCAGGGCGGCATCCAGACAGACATGGTGCTGGAGGAGCTGAGAGTTCTACATTGTGAGCCAAAGGCAGCCAGAGGAGAGTCTTTTCTGCACTGGGAGGAGTTTAGACACTAGTAAACCTCAAAGCCCCGCCTCTACAGTGACACGCTTCCTCCAACAAGGCCACACCCGTTCCAACAAGGCCACACCTCCTAATACTGCCACTTCCCACAGGGCAAGCATATTCAAACCACCACACCTTTATTCCTGTTTATATTTGCATATACTTAACTATGTGTGTCAGATTATTACCTTGAATCCCTCTCTCCAGGGCCATATATTTTCCTTACCTCTTTATGATTGGGTTTGGATATGTGAACTGATCTAGCCAGTGAAATCTTAGCAGGTGGGACCGGAGAAGCCTGATGAGTGCTTTTGCTTGACTTCATTCCCTTCAATGTCTTGTGCTGTCAGAGGGCCTTCCTGTGCGTGGCCGCTACCTTTGTGCCTGAGTTCAGAACTAATGAGTGTGACTATGTGACTTCGGCCCACGATTGGCGACTATATCCAGATGGTCTGCAGCCTGAGGCAAAGCAGCCCAGCATCTCTCCTTTGGATGAGCCCAAGCCGCTGACAGATGGGTCAATGTGAGACCGAGCACTCTGCGTTTGGCTGTTACACAGCCAAAGCCAGATACTCCAGATGCTGTTTTTCTGTTCCTTCTTCCAGCCAGTTCTAAATATATTTTTACACCCAACTATGACATGAAAGAAACATTTTTTCTTCCTATTTTCTTTACATTTTTCTCTCCCGTTCTTTGTAAGTTTCATCATTTCTATAGTTTTACAAGATGTTATTATATTTACAGCCAATTCTGTCAGCTAAATAATCATATTATTATTAGTCTTCATCAATAGGACTGTCTAATGATCACCACAAAGTCTTGGCAGACAATTTCTTTAATGTTTTGGTTGGATAAAGAAGGTGTGTTTGGGGCAGTAGGCAGAAGCACATGTCACTTCAGGAAGGTGTTTGGGGTTCTTTTTTTCATTCTTATTTGTATGCTTGGCATATTCTTTGGGGCCTCCAGTTATGCTTGGTATCTAATCCAGGTCCTACACATGCCAGGAAATTGCTCTCCCACTGAACCACATGCCCTGTGGTGGTCTGAATAGCCTTGGCCTACAGGAAGTGCCACTATTGAAAAGTGTAGCCTGGTTGGAATAGGTGTGGTCCTATTGGATGAAGCGTTTCCCTGAGTAGGTGGGCTCTGAGGGCTCCTCAGCTCAAGCTCCACCGAGTGCAGAGGAGAGCCTCCTCCTGGCTGCCTTTGGATGGAGATGCAGAACTCCCCTCTCCTCCAGCACCAAGTCCACCTGCGCAATGCCATGTTTTCCCCAGACGACGACGAGAGCTGACTGAACCGCTGAAACTGTAAGCCAGCCCCATTTCAGGACTTCCTTTATTTATATTTTATTCATTCAGTCTTGCCTCCCCAATATCTGTAGAATTCATAGACCTCTCAGTGTGTTTTGTGGTATTTATTAACGTTTGTTCTCTTTCTTGCTTTATTTGTAGGATGGTTTAGTTTTGTTTTTTTTTTCTTTTCTTCCTCTGACTTTTGGCAGGCCCCAGTCTGCCCTCTGCCCTGCGGCTCCACTTCTGAGTGACTTCACATTGGATGTTGATGGATGTTGATGTTTCCTCATGCATTTACTCTGCGACAGATGTTTGTAATTTTAATCTGCCCAGCGCCTGTTATAATATTAAGTGTTCTTTATTAATAAAATCCACTGCTTCTTCCCCCCTCCTTTTCATCCCTGTCGTTTCTTCAAAGCAACAGTACTAGTATTTTCCCCGTTGTCTATTACATAATGCATTCCAGTCTTGTCACGGCCGTATGCAGTGGTTCTCTGAGTCAAGTGTCCTATGAAATCACTGTAGGTGGAGAAGCCAGGGTCAGAGTGTAATTAATTTGACTCAGAGGTTGCCTTTTCACTTGCTACAGACTACACCATTGCTTCTGTCTTAGGGTTTTACTGCTGTGAACAGACACTCTGACCAAGGCAACTCTTATAAGAACAACATTTAATTGGGGCTGGCTTACAGGTTGAGAAGTTCAGTCCATTATCATCAAGGCAGGAACATGGCAGCATCCAGGCAGGCACGGTGCAGGAGGAGCTGAGAGTTCTACATCTTTGTCTGAAAGCCACTAGGAGAAGGCTGGCTTTCAGGCAGCTAGGATGAGGGTCTTAAAGCCCATGCCCACAGTGACACACCCACTCCAACAATGCCACACCTACCCTAACAGGGCCACACTTTCTAATAGTGTTATTTTCTGGGCAGAGCATATACAAACCGTCATAGCTTCTATAAGTAGACCTTCTTAATGTGCTTCCACGTGAGGCCTGGTGTGTGGGGCAGTTTGTTTCTGTATCCTGCTGCTGCAGTGTGTTACACATGCATACCTTTACCATGGTGGGATGTCAGATGACTGCAGTACCCTACTCCTTGGTGTTAGACTCAGCCATGCAATTTCCTTTCAGCTCATGCGCTGTGGGCGTGGCGAGCCAGAATGAAGGGCATGAGCTGCGCTTACTCGTTCCACTTACGGTCTTGGTTCTTGGTTTCCTGAGAACAAGCCTGGAACACATTGCCTCAAGGAAGTTCAGATCCACACAGAGTTAGCCACCCCCAAACCCCTCAGTCTGGAGTCCGATTAAACTTTGAGCAACCTAGACAGGGTCAACTCCAGCTACATGGAAGGCATGGGGACAAGAAATGTTATTGAGCTGATTGAGCTTGCAGATGTTTGTTTTGTTTTGTTTTCTTTTTTTTTTTTTGTTTTGTTTTGTTTTTTTGGTTTTTTGGTTTTTTCGAGACATGGTTTCTCTGTGTAGCTCCGGCTGTCCTGGAACTCACTCTGTAGACCTCGAACTCAGAAATCCGCCTGCCTCTGCCTCCCAAGTGCTGGGATTACAGGAGTGCGCCACCATGCCCGGCTTTTTTTTTCTTTTCTATATTCTTTGTTTACATTCTGAATGCTTTCCCCTTTCCCAGTTCCCCCCTCACCATATGTCCCATAAGTCCTCTTCCCTTTGCCCATTCCCCAATCACCCCCCCCCCATTTCTCTGTTCTGGTACTCCTCTATGATACTGGATCAAGTCTTTTCAGGACCAGGGCCCTTTCCTCCCTTCTTCTTGGGAATCATATGATTAGCTAATTGTGTCTTGAGTATTCAGAGTTTCTGGGCTAATTAATATCCACTTATCAGTGATTGCATTTCATGTGTATTCTTTTGTGATTGGGGTAGCTCACTTAGGATGATATTTTCCAGTTCCAACCATTTGCCTACAAATTTCATGAATTCATTGTTTTTAATTGCTGGGTAGTATTCCATTGTGTATATATACCACATATTCTATATCCATTCCTCCATTGAGGGGCATCTGGGTTTTTTCCAGCTTCTGGCTATTATAAACAAGGATGCTATGAATATAGTGGAGCAAGTGTCCTTGTTGCTTGCAGGGTGTTTGTTATGTAGCAAGAGCTGCCCTGTCCATCCAGAGTCCTCACTTCTCCATCTACCCTAGTCTGAGATGGGGGCACTTTACTATTCTGCACACTCTATTTTCTTAATCTCTTATTGATGTAAGGTCATAGTGATTTTCCTCTGGACCCAGTATCTTACCGAGGTCTTCCTGCTTCTGGCTGTTTCCTTCCACATAGCTTCTGCCGTGGGGGTCCTTAGAAAACTGCCCTCCGTATGTCTTCTAGCTTCACTGAAGTCTGAGTCTTTATTCCGTGCTCTCTGTATTGCTTTGTGGGACTTCAAAACAGAAAGGCTGAATATTGTCTATTTTCAATGAATATTTATCTTCCTTCTAGAATAAAAAGTTAGCACAGAGACTCAAAACAGCATGAGCTTCTGAAATCAGACAAACTTGGATCAAGTCCTGGTCTAGCACCAAGGTACACGAATTTGAAAGACTTGCTTTGGTCTTCCTGGGCTTCTGTGTGTTCCCCAGATTTATAAAGATCTAGCAACATTTGTCTCAAAGAACCACAGGGAAGAACATCTTAAGAAAATTGGTGTGAAACCACAGACAGCGTCCAACCGCGTAAATAATGATGGGAACCCCCTGTGGTGATGATTTCACTGGGCAGTGCGGCCAGGGAACAGCTGTCCAGAAAGAGGGTCTGGAGCTCAGGTGGCAACAGCACAAAGTCTGTCTCTGAAATCTGCGCTGGAGCAGTGAGAGCTACTGATTCTCCCGGAGCTCAGAAGGCAACTTTGTTTCTTATCCTCGGTCCGTCTCCTCCCAGTTTGCAATTTGTCTTGCCTCACAGCTTCCCACAGCCTTGGTCCTGGGGGTGGAGCAGGTGGCTCAAGTGAAGCTAGTTAGTACCACCTCACTGCCTGAGCACCATCCCCTGGTTCGCTGGTGAGAGCATGGCTCGTTTAGCACCAGTGGGATGGGAGATATTCGCAGGCAGCTTCAGGAAAGCAAGGGTTTAATCTTCTGAGATGTATAAAAGCAGACATCCGAATCACATCCCAGGAGATCCTGGCAATCCTCTCATAGCTGCTGATAAAAGGGAAGTGGTTTTAGGATGGGGCTGGCAGAGCAGAGAGGAAACACAGAGAGGAAAAAAATACCCTGGTGCTCGATGATCCCTGAACAGCTCCATCAAACCAGCGCCGAGGTCCTCCAGCCGGAGCGGGACCTGTGCTTATACACGGTGCAATTACGAAAGCCAATTAACCTGATGCTTAACTCACTTAAGCCCATTTGAGTTCAATTTTGTTGCTGTTGCCTGTAACTGAATGGACCCACCTCATTACCAGATAGGTAGCAAAGCTTCAATATTAATCCACCCCCTGTTACTTAATAAACCACCTAACACTGGATGCTTTTACAAATAAAGGGGGGAGGCTAGGGAGATGGCTTAAAGGGCAAAGTGCTCACTGCACAAACATGGGGACCTGAGTTTAGATGCCCAGCATCTATGCAAGACTCGAGCGTGGTGGTGCGCACCTGTAACCCCAGGTCCGAAGGGTGAAGGCAGGCAGATGCCAAGGCTCATCGGCCAGTCTAATCTCCCCGGCTGGTTCCAGACCAGTGAGAGATGCTGTTCCCTATGCCCAGTGAAAGTTGATAGAACTGAAGAATAACACACAACATTGTTCTCTGGTCTCCAAACAGGTGAACCCATGTAAACACACATACACACACACACACACACACATACACACACCAATTCTCAGCATTTCATTCAGAGCTTTCTTTCCCTTTAAGAATTAACAGTAATTGTGATCTTTTTAAAAAATCCTCTGTGGTCCTGTGTGAAATAGGGATTCCCACCTTCTCGGTGGGGCACTAGGACTCTAAGTAGTAAGATGACTCCGCTGGGGAAGGGGGGGGAGAGTTGAACAAGGCTGATGGATTGCTAGTGTTCTCTGTACCCTCCCCCCTCCACCTCCTATAAAAGCATGGTGCCAACACTCAATCCCCACCCCTACTTCCCATAAAATTGTGGTGCCAACATTCAATATTCATACTCAGGTAAGTAATGCAACAAGAACTTCAAGAGTACCGCCATCATAGGCCAAGAGAGTCAGGCTACTGACAAGCAGGGACACACAGCCTGGTCAGGTCCAGTTCGGCCTTTGACACTGAGTCCCACCTGCGAGTCCAACTGTCTACCCATCTGGTCATCTGTCCGCTTGTTTACTTGGTCACTCACTCATCAGCAAACAGTCACCCTTCTGGATGAAATGCCACAGTCTTTCTTTTTCTGCTTTTTGGTTTTTGATTTTTTGGTTTGGTTTGGTTTGGTCTGGGTTTTGTTTTGTTTTGTTTTTCAAGACAGGGTTTCTCTGTATAACCTGACTGCCCTGGAACTCACTCTGTAGACCAGGCTGGCCTCGAACTCAGAAATCCACCTGCCTTTACCTCCCAAGTGCTGGGATTAAAGGCATATGCCACCACTGCGAGGCCACAGTCTTTCTAATGATGACACATTGATCGACAGAGGGTGGTAAGGGCTAACCACAGATGTGCATCCTTTAGCGTTGCAATCCAGAATACATTTACCATTCGCCTCCTGTGCCCACCACCACCACTCCCTCAAAGGAAAATAGTCGAGAGACACTTTTCAATTTCAAAGGCCAAGGACTTGTGTTTGTGTCGCTGGTATAGCCAACATCACTAGTTGAATATGCAAATATTTTTCTTAGGATTTAAACCAAACAGTTCAAACCTCCCAGCCAACTAATTTCCTGTGGCCTAAATGTTGTTATTCTTCACCAAGGAAAGAATAACTCTAACTGGAAGTGACTGGATGATTAGGGCTCATGAAATCAGTGTCCTGGTAGAAGAAGTCCCTTCTGTCTCCTGCCACAGAATACAGAACAACAAAGTGCTGTGACCAGAAAGTGAGGCCCCACTGGCCCCACATCTCCAGGCCCCTTACCCTGGACTTCCCAGTCTCCCGGTTATGAGAAACAGATTCCTTTATCCGGGATATATTTAACTATAGTTTCCCAAATGAGCTGGCATGCTGCCCATCTAGAGAATGTCTTTCTTCCATCTCAGGGTGGTCCTATGTATCTGCTAAGTGTCCCTCCAGACTGAGGAGACAGATGAGGTAGCTACCATCAAAGGATTGAAAACACCTCCCCTGCCCATCCCTCCCCAAAGGAAAAGGATCAAGAGACGTTTCTCAATTTCCAAAGCAAAGGACTTGACTGTTTGTGTGGCTGGCGTAGCCAACTTCACTAGTGTAATATACATATATTTGAATATACATATATTAATTAATATGTGTGTATATAATATATTAATCAGTATATGCATATGTAAATACACATATATTAATCAAAGGATTAAAAAATAGTTCTGCTTGACCCCACTGTCAGCATAGGTGGCCAGGTGTCTAGCTTTCACGGCAAATGAGGCAACAGGGCGGAGTCACCTAGTGTCATCATATCAAGGCTGCACCCACCTGATACATGCTTCTCTATGGCTGGACCTGTATTAGTCTCTCTGCGTGTAGAACAGAGGCAGAAACATTCTTCCTGAGTGGTTTTCCCAGTGGAGGGAGCTTCACCAAACCTCTGCCTACCATCATCGTGAAGCTCGCTGGGAACTCAATTCTTCACCGTCCACCACCACAGTTCTCTTAGTCAGCTATGATCTGACGTCTGCGTTAGGAAGAACTCAACTCACAGTCCGTGATTCTCCCTGGAACGCCCTCCTCCAGTTTCTGAGTAGCTTCTACAAAGGAGTAGGGGGGATCACAGAATCCGGCAAACGGCGCCTCACAGACCAAGGGGAACATCCCATCTTCAGAACCTCAGCTGGGCCTCTTACGTCATCCTTCTCAACCATAGCTGCCCAGAGGAAATGCTGCACTTTCCCGGACCTCAGCCACACCTATTTCCTGATCCCTGGATGATTGACAGCCATAAAGCCCACATTCTTTCTCTATATCTACCTAGAGGCTGATGATAGCAAACTTCCTGCTACATGGGATGTGTCATGATATATTGTCACATTCTAATGCTACACCACATTATTTCCTTGGACCCTGAGAGAGATCTATGGGATGTGAGGATTTCAAAGATTTATCCTGGGCGCTGTATAAGAAAATGGTTTCCAAATGTCCAACACCAGGCCTGACTGACACAAAGCACCAGCAAGCGTGTGGTGGGACACACTCTCTTCCCTGTGTGTCCCACAACTTCATTTCCCTTGAAACTAAAACTTCTAATTGCCCTTGACTTTCAATGTCACCATCTCCAGCCCAGGCCCCATTACTAATCCTCCCCGCCTGGTTCCTCCTACGTCCCTTTGTTCGCGCTAAAGATGGCTTTTCTTTTCACCTGTTTAAGTCTTTCTGCCTCCTACACTGATGAGTTCAGCTAGACTGAAAAAAAAGAGTCATCTTCCTCCATAAAACCCCAATTAATCAATCATCCAAGACTGAGCAATTTGGGGTGATGGTATTTAGTGGGAAGATCAGCGCCGGGGCTGTCAGGTCTAAGATGTGACATTAACAGCAGAAAGGCCTAAGAGAAGTAATTTGACTTTTTCATATCTCAGTTTGCTTACTCGTTGTACCTTAACTCTTAAGACTGGTAAGAATAAAAATTATCCCCCAGAGAAATTTTCAGGGCAAAGACAGCCAGATGATCATCAGCATAAATTAAGGGTGCCTATACAGACTGGCTCTGAGTCTGTTCATAAAGGCGAGCATACCCACAATACCCACAATAAAAGTAAAACAAGAAAATACTACACAGCACAGAGCACACCACAACAATTGTAAACAGACACATACGAAGAATGTCCAGAATGTTCACTTCCCTGGCTTTCCAGCTAACTATGGGCGGGAAATTAGTGCTGGTCACAGGGGGACAAGCGAAGACTGTAGACCGTACACCCCTGAAGTCCGTCCCCATAAGACAGACAGCTCAATGCAGCTGTTTCCGGAGCAGCTATCACGTGCACACCATCACTGGCCTGCTGTCACACAAGTACGTCATCTTTACCATCAGGGCGTGACCCATGTGTAAGGCCTTGGACTAACACTGTTAACAGTTCCTAAAATGCTGTGAGGAATGCTTGTGTCTCGGGACCACATTCAACCTTCAAAGCAGTGTGATCAAAAAGCAACCTTCCCTGGCATTTTTCCTTTGATATAAGCACACACACAGTTCCCAGAGCATCCAGGATGCTGCCTGTAGAAGCCTGAAGGACCAGATGGACATTACAGGGCTCAACTCTCTGACCCCACTCAACACCACAGGACTTGACCTCTTGCTCTGCCTGGCTGAGAAATAGATCCCAGAGCCAAGTCAGGAGCTTTGTCACGGGCGAGGATCTGCTTTCTACCTTGTCGCTTTTTTCTTCTCAAACCTTTTGTTTTATCTTTTCTTTGGTTTCTGTTTCTTGTCAGATGCAGAAATGTCTCTCCCTCAACCCGCTGAAGTTTTCCATTCTGGATTGTGTGGTTTTTATTGTCTGTGTCAGACGTACAGACAAATGTGGGTTTCTAGCAACATTTCCTACTTTCTGTTAAGTGCCATCAAACACTCCCAACCCCCACCCCATCCTCTGTCTCCCACTCCCACCCACCCCTCACACAATTGAAAAGGAAAAGAAAAAGGAAAAGAACCCACTTGTGTGAAGTAGCTCATTTGTTTCGAGAGAAAAACCAACAGATCATATTTAGTGTCTTCAATAAATTGTTCTGTCGTATTAGAAAGAATGCTCTAAGATCATGATCGAATTAACTAGAAATTTTAAAACAGAAATACAATCCCTCCAAAATCTTAAAAGAGCACATTTCTAAATATTACAAAGATGAAGTTTCAATCAAAGTTAAACACAGTTAAAGCTAAAGGGGAAATGAGATTATCAGACCACATAAGTTACACAAACACGACTTTCTGTTCTGCTAAAATGATCTGTGAAGGAATGGAGCAATAAATTGACTTCTAATAACATTCTGCTACACGCATAGATCAGAGCCTTGCTCAGCCATCATCAGAGAAGCCTCCTCCTGTCCCAGCTGGAACAGTCCAGAGACCCACAGCTAGCAATGTGCAGAGAGGGAGAGACCTTGGAACTCTCATCCCGAAATGGGATGTCTTCATCGAATCCCTCCCCTTAGGGCACAAGGAACCCTGTGGAAGAGGAAATAGAAACAGTGTAGGAGCCAGAGGGGACTGAGGACAGGAAGGAAACACAGCAGGACTGACGGACATAGGAACTCACAGAGACTATGGCAGCACCCACGGGGCCTGCACAGGTCTAAGGCAAATGGGGTCCCAACCCTGAGAGGAAGTGGACAAATTCCCATCCCTAACCCAGAAGCCATCTCCAAGGGAAACCACTCACAAACGAAACATTAGTTTCCTCCATTGGAGCCTCAGTGGGTATACAAACCACTCCTGAACAGCAGGCCCCACGCCCACCACCACACAGCCATAGCAGACCCAAGATGAACTCAGTGGTGTTTTGAGAGGTTCTTTATTACTTAATGCTTTGACAGGGTGTTTTTTTTACAGATCTTTTGATATGACGGCTTCCAGTACTGCGTTTTTATGAGATTTCTGCATGCAATAGTGTGCGAGTTTCTGTGTCTACACATATTTCTCATACTGTGTCTGTGGCTCATCGTCTTCTGTTTGTGAGCTTGTCTTGTCCTCTTCATTTGTTTGTTTGTTTGTTGTTTGTTTTATCATATTTTATTATTATCTTTTTGATACCTGTTTGTTATGTAACAGGGGAGAGGAGGAGGGATGGAAGGGAAGGGGAGGAGCATCTTGGGGGGACTGGGGAGTAACATTATCAGAATTATAGTGTACTAAAAAATCTATTTTCAACAAAAGAAAAAATGTAGGCTACACAAAACACAGTAGTTGGGGGGATTTGTAAATGTAATTAGATGTTACTAAGAAAGAAAAGAACTGAAATCAATAACTTAGTGATCCCCCTTAGGAAAGAAGGCAAGAAGGAAGCAGGGAATCAGAAATCAATGAAATCCAAACAACTCGTCGTACACAAACAATGAGCCAAAAAAAAAAAAAAAAATCAAAAGCAAGGTCTCTGAAAGAATTGGTAAAACTAATGAATCAAAAAAAAAAACTAGGGACAAAGACACAAACTGCAATCTCTGCAGTGTAAAGATGATTTTATAACTAGTTCCATGAAAACTCAAGGGATAGCCCAGACTTTGACAGCCCAGGCAGTGCCTAAAGAGCTGACACATATAAAAAGAAAGCTACTTGAAAGACGTAAGCTACCAAGGTCACATGGAGACAAAGAGAAAACCTGCATTTGCTGTGTCTGTTTTAAAATAACAATAAATAACTAAGGGGTGGGAGGGCGGCTCAGTGACTCAGTGTTGGTGTACACCTACTATGTGGCTGGGAGGGTGGCTCAGTATCAGTGTGTACCTACTATGTGGGAGACCCTGAATTAAATCCCCAGCCCCCCTCTCTCTTACACACACACACACACACACACACACACACACACACAAACCTTCTTCAGGAGAAATGGTGCCAGCTCAGAAAACAGAAGCAGGAGGGACATTTATTACAAGGCCAGTCTTATTCTAATGTCAAAACCAGAAAAAACAACCTGAAGATAAAGAAACACTGAGAGAACATCTGGACAAAAGTAGATTTGGCCCCTACTCCTCATGAACAGACCCAAAAATCCTCAGACTGTTAGCAAGTCAAATCCAACAGGATAGAAATTTTCCCATGACAACTACACAGGACTCATCGTTCAAGAATCACCCAACTGTAACACAGTACGCCAACTGCAAAAGAAGAAAGATTGATTATAATAGCAGATGACTGCTAAAAGCATTTTATTAAATCTACCAGACATTTATGATTTGAAAAACTCCTAGCAAGCCAGGAACAGTTTGAGAACTCCTCAACTTAGTAAAACTAAGACTCTGAACAAGAACCACACAGCACCGTCATCTTAGTGGTTCCCACGCAGATGGTTCCCCCCGCCCCCGGGTGGGAGCAACAAATTCTGTTTCAATGCTCATGTTGAACTTCCTCTTGGAAACCATAGGTAGTTCAGTAAACCCAGAGCAATGCATCCATGGCACACCATTTGGCAATTAAGAAATGAAATTATCATTTCTTATAGATGATGTGATGGTCTGCATTTAAGAATATAAACAGAAGGGTTGGAGGGGAGGCTCAGTGGATAGGATAAAGACCTGAGTTCATGGAAAAAACCCAGGTGTGGCTGTGTGGCTGTAAGCCCCACACTGTAGAAGACAGAGACAGCATAGCAGGGCCACGAGCCCAGTTCCAGGTTAAGAGAGACTCTACCCAAGGAACAAGAAAAAGTGTCAGAGCAGAATACTTGTTGTAAGCATGCATCAACATACACACATGCACATACACACATGCACATAAACACATGTGCATATACACATGTGCATACACACATGTGCATACACACAAATATATACACACATGCACATACATACATATACATACATATGGCATACACACATGCACATACACATACATGGCATACACACATGTGCATACATACATGTCCATACACACATGCACATACACACATGTGCATATAGATGCACATACACACGTGTACATGCATACATAGCATACACACATGCACATACACCACTTATACACAAACAAACACATACACATTCAAAGAATGGGAGGATAATCTAGGCACTCAAAATTTTAAGATACCAATTTTCTCAACTTGATTTGTACACTTAATGTAACCAAAAATCAAAGGCACAGCAAAAAATACTTACTTTTAGACATCATCAAAGTTATCCTGTTGTCTATGTGGAAACAAATGAGAGCCAAAAGAACAAAAACTATTAAAGAGCAAAGTTGACAGACTCACATGACACAGTTTCCAGAAGTGCTTTAAGGGCCATATAGTAGGATACCATAAATTGAGAAACAAACCAGGAACAGGACAAGGACAGAGACAGACCCATGTCAGTGTCATCAACTGAGCTGTAACATGGGTGCAAGGACAAGTTATTTTGCTTTGTTTGCTTTGTTTTAATTTTGAAATTGTAATTGTATTTTATGTATATGAATTGTTTACCTGTATGTCTGTGCACCATGTGCATGCAGTGCCCACGGAGGCCAGAAGAGGGCATCAGATCCTTAGGACTGGAATTATGTCACACACTGCCTTCAAAGGTGCTGGGAATTGGACCCTGGTCGTCTGGGATAGAAGCCATGGCTCTTATCCAATGAGCCACCTCTCCTGTTCTGGTTTTTTGTTGTTGTTGTTGTTGTTTTGTTTTTTGTTGTTGTTGTTTTTTTTTTGACATATGGTGCTGAAACACATGAGTTGACAGATATAAAAACAGTCTAGACCCAAGCCTTACAATGTACACAGAACTTAGAATGGTTTTCTATATAACCTGTATGTGAAGTATAAAGCTATAAAAACATCTAGAACAAAGTATAGGAGGGACATACATACCGTTGGCTTTGATGGTGAGTTTTAAATGCAATGCCAAGGAAATGCCGTGAAGGACAACGTTAACCAGCTTGGGCTGGGCAGATAACTTAGAAAAGTGCTTGGCATGCACACATGAGGACCTGAGTTTGAATCTCTAGCACTTACATAAAAATCTGGGCATAGCAGCTTATTTCTGTACTCCTGTGCTGGCTAGGTGGAAACAGGGAACTCTGGGGCCTTGTTGGCCAGCCACTCTGACTATATCTTCAAACTCCAGATCAACAAGACACTCTGTAACAAAACTAAGATGACAAACGGCCAAAGAACGCCAGACAAGGGCCTCCATGGGAGCACGCATGCGCACATGCCCACACATGCGCACACTGGCAACAGGATGGAAAAGGGAACTGAGGTGTGAGAGAAGGTACAAGATATACACAGCTAATGTTGCACCCAAACCGCAGAGGCCCACCTGGAACTTAGGGAAGGGGAAAAAACACCCCACTTTTAAAAAACACAAATGGGGGCAGGAGCGAGTCCCGCAGTTATAAGCACTTGTTGGTCTTGCAGAGGGACCCAGTTTTAGTTCCTAGCACCCATGTGATGCTTCACAACCATCTATAACTCCAATTTTAGAAGATCAGATGTGCTCTTCTGATCTCATGGACACCAGACATGCTCATGATACCCACATGCCCCCAAAACACCCATACACATAAAGTAAAATAAATCGATCTAAAAACACAGAAAAACTAGAAGGTCCAATGACCCAGACTGATACTTAAGACAAAGAAGCTGTGCAGAGGACTAGGGATCTGTAGTTAAAACAGCAACGGAGAGCAAACACAGCTATCAGCCTAACTGAGAAGGAGAAACTGACAACAGCCATTGCTGATGAGGGTGTGGAGGAACCGGAACCTTCCCTCGCCGCTGGCAGAAATGGAAAATGGTGCTGCCATTTTGCAAGGCATTTAGATAGATTTTTCACAAAGCTGAATTTTCTTACACAACACTGTCATGCATCACCCAATTGGCTCAAAACACGGCATCCACTAAACACACACACACACACACACACACACACACACCAACTATACATGGATATTTATAGCAGGTGTTTTCGTTGTCACCAAAGCCATGAAGCATCCAGGATGCCTGCCCTTTGGTGGGTGAATGTTCTACATTGTGGACCGCTGCTGAGCAAGAGAAGAGCACAGCAGAGCCACACCAGACACTGGTGAATCACAGACACACTTGACAAGTGTCTTAGTCAGGATTTCTATTCCTGCACAAAAAATCATGACCAAGAAGCAAGTTGGGGAGGAAAGGGTTTATTCTACTTACACTTCCACATTGCTCTTCATCACCAAAGGAAGTCAGGGCTGGAACTCAAGCAGGTCAGGAGGCAGGAGCTGATGCAGAGGCCATGGCAGGATGTTTCTTACTGGCTTGCTTCCCCTGGCTTGCTTAGCTTGCTTTCTTATAGAACCCAAGAATACCAGCCCAGGGATGGCACCACCCACCATGGGCCCTCACCCTTGATCACTAATTGAGAAAATGCCTTACAGCTGGATCTCATGGAGGCATTTCCTCAAGGGAGGCTCCTTTCTTTGTGATAACTCCAGCTTGGGTCAAGTTGACACACAGAACCAGCCAGTACACTAAGTGGACGAAAAGCTGCTACACAGTGAACAGGTGCGTTTGTGCGGCAATCGGGGAAAAGGCTGATCTGTAAAGAGTAGATAGATCTGTGGTTTCCAGAGGCAGGGAAGAGGGAGAGGTTGGCTAGGCAAAGTAGAAATGTTTTCCTTGCATGCATGCCTAAGTACTAGTTGCTTGCCTGGACATTGAATGCCCTCAAGCTGGAGTTACAGATGACTGTGAGTGCCTTGTGGGTGACTGGAATTGAACTCGGTTCCTCTGGAAGAGACTAACCCCTCAGCAATCTCTCCAGCCCCCTGGTGTGTTTTTAGGACTGTGAAGCCTTCTGCGTCATACAGTAACACTAGACACATAGCGTGGTGCCATTCTTTCGAACATCACAGAGCAGAATGTCCCTTCTTAATGCATGAAGTTCCTTAAGGAAGTTGTCGTTTTAAAGGTCTAGGAATGCAAGGTGGGATTTAGTTGTATTGCAGACATTTGAAACAACTTTGTGAAGAGGAAATCCGATGTAACTTTGAAACTGATGAAATCTGTAAGACAAATGGAACTGCCCGTAAGCCCATTGCACAAATGCTTGACAAAGTGGTCTCCATCATGGTATCAGCCAGGCTCAATGCAGGGATGGAAAAGTGAACTCTCACTGAATGGATGGAGGGAGGTGGGGACCAGGCTCTCCCATTTCAAAAGGGTGGGGACAGAAAAGCAAGGGGATAAATAAGAGTGGCCTGTGTGTCAGTGGGTTCCAGATGGAGATGTCAGAAAAATGCAAACTTAACTGAACATATCTACCAGTGGCTACAGGTAAAAATGTGTATTACTGTGTGGATTTACAGGTTAGTATACATGTGTCTCCCCAGGCTGTCAGCTAAGAGAACCAGAAGTCCCTCTCAGCAATCAGTACACTCAGTGGGCAGGGTTCAGTGTCTGGGACTCCCTTGGAAGATGCCTGATTCTAGAGCTGGGATGGGAAATACTCAAGTCCAGCCTAAAACATCTTACAGTGCCTGGAAGTACAGAGCTACAGGGGAGCCCTCAGAGGCAGCCTCATGGGAAAGGGCGCTGGAGCAGCTGACAGAACTCCCAAAGGTCAAAACTAACCTTGTGAATGGTGAAACTAAGTGAATGTGAAAAGTAGGTGATATTGCACTATAATTCAATTAAAACTTAGATTTCCAAGACCCACGCTGATCTGAGTAAGTAATGGATTAAACAAACATGTGAATATACACATGTCTCCGACAGTTCTTCAGACATACAAAATTGTGTCCTTTAAAAAGAATAAAGGATGGGGGCTGAGAGACGGCTCAGCGGTTAAGAGCTCTGGCTGCTGTTCCAGAGGTCCTGAGTTCAATTCCCAGCACGCACATGGTAGCTCACAACCATCTGTAATGGAATCTGATGCCCTCTTCTGGCAGATAGAGCACTTATACATAAAATAAATAAATAAATCTTAAAGAAAAAAAGACAAAGGAAAAAACTTTAATTAAAAAAAGATGAAGTGTAGAAGGGCCAAGAGTAACCACTGGGTGGAAAACTGGACAAATACTCTCTGCTGTGTGACCCAGGTGGTAATGACTACAATGACTACTCTTGATGTGGCCGGATGAAAATGGTTCTTAAGTGGCACCTTCTTCCTCAAAACCCATCCAGAATCTGATGGTGCAGACCCCACAAACCCAGCTAAGAGTCAGTCCTCTATGTCCGACCTTCATTTGTCTAGAGTGCCAGGTCTCTGAAAATTCCAAAAAAACGATATCATAGTCTAAGGATGACTGGCAGCCCCATCTGATGTGGTGTCCTGGCTGGAATCCCACGCTAAGAAGCAGAACCTAAGGGAACCGAAGGAAGCCTGAATACGTTGTGGGCATCAGTCCACAACAGCATACCAATGTGTTTCATGAATTACAACCATACTCAGCTTATTTACAGTATATTTTATTGATATTTTTGAGGATTTTCCACAATGTATTTTGTTCATATTCAATAGCTCTGTGAGGTATTGGCCATGGGGGAATGGGACGTGGGGTTTGTTGGCACCTATGCTCTCGTTACAATGTTTCTGCTGATCTAAAGCCATTCTGAAATAAAAATCCATCATAAAAAGTGAGATATCAATTTTAATTTTTAGCAAGCCTTGGCACCTCCCCTCCACTGGTCCACCCCTCCTCCAGCCCCCTCCTCCTCCAGTCCTCCCCTCCTCCAGTCCTCCCCTCCTCCTGTCTCCATCCCCGAGCCCGAGTACGGTGTTGCACCTGGAACCTCTGGTGGCTGCACATCTGTGGTTTCATAAGCATCGGGGTGAGCAGGGTTACTGCTCACACTGTCTACCCCTTGAGTGTGATGCTGCAGAAAGTCTGGCCAGAGGTCAGGAGGCTGTGGCCTTTGTCCCTCCTACGAACTGACCTGAGGGAAGAGGACCCCAGAGACCTTCTCCCATACAATATGTGTCTGAAATTACTAACCGAATCTCTCTACCACTGACTGTTAGCCACTGTGAGAGTCTGTTTCCTGTTGATATAAGAAAATATCTGAGGTGGGATACTTTGTTCTTTAAAAAAAAATTAAGTAAGTTTATTTGGTTCACTTTGAAAATCTAAGGCCTTCTGCTTGGTCTCTGCTATGAGCTTTCTGGCAGGGGACGTGAACAGACAGGGTCACATGACACAGGAAGGTAAACAAACTTCGGAGATCAGCTTCCAGGCTCCCAGCTTGGAAAATGCTCTCTGGTGAGAACTGAATGAGCTCACACCAGAGCAGCATTCATCTCTCTGGAGAGCACACCATCAAAGATCGGGCAACTCCGCGGCCATCCTCTTAAAGAGTCTACTATCTCTTAAATGTTTCCCCCTCAGAACAAAAGATCAAATGAGGAGGTGCCTGACCTTTCCTTTCTGTTACCTTGATTGCTTTTATTTCCAAACCTGCAACTTTTTACTTGAAAGCCTTTGTAGCTATTCTCTAGAAATATCTAAAAACAAGCTGGTGAGAACATTTAACATAAACATAGTAACAAAACATTTGCTATTTGTATCAGGGATTAAAAAAAAATAAAACCAGAAATGTCTTGAAAGGTTGCATCTAGGAACCAACCCTGGGGAGTTCTCTAGTTTCAAACTAATTGGAATTAGTTTGAGTTACTATGATGGAGTCTTTACCTGCCAACTTGATATAATCTAGAATCACCGGGCACTCATTGTCTCCGGCTGACTCAGGAGAAAGCCAGCAGGATGTGTACTGCACAAAAGGGTGGAAAGGACCAATCCAGGGAGCTAGATTCATTGGGTCAAACCTTGTGTGTGTTTTAGAATTTGTGCCAAACCCTTCTCTTTCTTAACTGAATCAGTTGCATTGCTGTGACAGGGAAAGAAAAATGTCTGTGTCTTGTCCCCAACTAGAGATTCCACTATAGGACAGAGCTTCATCCAAATAAGATGTTATAAACTGTGAGGCGCCACGGGCAAGCACATGAGCTTTTGCTTCAAATTTGACACCAATGGATGCTTTCTAAAAAAGGCAGACTATGGTGCAAACCTTCATCCCTGCATTTTTTGCTTTTGCCTTGACAGTATTGAAAACAAGCTTTTAAACAAGCCAAAGCCAACCACTTTATTGTCCCTGGTCCTTTCTAAAAGTAGGTCCTCTTTAATCTTCTTATGTCAGTCAAAAACAGTCTGTTTATAGCTAACCTACTATGAGGTCAGTAAAATCCACAGATGTTTTGCACAATTGTGGGTAAGCACTCGCCCTACCCTACCCCCCCCCAGTTTAATAGCTAACAGCAGTGTGCATTGAAAAAGCATCTTAGAAATGGGACTGGCCATTATCTTAATTATAGTCAACCTGTTCGCAATGCTAAATACATTTGACCTAAAAACTCAGTCTCCATACAACATGCATGTGGCTAGACAATCCAGGAATGCTCCTGTGACATTTGGCTGGCATTTCTCCTCTCTCTCTCTCTCTCTCTCTCTCTCTCTCTCTCTCTCTCTCTCTGTGTGTGTGTGTGTGTGTGTGTGTGTGTGTGTGTGTGTAAACGCCTGAATCATTATCCAGGCACATAAATATGAGAGTTATCATTCGTCATCTAAATACTGCTTCAAATACCCCCTTTGATTGTGTCAGCAATAGAGAAACCTTTGCTGAGAACAACCCGTATAAGCTCAGCAGAGACGACCCCATAGTGAAAACAAAATTGTTTGTACGGCGAGTACCTACCTCACCCTTTTTTAACAAAGATATTAACCCACTGACACGTCTAAAATCCATTTGTCACCTATGGTGTGGCCAGCTGTGCTGAGAAGTAAGAATATTTTGTTTTAAGGGTAGATGGCTCCCTCCAGGAGCTCCAAGCTCATAGGAGAAACAGAAAGCAGACGGCTGGTACTACAAGGGGCAGAGGCTGGTCCTACAAGGGGCAGCAGGCTTCAGAGGGAGGCCTGGGGGTGGAAGCACAGGGGGATTCATACCATGGGGAGTGTCTTGTGGATGAGGATGGCAAGGAGGAAGAAAAGTTAAGGGCTGTCAACTGAGGGTGACCAGATGAGTACATCAGGAGCGAAGAAGGGTCCTGTGCACATCTGGCTTATTCTCCAGGTACACCGACATGGGCTTTTGCAGAAGGAGACACCATGTCAAAGCAATGCACTTGGCAGACTATGGTGCAAACCTTCATCTCTGCACCATGCCCTACATCCAGAGTGCTGGCTCAGCACCCTTCCCAGCTCCATATAGTCTCCAGTCCATGCGTCCCCTCCCCCTGTCCATTTCTACCTGTCAAAATTGCATCCATCCTCTGGCTCGCTCCTAGTGCTTCCTAGAACTTCCCAGTTCTAGACCCAGTCCCCATGCCCTCCATTAGCATGGTCTCCTCCATCCCTCATCCCTCAACCCTCATCCCTCATCCTCCATCCCTCATCCCCATACCCCTATTCTCCTATCCCCATTATAAGCAGCCCTGAGCATGAAGCAGGTAAATAATCTTACTGAGACTGAGTAAATGTGTCTAAGGAAGCTGGCGTGCAAAGGCAGATCTTACCTGAGAATAAGTCATCTCTGGACTTCCTTGAACTGCGCTAGGTCATGATTTTTGAAGTTTCAATGTCTTAAAGATATGCTTGTCTTAATAAACTCTATGCACCAGCTGAGAGCCTGAAATCTGATCTCTGAAGCTTGTTTGCCTCGCTGTGTCATATAACCCTGTCTGTTCATGTCTCCTGCCAGAACTCAAAAACACACACTTTTTGTCATCATTACTCATGGACCCTTTTAAAACCAACCCCCTAGTCTCCACACTAGAGCTTGGAGCTGGGTAAGTGGTCGAACCCACGGGGGATGAAGTTGATATCCACCTAGTTTACAGTGATGGAATTATTTCATTCTGTATATGCCTAGGGAAGTGTCCACAATAAAAGGTTTTTTTTTTTTTCTTAATACACCAACTTGAAGTGATTTAGAACACTTTTGGGGGTTGTTTGTTTGTTTGTTTTTGTTTTTGTTTTTTGAGTCAGGGTTTCTCTGTGTAGCCCTGGCTATCCTGGAACTCACTCTGTACACCAGGCTGGCCTCGAACTCAGAAATCCACCTGCCTCTGCCTCCCAAGTGCTAAACCACGCCCGGCGATTTAGAACACTTTTTAAGAAGTTACTTAATCAATAAGGACTATTTCCTGGTAAAGGGAATGGGTTTGTGGTTAAAGAGTCATTTTTCAGCTGTGTGACCTTGAACATATCCTATACTCTCTCTCCCTGATATTGATAGAGGTGGGGATGGCAGTGTTAACAATGCCCTCTGTCAGATGTGTGTGAGAATAGACGGAGCCCCTAAAGCAGCACTTCATAACCTTCTAGTGCTGTGACCCTTAAATACAATTCCTCATGTTGTATTGACCCCCAACCACGAAGCTGTTTTTGTTGATACTTTACAACTGTAATTTTGCTACTGTTACAAGTTGTGATGTAATTGTCTGTGTTTTCTGGTGCTCTGAGGTGACCTGGTAAAAGCGATGTTGGACTCCCAATGGTAACACGGGTTGAGATCCACTCACTAAGGATGGGGCATGATGCTGGGGAGTCGTCCTTCCTGAGGTTCACATCTGGCACATCTGGAAGAGCACACTTCCTGTCACCTGTATCACACTCTCAGGACTAACTGCTTGATTGCATGTCCCTCTGGCCCAGTGTGAAGGTCTTCCAAGGCTGGGATAAAATCTGATTTGTTTCCATGCAACAAATCTAGCATGCAGCATGGGATCTGCCCATACAAGATGTTCTTAGGAGGTCTATATCCTGAAAACTATATCAAGTTGTTTTTACAACATGTTTACAAATACACGTATATTACATAACCAGCCATATGCTAATGAGTCTAGCTACATGGATGTATATGTGTGTGTATGTATGCACAGAAGCTTTTTCTGTGATATATGTGCAGTATTACCTCTCTGTACAGCTGTGACAGACTTCAAGGAACTATAGCTCAGGGACCAAGTGAAGAATGAATCCAAACACATTAGCAAGAGCATAAGACATGCAAATATATCAAATGTCCAAATACATCAAAAGCATCTCCACAGATCACAGAGAGATAATTGAGTCAGTAAAGCATTTGCCATACAATTAAAAGAACTTGACTTTGAACCCAACTAACTATATAAAGGACAGGCATGGTGGCATGGTTTGCAATTCCAGTACTGGGGAGATGGGAAGACAGAGTCAGAATAACCCCTGGGGCTCCCTGCCGGCCGGCCTAGGCACCACTGAGACCTTTACCAAAAAAAGAAAAAGAAAAAAGAAAAAGAAAAAGAAAAAAGAAACAAATAAAAAAATTAAAAAGAAAAGAAAAAATTAAGCTCAAGGTTGATCTCTGGCCTCCATATACACATGTACCCACATACTTGCAAACAAACACATACAATAAATACATTTAAAAACTGTGGGGGCTGTGAAAATGGTCCCACTAATAATATGCCTGTCATGCAATCAGGATGAACTGAGACCAGATCTCCAGAATCCCTGTTAAAACCTTCAAGCCTAGGTGCATATCTGTAACATCTAGTACATTTGGCATGGAGACAGACAGATCCCCAGACTCACTGGTCAGCAAGCCTAGACAGTCCAGTGGCCTCCATACACATGTGCACCTTAGGCCCACACACACTACCTGTGTGTGCACATACACACAAGTAAATGAATACATAAATTCCTTTGTGGCCGGGTGGCGGTGGTGGCGCATGCCTTTTTTTTTTTTTTTTTGTTTTTGTTTTTGTTTTGGTTTTGGTTTTGGTTTTGGTTTTTCGAGACAGGGTTTCTCTGTGTAGTCTTGGCTGTCCTGGAACTCACTCTGTAGACCAGGCTGGCCTCGAACTCAGAAATCCGCCTGCCTCTGCCTCCCAAGTGCTGGGATTACAGGCGTGTGCCACCACCGCCCGGCTTGGCGCATGCCTTTAATCCCAGCACTTGGGAGGCAAAGGCAGGCGGATTTCTGAGTTTGAGGCCAGCCTGGACTACAGAGTGAGTTCCAGGACAGCCAGAACTACACAGAGAAACCCTGTCTCGAAAAAACAAAACAACAAAAAATCCCTTTGTGGCTCCAACAGTCCCCGCTTCAATGCATTTATTCATTCAGTAGAGGTTTGATGAGCAAGTCCTGTAAGTTACACACATCCTGAATAAGAATAGAAAGGGCTGGAGAGATGGCTCAGTGATTAAGAGCACTGGCTGTTTCCCCCAGAGGACCCAGGTTCAGTTCCCAGCACCCCCATGGCACCTCACAACCACCTGTAACTCTAGTTCCAGGGAATCCAATTGTCATCTCTGTGATGATTTTTTTTCAATTTCAATAAGCTTTTTAAAAGAATATCGGCGCATAGAAGAAAATAAGCTTCCATCTGGCAAGGCCTAGGACCTCAGCACGATAATGGAGACTGTCTTACCTCGTTCTTAAGGTAATAAAGGAGACCGCCCCACAGCAGTGTGCCAGGAGAAAGGAAGAAGAGGTTAAAGGGACCCTCTGGCAGTTTTCCCTAACATAATCTTAAAGGGTAAGGAGTTGTGGGCGTTTAAACACTGGCAGCAGGGAAGGACATTCCAGCGGAACAGCTCATGCAAAGGTGTGAACGCAGGAAAGGACTCCAGGCACTCACTGCACACAGCTGGACATGCTTGTGAGATGGTGCATGGGTTTGATGACAGACAGGAGGCTGCAGAGGCCACCAGGCCACCTTTAGGCTTGATCATAGAAGTTCTTGAATAAGTGTGATGATTTTTTTTCTAATAGTAATAATATAATAACTAGAATCCATTCAAGAATGCTTCGCATAGGTAAAACCTGGTTCTGTTTGCATATTTAAAATATCTTTTTGAGATGCAAATTAAAACTGCTTTACATTCAGTCTCTTCACAGTCAGAATGGCTATCATTTTTTAAAAGTTGCCAGTGATGCTGTGGGAGGGACCCTTATTAACTACAGGTCTGAGTGTAAACTGAGTATAAAGCATTGTGGAAACCAGCATGAAGGCTTCTCAGAAAATCAAAAATGGGAGGGATTACGGGGTAACCGGATTACACCAGTCCTGGGCAGTACCCAAGGAAGTCGAGGCCCTACCATGTTTGGAAGAAAGGGGACAGAATTGCACAGACTGGGAAGACAAGAGCCATGTTTCTTCTCATTTGCACATCTGAGATTTCACCTTTTATAGTTGTCTTAGTCAGGGTTTCTATTTCTGCATGAAACATCATGACCAAGAAGCAAGTTGGGGAGGAAAGGGTTTATTCTACTTACACTTCCACATTGCTGTTGATCACCAAAAGAAGCCAGGACTGGACTCAAGCAAGTCAGGAAGCAGGAGCTGATGCAGAGGCCATGGAGGGATGTTCCTTACTGGTTTGTTTCCCCTGGATTGCTCAGCTTGTTTTCTTATAGAACCCAGGACTACCAGCCCAGGGATGGCACCACTCACAAGGGGCCCTCCCCCTTGATCACTAATTGAGAAGATGTCTAACAGCTGGATCTCATGGAGGCATTTCCTCAAGGGAGGCTCCTTCCTCTGTGATAACTCCAGTTTGGGTCAAGTTGGCACACAAAACCAGCCAGCACAAATATGTTTTGGTGGGAACGGAGGTACAGCTCATGAGACAACAAGAAAGACCATGAGAAGGAGGAAAGAAATCTTAGGCGAGGCGGAACATGTGTGTACAGGAAGCAGAAGAGGGCTGCTCGGAGAGAGAAGGGGACAGCAGAAGTGGGGGAGGGAGAGGACTGGAAACAAAGAAAACGTGTCAGGTGCCATAAGGAAATCCTTTACTATGTCAGTGAAAACAAATGAGAACTTTCTTTCTTTAAGGTTTCTAGTAGCAAACAGAGTCTACCTGGAGGAAACCTGTCATGGTCAACCTTCGCCCATAATGTAGCTCACGAGAACAGATCTGAGCCCCTCCCTCCGCTCGCTCCAACCACATCCTTGTAGAGATGAGCACTTACTTTCAGGTGATGTCAATAATGGACCCATTTGCTTAAGTGAAACGAAGCATCCTGCCCTGTAGCACAGTCTTCATGGGTTCCATTGCCATCTGCTGCTTTGCTATCATCTCTGTTCCCAGGGACATGTGAGGTGGCCTCAGACCAAATCCCTCCCCGTGGGTGAAGACATCTACGAATGTCAGGGGCTGATGGGGTCTGTTCTAGCCGGCTCCATAGATTTTTTTTCTCATAGCGATTAGAAGCTTAAACCTTTTTAAACTCAGAGATTTAATCCTGAGTGTCTAATACTATTTAAATTACAAGTCCCAAATCTTGAACAGCCTACAGTCCAAATGCTACTGCTATAAATCTGTGCATCCCATGAACATCAATGTGACAAACGGCCAGGCAGAAACCTTAGCAGTCTGTCTGCGCTGTGACACGCTGTGCCCTCAGTCCTCTGGCAAATAAACAGGTCGTGTTTCCTATGTAGGGACTTCAAACAAATCTGTACAGCTACATCATATGTACAAAGTGTCACAATCTTGTGACCCACCATGCTGCCTCCTTCAAACGACCCTGGTACGCCAGCCACACAGACAAGCAAGTGTCCATTTACTAGCCCAGACCAGGCCAGCCATGGGCTTACGATTCCTGAGACAAATTCTCTAAGATAAGGAGATTTGTTGGATTAAAATGTTGTGTGCAGAGTTGATCATCGTGTAGCAGCAGCTTAAGGCAATTTTCTTAACCAGGAAGACATAAAATGTCACTCGTTTCTGGATGGATGAATAGCTACAGCAAAAGGGAATACCCAACCAAGTGTATGCTGAAAATTAATTACATTCCATTAGAAAAATCAAATAGCAGATCCATTTATACTAAAGGTCAGTGTTATTAGACAGTATCCCAGGCTCCTGCATACTGATTCATTCTAACCCTCAGACAACCTGCACACAAAACCTCATCTCCCAAAAAGGGCACGTGGGCTCAGAGAAGTAAATACACCCATTTATGCTCACTCTTATTGAAAGAGGACCCTGTACTCTCTGCAGAGGGCTTGAGATAGAAAGTGGAAATGGGAAGAAACATTGGTGCATGCCTGGCTGGGGGGTCTCATGGGATCCCCAGAGAAAATGAAGAACTCAGGAAGTCTCTGAAGCCGATTATACACTGACCTGGTGCTAGACTGAGCCTCTCCTGAAGAAACCTAAACAGAAGCTCCGCCCTTCCCATTGATGGACACACTCAAGTGGAACTCACGGTAATACTTGCTTAGGTCCCAGGAGAAGCCAGGGGCTGGCCTGGGGGAACTTCCGGTTCATTCCCAGGCCCTGAGCGCAGCCTCCTTCCTGTCAGTGCTTGTTACTGAATGTACAGTTTAATGAAGGCAGCTTTTTTTTTTATGAAGAAGAAAGAGAAAATCTGAAATTGTCTCCATCTCGGTTAGGTATTTCACATATATTAGAAATTATTACAACCCCGACTAGAGTTAAAAAATTAAATATGAGTCTTACACACTTTGCTTTTATACTTCTCAGGTACTAACATTCTTTAGAGGCTTCAGTCAATCCAGAATCGGTGAAACCCAGAGCACAGTCTTATTCAAGGTGTGCTGAATTTTACAATGATTTAAAATCCCTTCTAAATGCACTATTGAAAGGACACTCTTATGTCAGGTTTCAGTGGCTCCACAATGACAATCTTGCCCGAGCACTGTAGCCTGTGGCTGGCTGAGCCTCTACGTTGAACCTGATGTTGAGCCTCCAGGAGAAAAGACATCCAGAAGCCATGAGGTTCGAAGGAAAGGCACAGGGTTTTTCCTAAAGCTCACTCCCGATGTTTCTGATGAATGCCAGGGCCTGGGAGATGCAAGTGGGACTCCAAAGAGATGCATCTGCTGTGTGATGCTCCAGACTATAAACTTAACCCTTAATTTCTACATCCCCAGCAGCCGAGCCCTTTTCCTGCCTTGGGCTAGCGGACAAGCAGACCTAGCAGAACTTACAAGTGTGCCTGCTGAGCATTATGGAGATCCCAGCATCGCAAGCCGGGTATTCTTTAGAATAGATCATTTCTAGGATGTTTTGAAGTAAACACCACTGGTATGCATGGCGGTTGCCCTCAGCTACAAAGCCACAACCACTGAGAGCAAGACAGTCCTTTCTAAAATGTGTATTCCATTTACAAATAATCTCTTAAAAAGAAAAAGCTAAAAATGAAAATATCTTCCAATCTGAGAGAGAGAGAGAGAGAGAGAGAGAGAGAGAGAAGCAGAATAATTCTTCAAGTGAACAAAGGTTTCTTCTTAGAACACAGTTAAAATATAAGGAACATGTGTGGCAATGTTTTCCACATAAACATTCAAAAATAACCAAGGGCACATAGGAGAAGAATCCCTATCTTTAAAGAGGCGCAAACATCTGAAGATGCCCTCTGTTTCCTTAGCTGTCAGCCTGGAACCTTCTAGCTTTTAGAATGGGTTTAACAAATGCCACGCAGCTCCATTTCCGGTTGGATTGAATTCACAAAATAATTTTATTGTATGTAAGAAAGCATACAAGCGGTAGAGCTGAGAAAAACATTCAAAATACTTAACACAGACCCCTGTAGGAGATACTGTTAGCAAGCCAGTCGATCTTTTCTTCAGTTCTATCCACATGTTGCAACTGCTTCCAAAGAACACCTTGTAAACATTTCAAACAACAAAAGAAACACTGTTGCAATGCCCCCACACTCAGGGACTTGATAGTACTTTTTGCAGTCCAGGCTATGACTTGGAAACTAGATTCAAAACCACAGAGGAAAAAAAATAGCATTTGTGACTAGTGATGCTGATGGCTTTGTGGTGCTCAACACACACCGGGAAGGGGCTCTTCTATTCCCCACACCAACAGAAGTGTATTATGCGATGAGGTACCGTTCGTTAGCTAGTTTACCACTAATATTAAAGAGCTTTTTTTTTTTAAAGAGAGGATAGTAAATTCGGATTAAAGCACTACAAAAGTAGCCCCTTGAGCAGCCGGCTTGGTTAGACCTGGGCAGATGAAGCGCCAGTGATGAGCCCAACTATTGGAGGGGCTGCTGTGACCTGTGAATTTACAACTCATTCACCGCCCTACATATCTTAATCCTGGACAGCCATTCGTTTGTTTCAGAAAGCTATTTCAAGCATGAAATGAGAAATGACAGGGAGGGCCAATTATTTTACATAAATACAAAGTGGCATATGCTCTTCCCCACCATCCAAAGACAGAAATCTAAAGTCGTATTCTTCTTGAGCTGGCTTTTACATAGATATTTACAGAAGTGCAAATTCGCCCCAGGGAAAGCCTCTGCCATTTAAAACATTCAGAACACAATAGTAGCTTCTTTTTAAAAAAAAAAAAAAAAAAAAAAAAAAAAAAAAAAACAGAGCTTTGCAAAATCTTTTTAGGGGGAGAGCACTGGCGGTGTTAGTCACTTCTCATCTGGCGTTTGTTTGTGTCTGTGTTGAGTTAAGGAACCACCACACCAGTCGGCTGTGTTCCCGGAAGTAATTCACAGTTCAGAATCTCAGAGTCTGTGTTTGTTTCATTGGCTCATAAGGTGCTAGGACAATGGACAGTTCCATCTCGGATTTAACATTGGTTTGTTCTATTAAATATGCTAAATATAGATTCACTATGATAAATTTAAAATATCCATATAGTACAATAAATAAATAAATAAATAAAACCGTTATCAACAATGCATCTGTCAGTTCTGAGAAGAAGAAAGAAGAAATCCCACTCTTGCTGTAAGGCTCAATTGTTGTTGGAGAAGTTAATGAACAAAGGCATGCACCTACCTTTACAATCTGAAAACTGCTTCAACAGTTTTAGCACCTGATTGGATACAGCAAACTCAACTCTCACATTTCCTTCCTGGAAAGTTTGATTTTTAAGTGAAGCTGTTTACAGTTGACTTTTGGCCCTGTTTTTATATATATATTTTATCTGATGTCCTAAGATAATGCTTCAGAAATTATTTCAGGGCCGAAGTCATTTCCCTTGTGGCTAGAGAATACACCGATAGTCAGTGAGTTTGAGGAGTTTTGTAATTGTCCAAAAGCAGCAGAGGGATCTCGTGTTAATTCCTTAACAGCCATCCCTAGGGAACTCACAGCTTCAGAGATGAGAACCCAATATTCAGGTTGAATGCTGTCCACTGTGTGCAATGGGTTGGATCTTTTCTAGAGAGACATCAGTGTCATAGTCCAATATGACAGATAATGCCGGGGACAGCTTCTCCAGTGGCTTAGCTATTCCCCCGGCCTCCTCCTTCTTCAGGTCCTCAGAGGAGCCCACCGCGTGAGGGATGAGATAAACCAGATTACAGTCCTTGGAGATGGAGCCTCGGGGCTCGTGGTGGCTGGAAAACATCACAGCCCCATTGTTGTTGATGCTTACTGTCTCTATGGCATTATTCGTCGTAGGGCAGAGTCTGTAGCATCCTAAGAGGGTTGAGAACGCCTTCTGGAAATCGGCATTGAAAGCATAAATAATGGGGTTCAGGGAGGAATTCGCCCACCCAAACCACACAAATACGTCGAAGGTGATGGAATCAATGCAGAATGGCTGGGTCTCCTCAGAGCCACAGAAGGGCACCATGCAGTTCGAAATGAAGAAAGGAAGCCAGCAGCACACAAATACCCCCATGATCACGGACAGTGTCTTCAGGACTTTCGTCTCTCTCTTAAAGGACATCTTAAAGGAACTTTCAGATTGAGAGCATTCGACAGGGTTCCCATTACCTGTGGTGGTCTGGCAGTTCTTGGCATGGACCGCTGCCCTCTCCAAGGCTGAGATACGCCGGATTTGCTTCTGGGCAATCCTGTAGATACTGGTGTAGGTGACGATCATAATGGCTACGGGGATGTAAAAGCTTATGAGGGACGATGAAATGGCATATGTCCTGCTCAGCCTTGTGTCACAATTATCATCCTCGGTGTCTTCCAGGAAAGTAAAATTGCCATCCAAGGGCCATGTGGGTTTTGCCTTGTGCCAGCTTAGCTGCACCGGGATGAAGGATATGAGAACAGACAAAGTCCATGCGACGCTAATCAGGATGAAGGCTGCCTTGGGGGTCATCTTCCTCTCATACTGGAAAGGGCTAGAGATAGCCCAATACCTGTCCACACTGATCACACAGAGGTTCAGGATGGATGCCGTGGAGCACATGATGTCAAAGGCTACCCAGATGTTACAGAAGGACCCGAAGGGCCAGAAGCCAGCAATCTCAGCCACAGCCTTCCAGGGCATGACCAAGACAGCCACCAAGAGATCTGACACAGCTAAAGAGATGACAAAGAAGTTGGTCACCTTGGACCGCAGGTGTCGAAACCTGATGACAGCGGCACAGACTAGGGTATTCCCCAGGAGAGTGGACAGGATGAGCAGCGACAGGAAACAGGCCGTGAGAATGCGAAAGGAGAAATCCCTCTCCACCGGCAGCCCGGCCTCATCCATGGTAGAAGTGTTAGGAGCCATCTTCCAGAAGGAAAGCACTTCCGGCGGCTTGGCCCTCGCGTTCTTAACCAGGCTTAGCCAGATTTCCCCCAGTCACTCACCACCCAGCCCTCTGTCCAGCCCCAGTTGCTGCCTGGACAAAAGGCCAGTGGTGCTCTGTCAGGAGCCTCTCCGAGGCAATCCAAGCCATGCCGGTCAAAGGACCCTCTTGCTTTCCACCTGTCTCCTGGGTTCAGTGCTCCGGGCCACTGTCCCTAGATTTCCCAAGGACTGCAGAGGCTTTTGAGTACATTCAAAGAGTCTGAAGCCTCTTCCTGGTCAAGTTCAGTCACTTTTCGGGGATGCTGCCTCTTCTTCTGAGACACAACCTAAAACACATGCATTGCTACTCCGAGACCCTGGCGCCACAGCTCTCCAAATGCCCTAAAAAGCAAAGGGAAGCACCAAGTCGTTCACCAAGACTCTGTAGACCGCATATTTAGCTACTCAAAATCCCAGCCCATCACCTCCTGAACAAGCCCATCAAGACTACATACCTTGCTTAGCGTCACTTCTTCTCAAACCCCTGGGGCTCCCACAACGAATTCCGCCAGCCAGCCGAGCAAGTGTTTCCCTCCTCATGCAGAAAAATCTCTGGGACTGATTTGGGAAAGGAATCCCAGACCAGGTACCCAGGGAAGCGGCGCCCCTCCTGCTACCTTGCCTACCTACAGATGGCTGCCCCCGCCCCCCGGAGGGTTCTTGGAGGTTCCTTGGGAGAGGAACCTCCAGGACTAGTCACTGGGGCAGCTTTCTGTCCTGTCTGAGGGAGCCCAGCGCTAGGCACCTCTTTGGCTCTTAGGACAGGACCCTGAACCTCTCTGTGGCGCCACCGGCTCGCTCCCTGTCAGCAATGGCAGGAGCTCCAGGCAAACACAGCAGCTCAGGGCGAGGACACAGGCCGGCTGGGTTCCAGTGGGGCACAGCCCACCCCACCTCCGCGTCCCCTCCCGGGCCCCGGTGGTGGGCTGAGCTTGACAGGCAGAGTGGCGGGCGACAGCCACACGTGGTTCACTGAAAGCACAGCTGGAGCAGAGGTGTGGGACGCCTACCTAATCACCGTGCCCTCCCTGGCTATCTCTGCCCCTTCCCGGGGGGGGGGGGGGCGACCCTGCACAAGACAGAACCCTGAGAGACAAATCCTGATGCTCAAATCAAGTAAACCAAACTCTCAGCGCCTCTTCCGGTCAACCCCAAGTTCCACCCAAAGCTCGGGGTCAGAGCAGACCCTGCCCACGCCCACGCCCTGCTATCCTTGAACACTGCCCGCATCTCTGAGCTGTCTCTGAGTGCCCCGCAACAGGGGTACGGGGATCCCCCGAACGAGAGTGCTCACCGATCTGGGAGGCCACGCTCCTCCTCGACTCTGTCAACCTGCGCCAGCTCTCGGGCTGCTCGCTCTGCGCTCCGCGCTCCGCCCCGCCAAGGAGCTTCTGCGGTCAACTCACGAGTGCAGCCCGTGACCCGCGCCCCGCAAGCACCCCAAACACTGTGCCGCACTCCCGGCAGGTACCCGGCGCCCTCTGCCGGTGCTTATGGTTTCCTACACCCCGCCTGCGCCCTAGCAGGTTCAGATCACAGAGGACTCAGTGTAGACCCAAGATGCTGGGCCTCGACTCTGCTTTTCCCTGAGCCCTTTTGCCAGAATCTGGACGGTGAGAAACAGGTCTGCGTTCTGAGCTCCCGCCTTGAAAGAACCCTAAAAACTCACTAGAGTAAGAAGTCCCTTTAGCTAGCATTTTATTCGCTAAGCCAGGATTTTCCTTTTCTGTCCCCTGTGTGCCAAGGCTGGAGCAGCAGTCGGGACATGTCAATTTACTCTGCAAGTGACCAGAGACCTCTGGTGTAAACTCAGCAGTCTCTGTGTTCCCTAGACACACACACACACACACACACACACACACACACCTTCTGATGTTCGACTTCTTGCAAAACTCCTTCCTTATAGGCTTGCACAGTTCCATCTCATCTCTGTGGAAAGTGATGCTCAGAAAAAGGGTGGGATCAGTAGCGAGTGGGGGTGGTGGGCTGTTGGCCTGACTGTCGCTTGCACGACCCTGTCTAGTATGGAGCCCATTATCTGAACAATTACCACGGGGACAGAGACAGGAATGTGGGGGCTTAGGAGATGTTGAGTGCATAGACTCAACACCAGAGTGCCTTCCCATCCCTGTGAAAAGAGGGAGTATGGAACTTGGAACTCACTTTGCCTGGACTCCTGTGCTTATGATGGAAGAATTAAATGGGATATTTATGTAAGAGTTGGGCACCAGATATGGACTCAGTCAGCCCTTGGTGGCCAGGAATTCTTCAGGGACCAGTTTAAAAAAAAAAAAAAAGTAGTCTTGTCTCCATGAGAACCACACGCCACACTGAATGTCCGCCCTTCCTCTAAACAACCTAAATAGCTATCCTAATTAGCCAGCAGAAATCAGACCTTGGTTTTGGATGTAGTCAAATGATTGACGCAGACCCTCCTCCACCTGTGCTCCCGGTTCTGTCCTCCCACTAACGGCCTTGCTGCCACACACAAAGTTCCACAGACTCGTGATCAGACATATACCCCAAGTACCACATGCCTTTTAGAGCAACGGTTGTCAACTTTCCCAGTGCTGTGAGCCTTTAATACAGTTCCACAGTGGTGACCTCCCCCCAACCATAAACTTATTTTGTCACTGCTTCATAACTGTAATTTTGCTACTGTTATGAATCATAATATAAATATGTGATATGCAGGCTATCTAACACATCACACACACACACACACACACACACACACACACACACACGGAAAGGGGTCACAAGTTGAGAACCCCTGCTTTAGAGCCTTGAGTCAGAGCAGTATAAAGCCCTAAGGGGGTTCTCATCCCTGAAGCAGTCACTGTCTAAGCAACTGGGACTTTCTTTCACCACACTTCTTCATTTTTGGCCTGTAAACACAAATCAGAGGGTGTTTGAAGTCCAAGATGGCCCTGTGAGTCTGGGATTGCAACTCCTCACGATCTACCTCCCCTGCAATTCCCTGAAATAGGGAAGATAAGGGCATAGAGCCCGCTGGAAGCTTCCGAGGAATCCTTTAGGGCAGGACTGAGCGCCTGGAGGAGGGAGGACTCCCTCAGCGAGGCAAAGTGCTCCTCTAGCAAGCTCTTGAGGAAGAGCAACAGAGCACAAACACTTAGTGGAACCAGAACCTGGAGGGGACACTGAGGAGGAAGACTTCCCCTAATGACTTGCTTTGGAGAAGTGTCTCCAAGCCAACTACTGTGGAAAATGGCCACTGCTCTTCAAAGTAGGGTGACAGCCATACTAAGGCTGTCTCTGGAGGCATCGCTTTGCCTGCACTGCCAGTCCCAGCAACAGAATTCATATAAAATGGGAGGAAAGGCTAATCGTGGTGCACTGGACAACCTTGGTTTCTTCCAACACTGGCAGCTACTCAGAGTGACCTCTGATTGAAAATGCCTCTAAGTTATTAAACCCAGCCCAAACCTATCTTCATCTTCTTCACTGTCAGTTATCTCTTTGCTTGTGATATTTCTCCACCCCAGGAAAATGTCAGCCATTTTGATATACAAGCATCAGGTTGTCAGCTTTCCTGAAGAAACCAGCAGACAAATAGAAGATGCCTGTGACCAGCAGAGATGGGAGAAGGAAGAGATGTACTCCTAAAGGGTTGATTTGCTTCTCCTCTACAGGAAACATGTTGGATTATTTCTCTATGATTCCTTAATTTGGAAATGGACACCCAGGACCCTTTCCTGTCAGGCTGAGTTCACTGGCATGTGAACAAAGTCCCTAAGAGGACAAGAAAGGGGGTGAAGGGTAGCTTAAATCTCAACCATACACGGTGTGAACATCATTAGGGATCTCAATGTTTGGCTAGAGATTCAGTTTTTGTTTTGTTTTCTTCCGCCCCTCCCCCCCCCCGCCGCCGCCCACTTTGGAGTCAAGGTGAAGCAAAAATCTTCCAATTTATTCTTTAAAAATCTCCCTGCAAACAGTGAGCACATGAATATAAATGCAAGCAGATATTAGCATTTGATCATGCTGGGAATGTAGACACAAACACAAAAGCATCTTTGTCTCCCAAATCAGCACGTCTTTGTCCGTATACTGTGATTTATGCACGGTGAGGAGGTAAAGGTTAAAAAGATGTTTTCAATAACTTTTTATTTTGGGATTGTAAACGTCAGTGAATGTAGAAGGCGCTGTCAGACAAATGCACACTGTCAAGTGTTCTCAAACGCTGTATGTAGGCAGCTTCTGAGATTATTAAAACTGGCTTATTAACTACCTAAAATGGTTGCTTGCAGTGTTAGCGCAGAGCGTCAATAGCTTGATCTTCAACAAGTGACTGCATTTCTTTTTACAGACAATAAAGCCCTAATCCCATGTCCTGTTTCCATCTTCCATAGCTTTCACACAACTTTAAATCAATGCGTGTCCCTTTAGGTAAAACTTGACGACTATAGTGCCCACTATATTTACTATATTTGGAGAGTCTACCCTTCTTCCTCTCTTACAGGCTTAGCTGAGGTTTGGTTTGTGGTTTGTCTTTCGAGGTGGTGGGTTAAACCTACAACCTCTCCGACACTGAGCAAGCACTCCCCCTCCCCCCACCGAACCACACTCCACTGTGTCTCCTCTCCCATTTATTCTTTTATTTCTTTCTAACTTCTTGTTATGTTCACGATTGCTTCCTGGTTTGCATCCACAGATTATATCTTCCCACAGTCTGCCTCCAAGTGATAGATTAGCCCATGTATACAAAGAGACATTACAATGGCATTCTTCCAAATCTCCTCAAACGTTTGGACCTTTTTCTAATTCCCGGGGTCCTGGAGGACTACCCGGAAACCACGTGATCTTTTCAGATCTTGCACTGAAGGTTTTCTGAGTAGAACTGGACAGTTTTTGATCTGAGGCTATTTTAATATAACTGAGATGAGCTTCTGTGTCCCTCTGCCCCGTGTGCAGTGAGTGGTGGGGTTTTCAAGTCTGGCTGGTGTGAACAGGTGCTGTCCACAGCCTTTGTGCCTGTCAGATTCTTCTCATTTGCATATCCTCCTCCTCATGCAGGAGTTAGTTCTCTGATGAGCTCAGAAAAGATTCTCTGAAGCTTTCTTTCTTTCTCATTAATATCAATATTCCTTCTCATTCTCTGTCTCTCTCTTTCGCTCTGTTTCTTCCCCCCTGCCCCACTCTCAGAGTTTCTAGCCATTTTGCTCTTGAATGTTTTCAAGCCTTCAACTTGGAGCATCTCCCAGGCTACACCAGGAGTGGGGACTTCTCTTGAAACGGGAAGTAGATGCACCTGTCCAGTTCATCTCCCTGCTTTCCCATGGGGGAGGGGAATCAGGAAGTAGGGACACCTGTCCACTCTCCACCCTGGACTTGCACTCGAAGGGACTTTAACATCCTTTCTCACTTGATGTCAAGAAGTCAGGAAATATCTCAACTTTTACATTTTATTCTTGACTTTTTTTTTATTTTAAAGCTAACATGGCAAAAGATTCTTGGCAGGCAAGGAGAACTGGGATAAAGGTATATGAGTATATGGGTTCTTTTGGATTTTTTTCTTTTGACAAACACGTTTATTTTTACAATTATTTATTTATGTGTGTATGTAGAGGTACTCATGTGCCATGGCGCACATGTGAAGATGAGAGGGCAGATTGTGAAAGAGACATTGCTCCTTCCACAATGTACATCCCGGAGATTAAACTCAAGCTGTTTCACTGAGCAGAAAGCACCTTTTCCCACTAAGCCATCTTGCTGACTCATGGATTTTCTTTTCCTGCTGGGACAATTCTACCATCGCATGATCCTGGCCTGCTATTCCATAGGTTCAAGTGTCGGGCCCCATCTATGGTAATGACACCCAGATTCTCCCTTCTCCCATCGAAATCCCTTAGTTTTGAGAGATGCAGAATCTGTTTGGCCTAGGCTGGCTTTTGGGGGTCAGGAGCATAGTTAATTCTTTATAAGTAATGCAACTATTGTAAATGTCCCCGTGTTGTCTGTAAATGATTTTGAGTGTGTTCCTGGACAGCTGCTAGTCCATGTGCTAAGACCACAGCCATAAGAAAACAACGTCTCTATAATCAGAGACTTTGTATTTCAGTGTTAAATGATAGCTACATTTTGTACTGCACAGTTCAGAACTGCAGTGCAGTTCATTTTTTGTTCCTGTTTCAAAAAGAATGAAGCAAAAGAATGAGCTTACTAAAAACAAGAGAAAGAAAGAGGGAGAGAAAGAGAGAGAAAGAGAACCTAAGCCAGGGCAAAAGAAATGTTAATTCACAAAAAATACTTACTCTGTATTCAGAGAAAGTTTTTGGTAACAATTTATGGACAATATAGTAGTCATTGCAAACATGTTGCTAAATTGGATTCTTCAGACTGGAAATGATTGCTCTGTGGAGAAACTAAAGTTACGAGAGTTTCCACTGGGCATGACTAACCCCAGAGGGACCCTTCAGTCTGGAAGTAATTCCGGCGCCAAGACCCATCCTACTGTTCTTTCTTTGGAAGCTGTAGAACCTTAGGAGGCTGAGTTTTACTGAAAGAAGTAGATCATTAGGGGTGGGCCTTAAGGGCTTAAAAACCCACTTTTGCTTCAAGTCTGCTCCCTGTTTCCTGGTCCCTGAGACCAAGCAAGCAGCTGCCTCACATTAGTACTGCCAAGCCTTCCCACCAGGATGAACTGCGTCCCCAGATACCATTGGCCAAAATAATCCTCTCATTCCTCAAGTAGCTTTCCCTCAGGAATTTCATTACTGTTATTTAAAAAAAATAAAGTAACGAGCTGTGGTGCTTTGAATATGCTTGCCACAGGTAGTGGCACCATTAGAAAGTATAGCCACAGCCGGGCATTGGTGGCGCATGCCTTTAATCCCAGCACTTGGGAGGCAGAGGCAGGCAGATTTCTGAGTTCGAGGCCAGCCTGGTCTTCAGAGTGAGCTCCAGGACAGCCAGGACTACACAGAGAAACCCTGTCTCGAAAAACCAAAAAAAAAAAAAAAAAAGAAAGTATAGCCACGTTGGAATAGGTGGAGTGGGTGTGTCCCAATGGGAGTGGGCTTTGAGAGCTTCCTCCTTGCTGCCTGAGGATGCTAGTCTAGTCTGCCTTTGGATCAAAATGTAGATTCTCAGCTCCTCCTATACCATGCTTGCCTGGTGGCTGCCATGCTTCCATCATGATGATAATAGACTGAACCTCTAAACCAAGACACCATCTCCAAATAAATGTTGCCCTTTATAGGAGTTGCCGTGCTCATGGTGTCTGTTCACAGCAGTAAAAGCCTAAGACATCAGTGCAGGGACCTGCAGTGAATGGACGGACCTAGCGATGAAGACTGATTTCATTACCATCTGTCTGTGAGAAGCCAGGTTTCTTCATCCTTCTGGTACCTTTATCTAGACCTGAAAAATGCTATTTACCACACAAAGACCGTGAGGGGCAAATGAAGTTCTGTCGATGGAATACAGAGGATCTAGGAACAAGTAGGGAAATGTCACTTTCTAACACGTCGTCTTAGCAAAGGCTACTTTCAAGTGAGCATTTGTTGAGTTTGGGGCATATGGGTACTCGTCACTGAGTACATTTTCTTGGTATGATAAAGTAGCCGTTTATCCTTGCTGTAGGGTAGACCTGTGATCTGAAGTTGAATAATCAGGTGCTTCCTCTGTGAGAAGGACAGTGGAGAGAGAAAAGTTTGATTGGCTGAGAAGCCGTGTGTCCTACCAATATCACCTTGACCAGACTGCTTCTGCTTCGAGAATCTGCTTGTGACTTGTTTGCAGACCCTCTGCACTCTGTCTGCTTTGCCTCCTGTCCACTCCCAAGCCGCGCCCTTCAGCCAGGGTGGCCATGCTTGTACTTAGCATAGCTACAGTGAGACTCTGTGACCCTTCCCCAGGAAGCACTCTCTGATCAGCGGAGGAGGAAGAAGGGTACATTTCATGCTTTAATTTTATTTAGATGAACTGCAAACACTGTTTTCATTTGCCTGGGCAGCAAAGAAAAAAAAATGAATACAAAGAAAGGGTCTCAGGGTTTTCCCCTAGCAGACTAGCCTACATAACTTACATGTGACTATAAAAGCCATCTTCCCCATGACTTATCTCATTTATAAACTTCTATTGTTAACAATAAACATGCAGTAGATTAAACCATCAAGCAACATGCCATTTTCTTCCCTTGATCAACTGCCTATGTTTGACACCCATGCACAGCTACCACAGTGGAAAGAGTTCTCATTAATGGAGTTCTGTGGTAGGTAGTAGTGATGAGTCCACCATGACGTAATGTGCTTCAAGCTGCAGAAGTGTGTGCTTCAAAGATTAACATGGCAAATTTTGTGTTATTTTATCACAATGATTTAAAAAACAAACAAACAAAATGCAGAGGCAGGCAGATCTTTGAGCTCAAGGCTAGCATGGTCTACAAATGGTGAGTTCCAAAGCTACACAGAGACACCATGTCTCAAACAAACAAAGGATGTGGGATCTGAACCAGCAACACAGGTCTCCAAAGTGACACCCTGACAGGTTTTGTTGCTACAGCCCCATGCTTTCCCACTAGTCTGATAGTCTGGCAGGCCAGTGTTCCTATCCAGCCTCTGGATTCTTCATTGCCTGTACAATGAAGCCCTCTTGTGGCCTGAGGCATCCAGTGTGGGTTCACGGACTCATTTTTGTAAAAGAGCAGCAACTGAAAAACTGGCAGCTAAAAGATGTGCCAGAAGCCGCCAAGCAAGGAGCATCCTTAGCTTAATCTTTGTTGCAACAAATAAAAGCTACTGCGTGCGCCTGTCCCAGGTTCTGTTTACACTGCACCTGCTTCCTCACTCCAGGTCACCCTATCTGTTCAGTCACTACACACTTCAGATTTCTTGGATGTTACACTTAAACAGTTTTGTTTGGGTTTCTCTGCAATATTCTTTCCCTGGGTGACATGTATGCACATCCCAGGAACAAGTCAGAACCACCAACTGGAAAAGTCCTGGGATTTGGCCATGATGTAATATTCCACGTGAATCTTGCCTGCCTGAGAAGAGTGGGAGAAGCAAGGGGGATGTGTTTGTCCAGATGCACAGAATGGAGTTGCTGGCTGCATCCTGTCTAGTCCTTTCCGACCGTACACGCTACAATCTCTATTTGGTGAAGTGAGGATTATGCTGTGTTAGTTCATCTTCTATAAATAGGAACAATCTGGCTTTTTAAACAGAACAGAGATCTAGTCATCTCATAGTCCTGGAGATTCGGGAGCATGGGGTGCCTATCTGCTTGGCTCTGGGAAGAGGGGGGTTCCTGTTCTATCACAATGTGACAAGGTGTGAAGGTGGGAGTGTGTGCAAAAAAGAAAGGTCACAAGATGAGACAGGAAGTCAGAGAGCCGAGGCCCAGGCTTCTCTTTTTCATGTTCCATTTTGCAGAAACTTAGAAGGAGTCTCTAAGAGCCATATTAATCCTTCCCAGCATGATGACCTAGGACCCCCTGACTTCTTTCTACCAGCCCTCATCTCCAAAAGGTTCTAGTGTCTTAGCACAGCACACTGGAGGCTTCTAACACATAAACCTTTGAAGACACAATAAAGCCATATCTACAGCAAAACTTAGTGTTCACTATTCTGTCAGGCACTAGAGGGTCAAATTTAGCTCCTCAAATGGATTCGGACAAGGACTCAAAATTACTTTAAAAAAAATAGAATTTTTGACTACTTGAAAGTGTGAAAAACAAACTTATAAATTAAAACAAAGCAGTCTTCATATCAGCACATACTTTTATTAAATCTATACTGAGTATATAATTATTGTATAAGATTCAATGGCAGGGCAAGAGGTCATTATGTGGACTTACAAATTATAGAATTAATTAGTTGTGTTAAATCTAACACAACTAATGTTGCTACATCAAAGCAAAGCCAGTTCCCAAAGGATGAGGATTTCTGATTCAAAGCCAGTATAAAACTGATTTATTTTCATTTCAGAGTGATGAATTCCATTATCCTGTTCAAATTTGTTAAACTGAATCACATTCAAAAACAAAAACAAAACTGAAAAACCATGGAAAGCAAATATTGTCCTGTTAGCGCCCTCTGTAGACCAACTCTGATGCAAGTTTTATCAGCCTGTTTCAAACATGAAGACACTGATATTGATCAACTTGCCTGATGTCACTCACTAATAAGAAGCAGGACTGATTGGGGGGGGCTGCTTTTCTCCACGGTCCTTTATTAATCTACACACACACACACACACACACACACACACACAAATGTGGATATTCATGACTTAATTGTAATTGCTATGAATTTCTGAAAAGAAAATACAAGAAAACACAATTAGGTATAACTTTGATTAGAGAGAACTTTCAAAGCTCTGCACACCTGTATGGAATTTGTAGCCAAAGAAGAAAATAAGCTAAAAATATCACTTTAAAACTTTGACCTATGCAGGACAACAGAGACACCTTGACTCTGCCATAGGCATGGTGAAATCACAGCAGGAATTGAACATACTCATTCCAAGCCTCTCCTGGCTTTCTCCCTGTTCTATAGGGGATCCAAGTTACAAAGGACTTTCCCCAGATTACTTTGCAGTAGAGAGATTAGTTCTAGCTTGTCTTATCCATCAAGAAACTGGGATGTGACCCTGAACAGTCCAAATCCATCCTGTAGCAGATGCAGGCTCACCTGGACACCTGTGTGGCTGACAGGCCAGAGGCCTGGTGCTCAGTGGTGATAGCTCCCCGTATAAGCCTGGATACAATGTATCACCCTGGACACACTGTATCAACCTGAATACACTGTATCAGTCTGGATACAATGTATCGACTTGGACCCAGCTGTGTCAGCTTGGGTGTATTGTATCAGCTTGGATACAGTGTATCATCTTGGATATAATGTATCCACTTAGATACAATATATCAGCTTGGATACAACTGTTTCTCTCAACTGTATGAACATGATTCTCAATCATTGTGCAGGTTTGCAAAATACCTAATATACTATTGCAAACTCCACTGTATCTACCCTGGGAGAATAATCTGCTGTTGCACCAGAGAACTCTGCAGGCCTGTATGGGCTAGATAGAGCACACTAGACAAAACTGATGGATCTGTGTGCTTAAAATAAATGGCAGATCACTAGGACAAATTCACAAAGCCCTCCACATTCTAAAAGCCTCTGAAGCACGTACACACAAGTGTGTGTGGAGGAGGGAGGAGGGATAGATCACATACACACCTGGCAGGCAGTTTTATGACTAAAAGGACTTCCAACTTTCAAGTCTACCTAGCTTGAAAAAAGTCAGACTCCTTCCCCAGCATTGTGTAAATTAGCCAGCCACCTTTCAGCAAAGTTTAGACTACCATTGGAAATGTTGAGTACCTTAGATACAACCTAGGAGAACAGTTTGAACTTTGAGCTGCTTTAGCCCCTCTTTGGTGTCTTTTAAAAGTTGTTTCGCCGGGCGTGGTGGCGCACGCCTGTAGTCCCAGCACTTGGGAGGCAGAGGCGGGCGGATTTCTGAGTTCGAGGCCAGCCTGGTCTACAGAGTGAGTTCCAGGACAGCCAGGAGTACACAGAGAAACCCTGTCTCAAAACCAAAACAAAACAAAACAAACAAACAAACAAAAAAGTTGTTTCTTCCTTTCTCTTCCTTACCTGTGAGGCCAAAGCAAACCCAGTTCCTCTGGAGATTTCCCTATGCAGCAGACAAAAGAGAGGAGTTGACCCCTCAGGCTTGACTTGGCCACTTAAGAACCATCTCCTGCATGTAGGAGCCAGGGCCGTGGCCTTGCTGCTGAAGGAGACTGACTTAGAGCAAACCTGCCCCCAACTCGGGCCTCTATTCTCCACCCTTTTGAATCCTGCTTCATGAGGTCAATTTTAGGACTGGACTGGGAAAGTGAGAAGCAGGAAGCTGAGCATAAAGACTCAGAAGGGCCACTGGGTAAGGAGACGCTGCGGGGGCTCCTTCTCTGTGAGCTCGTACCATCCCTGAATAAAGTCTCTGCACTCCCTGCCTCTCTCAGGGAGCATTGCTTTGAAAATGACTTCCTGGTCCTGTGCCTGCTGCAGGGAATGAATCGCTCTCTGCCCTTCCATACCATGGCTGGACTGACTTCGGTTTCAGATTCACCAAGGTGTGACACCACCCGTGATGTTTGGAAACAGAATCACTGGATTGGCTCTAAATGCCAAGGAGTAAGGGAAGTGGAGCAACAAGGGCTTAGCCACAGACAAAGAAATCTAAAGTGTGGTTTACCCTAATTCTACCCAATTACATTAAGATGTATTTGACTGGGCCGAAAAGATGGCTCAGCTTGTGGCCAAGCTGGACAACTGAAGTTCAGTTCCCAGTACCTGCATGGCAGAAGGAGAGAACCAAATCCACTCTCCCAAGTTTTCCTCTGACCTGCTTCACATGTGCCCTGTGGCATATGCACATGCTAATGTGGGCACACACACATACACACATGAATGTACATGCACATGCACACACAGATACACACGTATATGTACAAATATAGACACACAGAGATACACACTCATAAACATGCATGTACATACATAAACATGCATGCACATAGACACATAAACACACACAAAAACATATATGCACATAAAACACACATAAACATACATGCACACAAAGACACACAAACACATACACCACATACACACTCACACACAACATTTTTAGTGACTCAATTGACTAGTAGATCAGCTCCTTCAGAGCCCATAATGGATCAGCTTCAGTTTCTTAACAGAGACACCATCAATTTGGCCTCTAACCCATTTAAGAGACACAGTTAGCTTATTTTATTTTTCTTGCCACTTTTGCTTTCAGAGAGAGGGTCTCACTGTGTAGTCCTAATTGGCCTGGAACTTGCAGTGTGGACTAGCTGGCTTTTAGCTTGTGGTTATCCTCCTGCCTCTGTCTCTTGAGTGCTAGGTGATGAGCTCATGCTGGACTTAACCTCAATACTCCAAGAATTGCTTTATTTTTAAAGAAAGAGCCACTTTGGGGGCTTTGCACAGGACACCTGCTAGACTTCCACTTGAAGGCAAGAATTATATCAGATTATTGTGGACTTGGCAAACAAGGGGCTTGCTGGCCCATCTCCAGTACCACTAACTGGAGAATGGTAGCCACCATGACAGTCCCCTCTAAGATGGTACAGAAACCGAAGACTCACAACTTTAGGGAGATGATTCCCTGTCACCCATGTCTGCCTCTGCATTTCTGGAGCACACAGAATCCAGATTCTGTATTCTCCATTTGGAGAAGAAAGGGGAGTCTTCAAAGTTTCCTAGTTGGTTTCAGTGTGGAGGTAGCATGGACATGCACAACTGACAATGGAGTTCCAATGCCCACACTTCTCCTGGAGAATGGCCTTGCTGGCCACAGCTGCATTTTGCTCTTCCTCTTGGTCTTAAGGTCTTGTTCTGACCCTAGCTATGGCTCCAACCCCTCCCTACCTTTATTAGTGAAGAAGCCCATGCTGGTGGCCCGGTATCCTTTGCCTCAGCCCATCTTGAAAGCAGGATCTCTACATGTCCTCTAGCATGGCAGAACTACACCCAGCCCTAGCAACCATCCAGGTCTACCTCAGGCCCAGCATCCCAGCGGCTGCAGCTTCTCACCCACCCACAGCTGTCTGGAGGAGTTTCAGGCAGGCACACATGATGGTCCCTTCCCACATCTCTTCTCCCAAGTCATTCTTTGCACCTCAGTTAATCTGTCCCCCATCTCTGAAGCCTTCACCATACACATACCAAATGGACCAATTCCTTCTTCTGGGCCTGTCGCTGAGATGACCTGCTTCTTCCTTCACCCTGATTAGCTTGATTCAGATATATGTAACTCACCCCAGTATCCCCAACACCCGGAATGAACTCAGCCTTACCTAAGATACACATCTGAGAACATCATGATTGACATGGGACACAGTGAACTGAGAGTCTGGGGGTTGGGGTATAGATCAATCTTCATTTTAGCTACAAGCAGTCATATTCTCACAATTTTTGTTCTTATTCTTTCAACATAAGAGTTATCACGATACATATTTTATACAGTGAAACTCTATGTGCAAGGCGTAGAGAGAATCTCTTGTGTACTCTATGAATGCATCACCTGTCAATTAAAAAAATAAATCAGTGGCCTATAGGAAATGGTAGACTAGAATGTGGGACTTCCAGAAGACAGAAGGGATTCTTGGATAGAGTCAAGTGTGGGAAGATTCGCCCTGGGACATGATGGAGGACAAATGAACGCTGAGCTGAGGTGACCTGCCACATGGTGGAACTTAGATTAGAATAAATGGGATACTGGGTTATGAGCGAGTTGGAGAATGAGCGAAAGCTTATGGCCAAGGTATTTGTAAACATAGTTGAGTCCCAGAGTCATTATTTCAGGGAACTTATGCATGGGTGGGAAAGCTCACAATTAGAGCAAGGAACAAATTAGTGCCAAGGGTCACAGGCCTAAGGTGTGACAACTTTGGGCTGTCTCACCTTTTGTTGAATAATAACCTAGTGGAGTGGCCAGCATTGAAAACATTAGAACATTTTGCATTAAAAATCCTGACTTATGGCTTTGGTTGGAACAAATCAGAAGAGGTGACCATATAGATCCCTTATGCCCATCAGGACAATGCACTGAGCTAGGCAGACCCAGCCCTTGGGTGGTGGATGTGTTGGGTGTGCCATCTTAGCTAAGCAACAGGTCCTCTGTGTCTCTTATTATCATGACCCTGCCCAGCCTCTGAGCCTTTGACCTCCAATCCATGATATTGATTAACTTTGTGCTTTAAGCATGTTAATTAATATGAGAGCTACCCTGTGCTGCTATGGACATTTAACCCAGTGAGACAGACCTTTTTAAATTGTACTACAGACAACCTTCTAAGAAAGTCAAATTGCTTTAATAGACTGCATTTAAAAATTCCTTTTAAACAATGTTTTGGTTATGACTGACTTCATTTGAATTTTTCTTATAAGATTTAATTTCATAAGATATATACATATATATACACTTCTGAAAAACTGGATCATTTATAAATATAAACATCATATATTTCTTTAAAATAAGATCTCAACCCATAAAAAATAACATTTTAGTGAGTTTTTATCATGTTGCATGTCAGAGACTTCATTATATAGATTATATTATATAATATTAAGTCAATAGCCAGGGGGAAATAGAGACTCTAAATTTAACAATTTGTGTTTTTATGAAAAATACCGATTCCATATTAATAATTTATCTCTAAATTTAATTTTTTGTCTTTTATGAAAAATACTGATTCCATATTAATAATTTTATAGCATATATGCTCATACCAACCTATATCTTAAAACATCTAACCTCATGGCCTCATAACAAAATGCATCATCCATCAGCACTGGATTACCATGAGCGACAACTTTATCACTCCTAGAGGAAAACAGCAGATCTCAACATTGACAAAATACACATATATTTTCTGTGGAGGCAAGCTCAGAAGCAATGTAAAGCCACTTCTTCATATAGACCAGTTCTTCAATCTGTTTTACCATGGCTCAATGGTCATGTTACAACTAGAGAAAATTGCACATTATAGCACATGCCCAGCTCACGGTGGGCATCCAGTTATTGCCAGTCTTCTATCCGTAAAGCTCTGCTGAATTGCTCGACCCACAACCTTTAGGCTCCCCCATCTCTTGAAGGAAAACATACAACCAATCAACAAAGCAAATGCAGAATCAGCGCTCAGCAACTTCTTTGCTCAGAACACCAAACTTTTATGATGCTCAGAAACGTGCCCTGACTATTGCTGACTACAGCGATGCTTTGTTCACACTGTTCCCTAAATGGCTCAAAGTCCACATTCAAATGCAAAGTCCCCACAGCTCTCAGCAGGGTTAGAGAGCGAAACTCCCCAAGCATTCTGTTCCTTTCTGTTTCAATATGGAACAAAGGCCCCTCAGTCCCAGGAAAGCTACTGCGGGGGGGGGGGGGACGACAAATAAACAATAATGACAAAACCTGTCTATTTAAAGCAATGGGGCAAACACCCACTTTCTCTTTCAATGCACCCTCTCATTTCTTCCTCCTTTATCTACCTATGCCTTTTACTTTTTCAATAGCTCTATTCCCCTTGGGTTTTGCCTTGAATTTCCAACCAGGTCTGGAAATCCAGCTCAGAAGATATGCATGGGGTGAAAGGTTGTGGTGGTTTGAATATGCATGGCACAGAACGTGTGACCTTGGAGGAGAAGTGTGTCATTGTGGGGGTGGCTTTAAGACTCTCCTCCAAGCTGCTTGGAAGATAGTCATCTCATGGCTACCTTCAGGTCAAGATGGAGAACTCTCAGCTTCTCCAGCACCATGTCTGCCCGCACGCTGCCATGCTTCCCGCCATGAGCCACAATTAAATGTTTGTCTTTGCAAAAGTTGCCTTGGTCATGGTATCTCTTCATAGCGATAAAACCCAAGCAAAGTCAGGAAAGGACAGATTTCTTGTCCCTGTAACTAGAAGCCCAGGGTTGACTTCAGGATTGGCTAGGCTCAAGGTTTGACATGTCTTCCAAACTATCTTTCTGCTAGTTCCCTTCTGCAAACTGGCAAAGGGGGTGACTTGGCTCCTTTGAAATCCTCTTAGCTTAGCACCCTCAATCTGTTCCTGTGTGGCAACGGAACTAGAGAGATTAATGTCTCTTTTCCAGTGTTTACAAATTCAAGCCAGGAATCTGTTTGACCCAGTGTGGGCCATGTACCTGTAACTGAGGCAGGTCTAAGCAGATAAGTGATCATCAGATCAAATGGAAGGAGGGAAAGGGTCTATTCCCAGGAGAAAGGGCAAAGACACATATGACAGAATTTGGGGGACACCCAAACCTTCATCTGCACAATGTTGCTTGGTAGCTCCTTACCATAGGGATGTGATCTTTTCCTACTGAATGGCTGATGGTTTTACCACTTGCTTGGACCCACAAACTGCAGCAGGAATGCAAGTGTGCCTGTTCTAAGTCTTGCCTCTGCTGTCTTCCTTCCCATATGTTTTCCTGCTATGCAAACATGCCCAGCCAAGCACAACCCGTGAAAAAAAGAAACCAGAGCAGAACGAAGTCATCCAACTGTTCTACCTAAGGCCTCCCTCAGATGCAGAGATGAGGACAGCCACCAGTCATCTAGGGAGGAAGGATAAGATAGCAGAGAGCAGCCCAAAGAAGTAGAAACACCCAGCCAGCACATAGACTCAGAGGCAGAACACACACTTACAGTTGTACTGCCTGGGGTTTTAGAGTTAAGATATGTGGTAACTATAGCAACAGAAAACTGATAAGTTGTAGCTACTATCTATGCCTTCTGCTCTGCTGCCAACTTGGTGGCTTGCATATCCCTCAGTTATAAATACTGTTGCAAAGATGTTAAGTTAGATATTCTACTGTTGCAAAGTTCTGAGTGGATTGATACCATTAAATTTATCTTAAATACTTGTTTACAATGTATGCTTTTCCCCCCCACTAGCTCTTTGTAGAGTCCTTTTGTGTTTTGTTGGTTGTCTTAGGGTTACTATTGCTGCGATGAAACTCTATGACTAAAGCAAGTTGTGGAGAAACAGGCTCATTTGGCTTGCAGGTCCCCATCATTCACTGTTCTTCACCCAAGGAAGCCAGGACAGGAACTCAAACAGGGCAGGAACCTGGAGGCAGGAGCTGATGCCGACAGAGCCACAGAGGGATGCTGCTTACAGGGTTGGTCCTCGGAGCTTGCTCAGCCTGCTTTCTTGTAGAACCTAAGGCCAGATGCCCATGAGTGGCATGACTCACAATGGGAGGACCCTCCCTCTCCGATCAGTAACTAATTGAGAAATTAATTACTGCCACTGACTTGCTTACAGCCTGATCTTGTAGAGGCATATTCTCAATTAAGGCTCCTCCTCCCTGATAACTCTAACGTGTGTGAAGTTGATAGAAAACTAGCCAGGACCTTGGGTCTTTGCTTTCTCTCTCAATCCCTTTCAGTCTTTTAGATTCAGACTAAGGACACAGGAAAGTTCTGAGTGTAATGAATACCGTTGAAAATGTCTGGGGATGGCCGGGCGGTAGTGGCGCACGCCTTTACTCCCAGCACTTGGGAGGCAGAGGCAGGTGGATTTCTGAGTTCGAGGCCAGCCTGGTCTACAGAGTGAGTTCCAGGACAGCCAGGACTACACAGAGAAACCGTGTCTTGAAAAAACAAACAAACAAAAAACAAAACAAAACAAAAAAGAAAAGAAGAGAAAAGAAAAAAGAAAAAAAAGAAAATGTCTGGGGAATTCTGCTCCAAGTTTTGTTTTCCATGTTTGTTTTATGAATTCACTTGCAGTTGAGTTAGTTTTATGTTGTCTAAGGCAATGTATTTGGTGAATGCCTAGCCTATATCCTACTGCCTTATGATACAGTGTATTCAGGATCCACATGTATGGTGGGGGATTGGTGGGCAGTAGAAGAATTCAGGCAAGCCAGTACTAAGTAGAAAGGGCCATGTTTAGCAAGCATAGTACAGTGGAGTACAAAACAGTAAGAGACAAACTTCTTGACTTTGACCAGTTTTAATGTGGGGACTGTTTTGGTTTCTTTTTCTGTTGCTGTGATAAAAACATCCCGACAAAAGCAACCCAAGGGAAGGGGGCGCTTATTTTAGGTCACGGCTGGAAAGCACAGTCTATCATCCAGGGGAAGTGAAGGCAGCTGGAGCTGGAGGCAGTGGGTCACGTCGCATTCACTAGGCCCCAAGGCACACCTCTTCAATACCGACTGGTAGCTAATTCGATCAGTGTGGGCTCGGTCACATCAGCCCCTCCACACTCAGAAGGAACACCACTTTTCTTGCAATGTTATTTGGGCCTTCTTGGACCAGCCTCCCACAGTAGAAGCCCCTAAAAGGATCCTGATCCCTTTCCCGTCTCTCTCTGGTGACCCTTTTTTTCCGCCTGGTCTGGCATGACTGGCTGTCTGAATGGACCTCCTCTTTGACCCTAGTACAGACACATCCTTTCTTCATTACCGTTGTTCTGTGCCAAATTGTGTAACTGTCGGACAATCTACTCCTTCAAAGTGTTGTGGCTGGTTCAGGCTCTTTATTTCTTATGCAGTTTACAGTCGCCTTGTTGGATTACAGACCACAAATGCACATGCCACACGCGCGCGCGCGCGCCCGCACGCGCCAATACACACACACACACACACACACACACACACATCACAGTCCAAATTCAATTTGGAATCTCATTGCTTGTCGAGGTTATTTGGGAGGAGAATCTGTGTCTTTAAAAGAAATGGAATTTTTCTACCTGTGCACAGAATGCAATTCGTTATTTGTTGCATTGTGCTGGCCTTCAAAATACGTCCGAGATTCTGTTCATCTCTCCACATAGTCCAACCTGGTCTAACCAGGTCCAACCTGGCTAAGCTCATGATCCTCCAGAAAAGACCTCTGGTCTGCACCGCCCCTATGGTACCATATCTGTCCAGCAGCTAGTGACTCTTTTGAAGGTGGCACTTGCATTGTCTAGTTTTTGTTTGTTTGTTTGTTTTTGTTTTTTGTTTTGTTTTGTTTTGTTTTAGCTCTGGTTGTGCCAAGGGCCACATTTTCAGAAGCATTAGCCCAAATGAATGCAGAAGCAATGACGACGGGTGGTCTTCTAAAGGAAACCAAATTGAAAAACAGTGGCGTCGGCCTGGCCGCGGCTGGGATGAACTTAGGCTTTCTCAGTGGGGCCAGAACAGAAGCGCGGGCACAAGGGGCGTGTGCAGGCTGCGGAGCTCAGCAGCCCAAGCCGTGTAGGACACCGAGGCAGAGGCAAGAACCTCTGGGCGGGGCCGCGCGTCGTGAGCGCGCGTCGGGGCCGCGCTCCTGGGGGCGTTGCGCGGGACCGTGGCGCTTCCGGCAGCGGGAGGCGGCGCCGAGCGGGACCGAGCGGAGCGGGTGGCGGCCGAGGAGGTGGTGAGTGGCGGGGGGCTGCGGAGCGCGCGCGGGGAGTCGGGGACGCGCGGGATGGCGCGGTCTCGGGGACTGCGGGGGACCCAGCAGGGTCGCTGTGAGCGCTGGGCTATGCCTGGGGCGGGTACCTACGCCCTGGGACCTCGTGGGTCCTCAGCTCTAGCCTGCGGCTGGGGAGGCCCCGGCGTGGAACTGGTCTCGTGGAACTGATGTGAAGGGGCGCATCACACACCGTGCCACGCGTCCCTAGCCACCGCGTGACGAAACTTGCTGGGTGCAGGCGGCCAAGATGGCTGCCAGGGGACTGTCTCCACGAGGATGGGCGCGCGCAATTGCCAGGTGACCAGGTGGCTCTTAGCAGCTGAGCCCCGGAGGTCGGTGAGGACCACCTAGTGGCCGACCTCCGGCTCTTAATCTCTTAAAGTGTCCCAGGTAGAGAGCCATGGGACCCTCAGCACCCACATCGTGTTCCTATTGATTATCTCAGGTCCAACTGCCCCAGAATGACAATGACCACACTAAGGTCTGTGCCTCCGGGGTTAGATCTCTTGACTTTTGTGTTCATCCAGTGCTGTCAAGTCCTTAAAATTGTCTCCATAATCCAGATTTGAAAACTGAGGCTCAGAAGTTGAATAACTTGCCTAAAGTGTCACAGCTGGCCAGGAGGAGAGCCAGGCGATCCAAATATATATATATAGTTTCCACCCTTAGTGACGACCTATTGAGAGACCTCGTGGAAAAGTGTAGTTCTGCTGGACTTCAGACTTTGGGCATTTACCCAGGACCCTCTCCTTACAGTTTTCTCACACTCCTGACCCCTCTGCCACCTACTTTGGGTGCCTCTAGCTAGCAGCTCTCAACTACGATGTGGTCGCATATCAGATATTTACATTACGATTCATAACAGTAGCAAACTTATGGTTTCTGAAATGGCAAGGAAATAATTTTATAGTGGGGGGGGATCACTAAACCATGAGATGCTGTATTACAGGTTGCAGCATTAGGAAGGTTGAAAACCACTGCCTAGATTTTTCTCTGTTCCTGCTCCAGGCAGAGGCGGGAGTAGGGCGGCAAGCGCTCAGGTAAAGAAGGGGACTTTGTGGCTCTTAGAATGCTGGGCTCAGGCTTGCTGTGTGAAGGAGAGCTGTTTGAAGGACAAATGGAAGTTCAGCAGGAAGTCCCAGGACCTCAGGCCATCCCTCCTCCCCTCAGGACTGAGGCTGTCACATTCACAGGGACAGTGTTTGGGAAGAGTTTGTCAGTTCCCACCCAGCTCTGATCAGGGATTGCTCCATCTGTGTATTCAAGGGTGATGTGAAGGGTGCAGCCAAAGGTCTGCAAAGCGGAGAGCGTGTGCTTAGTTTTCTGTGAAAGTTTGATGAAACACCCTCCCGCCCCCACCCGGGGTGTGGGGCAAAAGCTTCTGGCTGAGAAGGAACATCCCCTTTCCCCTCCTAACTTCCTGCCAAGAAAGCTGTGAAGACAGCCAGGCCAAAAGGACTCACACAGCAGCGGGCCCACTTTCTCTTTTATCTAAACCGTGTGTGTGTGTGTGTGTGTGTGTGTGTGTGTGTGTGTGTGTGTGTGTGTGTGTGTGATATGTTCGCATATGGCCTGTGTGCAAGGGTCCTTAGGGGCCAGAAGAGGGCATCAGCTCCCCCTGGAATTGGAGTTGCCAATTGGCGTGGCAAACTCAGATCTTCTGAAGAGTAACAAGTTAACCACTTAGCCATCTCCCAGACCCTTACCCTGTGCCTCCTGCTGCCTAAAAATGAAACAAAGTATCCCTGCAAAATGCCAGCTTTAGCTGTGCAAACATTAAGTACCTTTAGCTGTGTAGAGTTGTGGAAAGGGCCAAAATACGGTTTGAAAGGTAAGAAATAGTCTGTAATAGCCCGTTTCATTCCTTTTTTTTTTCTTTTCTAGTTATTCATTTGAAAGTAAGAACTCATTGTTAGGACTCTATCATTGTATAAACTTTATATATCACTTAATGAGGGAGAGAGAACAACCCAGGTCCTTCATCTGTACAAAGTTCAAATTTATTGTTTAGTTGGCACTATTAATTTGTAACATAATTTTATAGACTTTGTTATATATAATCTATGAATTGGTTTTTTTTTCCCCCCCTGGAACTGAGAACTAAAGTCAGGGCCTTGTACTTGCTAAACAAGCATTCTACCACTAAGCTAAACTCCCAACCCCGAGGTGATATATATATATATGTAAAATTTATAGGTATATGTAAAATACAAATTTACATATATGTAAAATATATACATGTACGTAGATATATAAACATATACATACATATATACACATATGTATATGAGTGTATGTATATGTGTGTGTATGTGTGAGTGTGTGTATGTGTGAGTGTGAGTGTATGTGTGTAACAGAACTGCCCAGGCTGTCACTTAGAATGCGAGGAGATACCTCAGGAGCTGATGAGGATTTATCAGTCTGCTGCTGCATGGAAAGCCCAGTGTCTGAACCCAAGAACCCCAGACAGTGGTCCACAGTATTTCTATTAGGCTACTTCACACCTGCCCCGCCCCAAAGGAGCCAAACTGGACAGTAAGCCCCCCCTTCCTTTCAGTACAGGGACTGGAGCCAGGGCCGGTACTCAGCCGCTGAGCTATGTCCCAGCCCTAACCTTTGCTTTGCTTCTCCAAAGTACAATACTTCTAACCAACAACCTGCTTTCCCAGTTAATAATATAGTTACCATTGTTAATCTTTAGCCAAGGTTAAAGGTTTGTCACCAATCTCTGAGGAAGCTCATTCTGTGTTCATTTTCTATGAAATTTTAAAGAATTCCCTTTTAAAACCAGTAATTGAACATAGTCTGGCATGTATCTAAAGGTTTGAAATTGGGTTTATTTTGAAGAAAACTTCTTTTGCTTAGACACTTGTGACAGCGAGTGCAACCCCCCCCCCTTCTCTGCCAGCCACTGCCAGTGAGGACAGCAGCTTCTGCTCTCCGACATGGCTTGCCCAGCGACCCTACCTTTGGTGCCTTCCATTTGTGAGGTCAATAATGCCTTCCGTGTGATGATCCTACTGGCTCTGAGAAATAGCTCCAGTGTCTGGTTTCTTTGAAATTTAGGATGAAAAGTAACTCCTGTTTTGTGGGGTGGCCGAACCCATACCCCCATCCAAGTCACGTTTATTTGGCTCACTTCCCATTCTGTTGGTTGCCAGAGTTGATTTGATTCCCAGGGTAGGTCACAAACTGGGGATCCTCTCTAGGCTGGAGCCAGCCTAGAAAACTGAACAGTATCAGCAGGTGCAAAAGCTGGGGCATCACTGAAATATTTAGACTGCTCTAGCTCAGGCCTTAAAGGACTTCTGTAAGTCTGGGTCACTTGGTTTTTATTTAAGTTCTCTCCATCTCTGTTTCCCAGCTTGCCTGGTCTTAGGATATTCCCAGTGTACCTCTGACAAACTAGTTTTACCTCCACTCTGTTCTGTCAGACTCTCTACATCTCCATGCTATCACCGAGTTACAGGCATTTCTCAAAGGGGCAGAGATTTTGGCATCGAGTAACTTGGGTCACATCTGGGCACTGCCCGAGTTAAGTTAAGGAACTGCTTTCCTGTGCCGCATGGGGGTAGTGATGGTTCTATAGTTTAAATGGGAATGCTGTCTTAGGGTTTTACTGCTGGGAACAGATACCATGACCAAGGCACCTCTTTTAAGGACAGCATTTAATTGGGGCTGACTTACAGTCCTTTATCATCAAGGCAGGAACATGGCAGTGTCCAGGCAGGCATGGTATAGGAGGAGCTAAGAGTTCTACATCTTCATCTGAAAGCTGCTAAGAGAATACTGGCTTTCAGGCAGCTAGGAAGAGGGTCTTAAGCCCAAGGCCACACCTCCTAATAGTGCCACCCCCTGGGTTACGCATATACAAACCATCACAGATGCTGTGAGGACAGCTTTTAGAGTAAGTGGTTAGCAAATATTATTGGTAGCCATAAGTCCATGTTTATAAATGTTTTTAAGATGTTGAATAGCATAATCAGTTCTCCAAGTAGTTGGCAGACCAGAGCTGAGGTCTGAGCTCAGCATAAGTTTCTGCCTTTAGCCTAGAAGTAGCTCTCAGGCATAGCCCACGCCCCTCCATCTAGGACTCAAGCTACAGAGCAGCAGGTAGGGTGGATGTGGCATCTCAAGTCGATTCAAGTGACTAACCCACTGGTTGACAGTGCCCCATCATAACAAACTTAACCTGGAGTCATGGATGTGGACGTGTGAAGGAAGGACCCCGGGGCCTAGGTGTCAAGGGCTGGTCCTTTCCCTTACCCAGCTGGATGCTGCCAGTTCGGGGCAGGGAGGATTCTTCCCAAGGGAGAAGGCGGTGGTATTCTCTTTGAATTGCTCATGAAGATTGGAACATGTAGTCCTGTAAACATAAGCAGTCTTGTTTCCCCTGTTACCTAGTGAGGCTGAGAACAGGAGACAGAAGAGACAGAAACAAATGAATGTTACTGGCAGCAAGCTGGTGAGTCAGGAGACTTTCATACAACTTCTTCATGCCAGGGGTTGTAGATACAAAACTTACTTGGCATTCCTAAGGGGTCTAATCTTAGAGCCAGATGAGTGCCCAAGGGGTCACTCATTCTTCCAGCAGCCAGTCTTCTTGATGTGGTTTCTGAATTGTCCACTAGTCCTCAGGGATCCCAGCTGCATGAGAGGGCAGGTAAGAATCATCCTCTTGGCTAATTATTTCTTTGGAGAGACTAGTCTGACAGACACAGACTTCTAAGTTCCAGGAGCAAGTTAATACAGTTGTTGCTTCAGTTACCATAGGTGATGCTGGGGGCGGGAGGGCGGCGGGGGGGGGGGGGAGCTGACCCAGCCATTGACCTTACAGTATAATGTGCTGAGGACACACCGTCTTCCTGCACTCCTCATTTGGTTTGCATGTGACTTAGCTGTTGTGAACTTTAAAGCAGCTTGAGCCCATTGAAATAAGGAGTAGCTTTAACCAGTGTGTGGATTCAAACGCCAGTCAATGGCGGTCTCAGACAGGGTTCACTGGGTTAGTAGTCTGATAACGCCTCTTCAGCAAGCTTGGATGAGACCTGTGCATAGACGGCTTGCTGCGTGAAGGGTCTCTGCACGTGCATTTGATGAGATTAACGCAGGATGTGTTCCATTATAATCTGTTTGCTTTTCAACCTGATGTTTTGCATGTTAAGAACCCTGGAAGCGAGCCTAAGTCAGCGGAACTGCCTTGGTGTACACTGGCTGCGTTTGTCAACTCTGTTCGTTAATGAATGTCTACAGAGACTAGAGGAATGTGTTTTGATGAGGCTCCCTGAGCCTTGGCCAAGAGATCATATGTTAGTACTAACAGAATGTCCCTGTCCCCTTAGAAAGCTGTTTCAAGGTCTGGCGCAATGATTCAACAGGTACCTGGTGGCTTGAGGTAGATCTCCAAGATCTCCACCTTCAGGAGAATCAACTTTTGCAAGTTATCCTCTGACTTGTGCGCCATGACACCCACAAACACCTGTGTGCATGCGCATTGACACACACATGCAAAATGAGTGAACTAAAAAATGGTTGCCTCTATGGATAAGAAAAAGAGCTTATTTTGGGGGTCTCTGCCAATACCAGGAACAGTGGGGTGTGAGCCGGGAAGGAAGTCTGGTTCAGCACAGCTCAGTACTCAGGGTTGGTTCAAAATTTGCAAGTCTGACTTCTGGCCATTTGTTTCAGGAATATTTAAGCACAGCACGATTTGGAAAAAAATTTCCTGGTGACAAGCACCTCAATCCCCTGTGTGCAACAAAGCTTAAGGCATGGAATGATTACATCAAGATTCCTTGTAAAGCACATATGACATCTTCATAAAGATGAGTTCTATAGACTGACTACATGTACCATCGTAAAGGCTGGGGGTGGGGTGGGGGGTGGGGAGAATCTGGTGTGGTCTTAGTCATTCAAATAATGAAAAGGTCTCCAGGCTAGGAACCACCCCCACTATCTGCCTCTGGACAGAAAAACAGGTTCTCCAGTCTCTTCTTTTGGAGAAACAACTGTGTGTTTAACATTCCTGGCTTTCCCTAGCGCTTCTCTGTGAGCACAAGGACCTCTGAGCCTCCTGCAGAGCACCTGGGTTCAATTCCCGGCACCCACAGTGGCCGCTCACAACCATCTGTAATTCCAGTTCCAAAAGCAGCATAATGCTATACTTAGTAATGGTCCTACTGACTGACATCCTAAATTGTTTATGAGACTGAAAGTGAATGACTAGTAAAAGCTAATATCATTCTTGATAGCTTGAAATCACTTTGCTTCTTAGTAAACTACAGAAAATGCTTTGCACCTCATTCTTTTTGTTTGTGTGTGTGTTTCTTATAAAAGCAGGTGTTTTTTAAAAGCCAAGGTGTTAACTCTAAGGATTAAAATCACTCAGAGGAAAAAAAAAAAAGATCCTTTAATAGGAATTAATTGCTCAACTGACCAGTGGAATCAAGCATCAGTGGAACAGACCTGATTAAGAACTCACCTCCCCAACCTCCCCCACTTCCCCCCCCCACACACACACACCCTACCCCACTAGCCAAAGCTCCAGGAGTTAACAGTTCAGCTTTTGAAATGCACAGGGAGACCTCTCGGCCTCAGGTCTTTCTTCTGGTGTGCCTGCTGCAGGCAGGCTAGTGTGGCTGCAGCACTGGGTCCCTTCAGCCTGGGAAGCATGGGAAATCTGCCAGTGTGCTATGCAAACCCCAGCACCATTCACTGTCAGCTGGGAATGCTGCGGGTGCCTCCTCTGGGTGCTCTATTGAGTGCCACTGGTGTGGGGTGTAGCCCTGATGCTCCAGCATCTTTGCTGGTTGTCTGGGGGGGGGATGCATTTTAGCAGTCTGGAGAACTGATGAAGCCTCACAGGTGGATGGGACAAGAACATAGTCCCAGCCCATTGTCTCCTATCTCTCCGGGGTACCTTTCGTTTGACTCCAGTGTATCAAAACTGAGATGTTCTTGAACATTCTTTGCTATTGTATGCGATGTGTTCTTTTGAGGTATGGCACTTTTCATTACCCAGGCCTCCATCTGCAGTTTGGAAAGTGTCTCCTCCGACATCTTGAACTATCTGTGGCTGCATGAGTATACATGCTGTCCCTAGTACCACGGTGAGGCTGAGCAGCAGAAGGCCTTTCTGTAGGCAGGCAGCAGCCTCTCCCAGCTAACTCGTCTGTTGGAGAACCCACACCACTGATTATCAGGAATCTCTTGTTTCCTGGTTCAAGAATACTCCTCTAAAAGTACTTTGAGCTCTGCCTGGTCTCAGCCTTCAGGATTAGTCTGTAACTACAGCCATTGGATGCCTGCTCTCTACATGTTAACCAGACACTCATGACTCCAAGTCCATCTTGACCCACCCCACACCACCACCACCTCACTTCTCAAAAGATGTGTGTGTGTGTGTGTGTGTGTGTGTGTGTGTTATTCCCAGTCAGGCTGACCAGTCCGTGCCAAGCAGGCACCCCACCTCTGTATGTCACTCAGGCCGCTAACCCAGGTACCTATGCCACCCACCACCATCCAACTGCTGCTTTGCACATGCTGCAGCCTTTCCTTGACCCACTCTTGACCCAATGTGAGGCCAGCCAGACATCATCTCAGCCTTGCTTCCTCTGTCCTTCCTCCACCTGATACACACATTACTCCTGAGTACCAAGTACAAGAGCAACCCTGTTCCTGCCCATGGCTGACCCAAGTGAACTTGAGAGTCAGGGTGAAGGCGGGACTGGGAGGGGGTAGGTGTTTTGGTTTTCTTTCTTTTTTGGTTTTTTGTTTTGTTTTGTTGTTTTTGTTTTGTTTTTGTAATAAAACTAATCGGTTCCTGAAGAAAATGAAAATGGAGAAAGCGAAAGCTCTGCTTGCTGGAGGAAATTGATACTTTAAAAAGGGTTTGGATAGTTGATCATTGTAAATAGTTACATTTTAACTGGCTCTCTTTCAGCCTTGTCAGTCAGGATGCTGATACAGCTTACTGATGAACCTGGTAGCCTTTCTTTTCCTGGGCGTGGCAAGCACAGGTTACTGCATCCAGTTTGTGCAGGTAGAAAGCCACTTGGACTCACAGTGAGGGATGGAGCCCTGTTTGTTCCCTTTGCCACACTAACAAACCACATATTTAGTACCTAAAACAAGTTTATTTATTCTCTTAGTGTGCTGGAGGTCAGAAGCCTGACTGAGGCAGCTTTCCACCTGGGAAGAGTCCCTTTGCCTTCCCAGGCACTGGAAGCTCCTGCACTGATCAGCTGTCTACCCAGCCTCACCTCAGCTCCAGCTTGGGACTCTGGACCTACTTAGATAATGGCAGGATCTGGAGCTGAAACCCCTTAGGCAAGCCTCAGAACTATGACTGCAGCATTTCCTCGGCTCCTGGGCACCATGCCGTGCACATCTGGGTGCACATCTAGGTGCACATCTTGGGAGACCGTTCTTCTGCCCACAAGGACAAGGCCTCCCATGGGGCTTTGTGGTTTCTGAGGTTTGGCAGTTTAGCCTGGAGCGTGACAGTCTCTGAGCAGGCTGAGCTACCTTGCTTCCTTCCTCTGCAGGTTGGGAAAAGTCTCTGAAAATCTTCCCTCATCTGTAAGATGTCTGTGCTCTGTGGAAAGGTCAGAGCTGTTGTGGGAAAGGCGCTGCCTTATTTCAACTCTGGCCTGAGGGAAGAGCACATCTCTTAAGCATCCAGGGTATCCCTGGGTTTAATAGAAAAATGTTCACGCCCCGGCCCATCTTTGTGCTGTAGAAGGGACACTTCACAAGGCCTCTGTCTGCAGTGTTCTATGCGCTATGAAGTTTTGATGTCCACTGCATTAGAAGTTTCTTTCTAAGAAGTTCTCTTTCTTATTTAAAGAGAAAGGGGACCTCAGAGACTCCATCCAGTTCTCTATAGATAGTAACTGATTTTATCCTTTAAAAAAAGTGATAGAGACTAGAGAGAAAAAGTGATGTGCCAGGGTCCCCTCTCTCCTTCAGCCATGTCACCTGACCGAGTACTTCCTTCCCTTGGGTCTCAGTTTTCCTGTCTGTATGACGAGCTTGTTGGAAAACTCAACTGTAAGGTCCTGTGTAGTTCTTATGCAATACTGCCACAAAGTATTGTATAGTCTTATAATGGCATAGTGTTGGTTACAGTTTAGCCAAAATAGTGCTTGTATTTAACACATTGGACAAGATTTGTTGTTAAGAACTGGAATTCTGTGAAAGCTGCATTTAAAATGTTGCCGTGTTATCTGTATTAAGCACAAAGGAGAAAGAATGCTCTTGAGAAAAACTGTGTCCCCCAGAGAAGAGTTGGCACCAGCCTGAGGACTATCACAGGGAGCCCAGGAAGGGAGCATCAGCCTTAGAGCCGTGTGTAGAGTCTGGCCCAGTGTCCACCCATGAAGCTGAAGGGTTGTGCCTGGACCACCTGCGGAGTGCATGTCCAGGCAGCCTCGGCCAGGCCTAGTGTGTGAGAATCTCTAGAAGGCCTGAGTGTGTTTTTAAGAGCTCTCCTCCACCTGCTGTATCCTGTGGCTTAGAGCTTCTGTCTTTGCCAGTGCTGTTGTAGGAACAAACTGAGCCTTTGATGTCTTCTTTGCTTTTGAGTTTCTCTGGACTCGGTGAACCATCCCCTCCATCTTTAGCCGTACCTCTTACAGTATCAACTGCTGCCGCTGCTACTTGCCTAAGCAGTAGAGATTCCTTAATAACCTTCATCTCCGAACACAGAGACTGAAGGCGGTCAGACCGGCTTGAGGGACAGACAACCTTTGGGCTCCGCACTCATATTCCTGCTTCCATTGTGGAGGTTGCTGAGATGCCTTGGCTAAGCTCTGTGGGGGAGTCTGGAAGCATCCTTACATATAAACTGGAGTTTTTATTTACTGTTTGTGGGCTATATACATAATCCATGTTTCCACACAATGACCCAGCCTTTTGATGTCCACGAGTCCCATTTACCTGTTAGCTACCAATGATCAATCATGGTCCAAAAACATTGAATGGAAAATTTCAAAAACAGTAAAATATTTTGAGAGAGAACACATTCACACAGCTTATATTGTCATGTGTATTATTTTATTGTACGTAGTGTTAACTTCTTGCTGTGTCTAATTTATCAATTAACCTTATTCTATGTATAAATATATAAAAAAATAAGTGTTCATACAATCTGTGGTTTCAGATATCTACTATGGGGACTGCACCTACCCCTCAAATAAGGTGAATTACTATATGTCTCTGTTCCTGGACTTAACATGCACAACTGTTTATTCTAATTTATACTTCGGGTCTGTCCTATATTATAACCTTATCAGGCAACGGCCAGCAGGAATGGAGAGCTGCCCTGTGGCGGTGTACTTCCAGGTGTACTTCATCATGGTAAGGGAGGTCATGACCAGGGGAGTCGTGTGGGCATTAGCCAAGCAGAGAAGGAAAGTCTACCTTAGCACTGTAGAGAACAGTGTAACTTATTGCCTGCAGCATTATGATGAGCACAAACCATGAGGGGGGAAAGAAGTTTGCACTGAGAAGTGGACCCGCATCCCTGTTTCCTCGGAAACTACAATGTTGAGATGAACTTAGGATGCTGAGTCCAGAATTTCCCTAATGTGAAGCCCCGTGCCTGGGCTGAGAACTCAGTGACTCTTGTGTCTGGAAGCGGAGGAAGGTGAGGTTGATTCATTCTTGGGTTTCAAATCACAAAGTTTCTGAGCATATGTGATTATGCAAAGCCAGGTCTGTCCTCTAGGAACTGGTGTCACTCGGACATGGGGCTGTTGACACTTCACAGCTGCGAGGAAAGTAGCTTCCTGTTGGCTCTCCACCTACTTTTACTTGGGTCTGCTGTCCAGCCTGTTTTATCAACAGCTAGATATTACTCTATCACTTCCCCACTGGCTGCACCGCTTCAGGCTTGGGTGCCTGACTGACATGTTCAATTTTGACCCAGTGGTCAGTGATGCATTATTACGGACAGATGATAGGGTGACCTAGCATTTGCATCTGATGCCTTAGTGACCCTTAGAATTCATGAAACACTAAACAAAGCTATGGTTAGAACTTATGTTAGAAACGAAAATAAAAAAGTATAAGAAGATTATAATATATGAGTCCTCTGTAGTGATTGGATCCTCTGACCCACCATCACCAGAGAATTCATCCAAGAGAATCACCAGATATGACGGACAAGATCGTGGTGTCATGTGTAACATAGAAAGCTAACACAAAGCAGGACTAAAAGGGTTCTTGTGGGTCCACAGTCAAGAGCTGACACCTCTGGAGGATTTTTATGAAACAACTGTAAGTGAATATCCAAGAAAGGGGTGGAAGGATTGTAAGAGCCAGCAGGGCTGGGGTGGGGTGGGGTAAACCTGCTAGGAAATAGTGTCCTCTGGAGCTAACGGGCAAATTGCACCTACTTACTCTCAACAATATGGGCAGCCTGAACAAGACCATGCCAGTCCACAATCCAGATGAGGGAAGAAGTTTTCTTCAGGGTGAACCATCTGACAGGCTGCCCATGCCAAAGTGGTTAGTACTACACCTATGTACAAACTTGGATTTGAGATATGTATATGTGTGTGTGCATACATATATATGATATGTAATATATATATATATATATATATATATACACATATTAGAAGAACAGGTCTTAAATTTAAGAGGGGGCTGTAGAGAGGACACAGGGCAGTTTTGGGAGGGATAGATACAATGAAAATACATTATACTCAATATGGGATTCTAAAATAATTAAATAATAACACTTAAAACAGCACACCACGCCTTTAATCCCAGTACTTGGGAGGCAGAGGCAGGCGGATTTCTGAGTTCGAGGCCAGCCTGGTCTACAGAGTGAGTTCCAGGACAGCCGGAGCTACACAGAGAAACCCTGTCTCGAAACCCCCCCCCAAAAAAAAAAAAAAAAAAAAAAAAAAAACCCACATAGCACACCAAATGTTCATATACTTGTAGAAGCTTTCAGGAAAGGAATGTCTGAAGACTGTGTAAATGATGACAGAGATGGTGGGAAATTTTCTTTATTTGCATAGTCAGGTGCTGGTTTTCAGTATATCAGAATCATACAGTACAGCCCTACAGTGTATTTCTGAAATAAGCAGTATTCTTCAGAAGTAAATGAGCAGTCGTGGACCAGAGAGCAGGCTTGCTCGAGGGAAAGGGGTGGAGCCTCCTTTGGTCTATCAGCTTGTGTCGCTTGTCTCTGGTAAAGAAGATGACTTTTAATATTTGATAAGTGGGTTTGATGAGTGCTGAACAGGCTGAAAGAATCTGCCATCTTTTTCAGTTTTACAGTTGTTAGCATCTGTTATCATTATTGATAGTTTTATAATCTTGCACATCGTCCGTTGCTTCCCACAGGAATGGCATTTGTTAGGCCAGAATGCTTTTTTTTTTTTTTTTTTTTTTTTTTTTGAGACAGGGTCCCCTGCTGAGCCCGGAGCTGACTGGTCTGGCTCTGCTAACTAGCCAGGAGGCTCCAGCATGGGCCTGCATGGCAGGCAGTTTACTCACTGAGCCATCCCCTCCCCCACCCCAGCCCTTGTTAAAATTTAGTGTATTGCTGACTTATCTAGAGTAATTCTGACTTTCCTACAGGAAAGCAATGATGAAATACTATGTTCTTTAGAGATGAGAAAGATGTCGTAAATTTCTAAAGTCTTGCTGAAATACACTGAGGTTTGTAAACAGCTTGCTTTGGTTTAGACTGGTTTCTAGCTCACCGTGCGCACCCCATGATAGCTATGAGTGTGGCCAAACAAAATCAAAACTTAAACATGACGTATTTTTGTGTGATTTTTTTTTTTCGAGACAGGGTTTCTCTGTATAGCCCTGGCTGTCCTGGAACTCACTCTGTAGACCAGGCTGGCCTTGAACTCAGAAATCCTCCTGCCTCTGCCTCCCAGAGTGCTGGGATTACAGGCGTGCGCCACCACCACCCGGCAGTGTGATTTTTTTAATTAATTATTTAAATTGGTATGTGTGTAAGAGTGTGTGCGCTGTGTGGGGGAGGGGATTAGGCACATGCAATTGCACCCTAGTGGAAATTGGAGGACAAGTTTATGGAGTTGATCTTCCTTCCTTTGATGGAGATTCCAGGAGTAGAATACAGGTCACCATGCTGACGTGGTAAACCTTTGTCCGCCGAGCATCTTTACACACAGGTTAAGTGGCTACAAAATAAGCTGATAGTGACAGTGTCACTTCACCTGGCTTGTCTTTCCCATTTCAGGATCTGGGACGATGTCTGGGGAAGTGCCACCCAACATTAACATCAAGGAGCCTCGATGGGACCAGAGCACGTTCATTGGCCGAGCCAGTCACTTCTTCACAGTTACTGATCCCAGAAACATCCTTTTAACGAACGAACAGCTAGAGAATGCGAGGAAAGTGGTGCACGATTACAGGTAATGCTGGCGCTGCGCCTGTGCAGCTGCATGGTGTGCAATTACAGGTAACTCTTGCCAGCGCTGCATGGCGCGCAATTACAAGTAACGCCACCAGCCGGCGCTGCATATCCTGGCTTAGCGTGTGATAGATTAGTTATTGTTTTCAAACTGTGTAATGATTTTGCAGTACATTTTCCCCCAGTAAACTGCTACTTACTAAAACAAGAATAAATAGGAAGACCGAGTAGAACCACAAATGTTCGTTGTAGCTGTGAGGTCTCTTTCCCCAGTGTCCTGAATCGTTTTCGCTAACACAACTATCTTCAAGCATCTCTTTGGAGAGAAACAGCATCATTCAAGAAACTGGCTCCTGATGACTAGGGTAGGGCCATGGCTGCTGAGATACAGCCCCAGTGAGAAAGTCTTTCTAGGTGTGTGTTGAGATGGGAAAGAATCTAACCGGAGTTCAGGGATGCGGATATGAGATGCACCCCATCGCTGAGAGAGCCACACGGGAGTTTAAGAGGATACCACCCATGCAGGACAATCTGTCCGCCATGTTCACCAATTTCCTGGCCTTGTCTTCAACCAGTTCTAGTAGAAACCACTAGGAAAAAAAGCCTTACATCAATACTGGACATGGACAGAATTTTCTTGTGAATACTCCATACACAGTCTAACTGTACAGGGCATTTCTACTTCTTGGGGTGTGACCGGTAATCTAGAAATGATACCAATGTATTAGAAAGAACGCAGACATAATGCTACCTGCCTGAGTCTCAGTGACTCGGGAGGCTGAGGCAGGAGACTCACCTAGCCAGTGCCTAAGACAAGCCTGAGCAACATTGTAAGATCCCATCTCAAAAATAAATGAGGAACATTTGGTATTAAATACAAATAAACAAATATCATGCATTCTATAGACAATACCCTAATCTCAGAATCTGTATGCTTGAGGACAGCTAATTCAGCAGTAGATGTACTTTTCTATAAAAGACTGGATAAGAAATACTTTAGGGGGCTGGAGAGCAGCTTACACTTAAGACTTAGCACTCCTGATCTTTCAGGGGACTTGGGTTCAGCCCCCAACACCCACATGGCAGCTCACAACTACTTGTATGTCCACTTCTAGGAGATCTGATGCTTTCTTCTGACTTCCAAAAGACCAAGCATGCACCTGGTACACATACACGCATGCTCTTATATACATAAAATGTTTTGAAAGAATAAATACTTCAGGCTTTGTATGCCTCAAGGAGTCTCAGTCACATAATAATTTTGTTAACTTTTTATAATCCTTTTAAAATGTAAGATCGCTGTGATCCGAGGGACATCCAGGCCATGGACAGTAATTGGCTGACTTCTGCTCTAGGGAAAAGATACAGGGAATCAGACCATCAGGAGTGCTGCACCTCAACATTCCAGGAATAGCATATCTCATGCTAGGCAGTTAGAAAGGGACCAGTAAATAGCAAGTCCGACCAGATTCTGCAGTATGTCAAGAGAGGAAGGAAGGGGGGGATTAAGCAGGAACACAGCAGGAGCCTAGAAGCCAAACCTGATGCACCTTACACCTCCTCACACCTCTGCTGAGAAAAACCAGCCAACTAGAAGTAAGACTAAGCAGATTTCATATTTTTATACTTATGATACACTCCTACCCGAGATCAAAAGGTGAAAGGCGTAGCTTTTGCTACTACAACCTGCAGCTTGGGTCCTGGAACCCTGAATGAGGCAGGGAGGGAAGGAAGGACAGACGGACACACACATAAAGGAAAACTGGCATCCAGTGGGGCTGTGGGTTGTGCTGGAGGCCACCTACCAGGCAACCCAGAGCCTCTGGTGTTTAGAGCACAGAGGAGGCATTGGATAGTCTAGGTTGGAGGGCTTTGTGGATAAGCAGGCTGGGGCTACAAATGTCCTGGAGGAGGAAGTTGCAGCTGCTAATCTTTGCACATTCATTCATGGACTCACCGTTGGCCATCTTTCTTGAGCCTGGTCCATATGGGGATCTGGCTTTGCCAGGTTCTCATGGATTTGAGGCCTTGGCCTTTGTTATATACATTCTCCCAGGGGACTTCCTCCACATCTTACAAACTCAGACTCAAGTGCAAAGGATATAAAAGTGATAGGAACATTTAATATTTTATTTATATGGCTGTTACATTAGCAAATTTACTCATTTCTAAATAATCTTGGATATGGGGAGAATTCTATTATGAAGGCTTATTCCCACATCCTTTGTAAATGGAAAAGGTAGGACAATTAAAATCCCAATTTAGAGTGATATTTTAAACTTACATCGTGGTGTAATCTGTAATGTTTAAAGGATTGATCTGAATCACAGAAGGATCACAATCCCTCTGAAGACTCTCAGAGAAGGTCCTCTTTGCCTGTGGCCTTGGCTTGTAGATATGTGATTGTACTCTCTGTCTTCTCCGCTTGTACAGACGCTATTCCTTGGATTTATCGACCACTTATCCAATAGGACTTCACTTTGGCTAGCTGCACCTATAGAACCATATGCTCTTTGATGTGGACTCTTGGGAGTTAACCCAATATTGATGGTTTAGAAGAATGTTATATAAACACTCGAAGAAATATGCAGACTATTATTGAATAAAGACTGTGGTTAGTGAGCATCTGGTTTAGTATCACACCTTAAACACCTAGGAAGGCTGTATTTGCCCAAATGTTGCCAGTGGCAAGCAGTAGATACTCTCTGGGCAATTTCACAGCTCCACTAAATTTGAATATTTTCTAAATTTTTGACAATGAATATTTCATTGATGATAAAATATGACAAATTGTGCACCAAGCCCTTTATTTGCACCAAACAGTCCCTGACCTGCTCACTAACTACAGGTTTGAAATAAAGCAATAGCCTTGAGAGCTGTCATGTTGGTCTGACTGGCTAAAAGGGGTTCAGAGTTTGCCAAATTCAAAGGGCACTTTTAATAGGTCATTTAAAACAACGAACATCTGGGCAGTGGTGGCGCACACCTTTAATCCCAGCACTTGGGAGGCAGAGGCAGGTGGATTTCTGAGTTCAAGGCCAGCCTGGTCTACAGAGTGAGTTCCAGGACAGCCAGGTCTACACAGAGAACCCCTGTCTCAGCAACCCCCCCCAAAAAAAACCCTAAAACAATGAATATCTTCAAGTCCTTGTTAGACATGTTACTTTCTGTTATTTTCCAAATTATGGATAATTGAGATGAGTGGGTTTGAGGAGTTTGCTGTAGTCGTTTTTGTTCTTAGGCTCTAGGCTGCGAGCGTGGGTCAGGAATAGAGCACATGCTCAGTATGTGTAAGGCTCTGGGTTCAATCCCTAGCACCCAAAACATAAATATTTAAATTACAACCCACACTCTAACAGTCCTGCCAGGTCCCATAGGCATAGTAAAGTTGTGAAAACCATGAAGTTCATGGTCGGCGATGCCCGGGGAAAGGGGCAGTTGCTGGACCGATTGTTGTCTTCTAGACAGGGAATCGTTCCTGCCGGCCTCACGGAAAATGAGCTCTGGAGAGCGAAGTACGCCTATGACTCGGCCTTCCATCCTGACACGGGCGAAAAGATGACTCTGATAGGAAGAATGTCCGCTCAGGTCCCGATGAACATGACCATCACGGGCTGCATGATGACCTTCTACCGGTAGGTTACAGCAGCGGGGGTGCCTGTCACGTGTTAGTCGATGCAGTCACATGTTAGTCGGTGCGCTATTGCAGTCAAAGAATATCTTAATACGAGTTCTACCTAAACAAGTGTCAGTGTGATAATGTTAACAAGAAAGATGAATTCATCCCCACAAGGTGTCAGAACATGTTGTACCCCATAAATATAGTCAGTAAAAAATAAATAAATAAAAGAATATGCAGATCGGGCAAGATGGCTCTTTGAGTAAAAGGGCTTGCCACTAAGCCTGAACACATGGGTCCACTGTGGATGGAGCAAGCCGAACTGTCAGAGGCCGTCCTCTGACCTCCACGTGCATGTATGCGCACATGCATGGAAAATAAATAAAAATTAGAACTAAAATTTTTAAAATAAAATAGAACATATGACAGCTGGGAATAAGGTAGACGTGGATAGATTGGCTCACCCCTGGAACCACAGCTCTAAGAAGGCTAAGTCTTTGAATGTGACAGCAGCCTGGTGACATAGCCAACACCTGTCTCAAACTAGCAAGAACAACAAAAGTAATTACTAAGATAAGGACGGGGCAGTGTTGCTTTTACATTAAGGCATTTCATCTTCCACTCTGAGAGACTGTTGCCGCCCTTTTCAGCAGGCTTTAGCATGAGGTGTGAAATAAACACAGGGTTTATCTGGGCTTGGAGGCGCATACCTGAAATCCTAGCACACAGGACACTAAGGCTCTCAGAGGCCATGAGTTTGACGTCATTCCTGGCAAAAATTAAATAAAATAATTATAATTATGATAATAATAAATAACACAGTTCACTTTATTTGAATGCATGTTTTGCCTCAAATAATGCAAAATGAGGGACCAGAGAAGCGGCTCCGGGGCTGAGAGCTCTCACTTGCTGCACCTGCAGGGGAAGGACCCCAGCTCAGTTCCTAGCCCCACTTGGCCACTCGAAGTTGTCTGCAATTCCAGATTCAAGGGATCCAACACCTTCTGGCAGGCACTGTGCACATATGATGTGCACACATATATACAGGCAAAACACTTATACCCCTACGATAAAAATCAGTAAAGCTCTTTTAAAAGATACTAAATAATACCTTTGTTTAAAGGGAAGTTTGCCACAGACCACCCCAGCGGGTATGGGGTCCCTGGGAGGAGGGTTCTCAAAGTCCAGATGGGTAAGGATTTAGCAGTGGCAAACAGAAACAAACACAGAGGCAGGTTGAATCTGAGTGTATTTTGCAGCTCTCAAGCAGGGGATTGTATACATTAAACCAAACACGACACAACTCTTAGAAACCATATCCAGCAAAGCAATCATGAATACTGACAAGAATCATTTGGCACAGTAAAATACAAAAATCATCTAAGCATTACGACTCTGAACTACATGTTCAGTGAATCACAAACAGAACAGGTAACATTATCATCAAAATGTAACAATTCTAAAAGAATATGTTCAATAGGGCAATCATCCAAGGCTGGTGGCATATTCCTAAGAACAGGTTAATAAATCTTTTTGGTCAGTGCTCTTAACCGCTGAGATAACTTTCCAGTCCCTAGGGCTAATTATTGCTTAACATCTAATGCCTGATTTTTTTATAAATCTTCAAAGCATACATTTAAACTACTTTAATTCTTTTTAATTAAAGCTTTCTTTACCAAATACCAAAACCCACCTCTGATGACACACATGTAGCCATATGAAATTTTATTGTTGGGAAAGTTTTTATGTATCATAATAATTTTGTAAGTGATTTGAAAAGTAAAGCATTGGTTTCCCTGGAGATAAGGTCATGTTAGTGACCCGTCTCAAGGGTGGTTTCACATCCATTATTCTTGCTTAAGATCATTGTCTAGGCTACCAGGAACCTGTAGGTAAGAAAAGGAATGAAAGAGAGCAAAAAAGAAAAATTGCCATGAGAACTATGGCTCAATTGTTTTCTCTGGCCAAGAGTTCCATAACCAGTTCCAGGACACCTCCTTCTTTTGAAGTCCAATGCCTCAAGCTGTGGAACTTATCACACAGATTCTACTGGGGTCACTGTGGCAGAAGTTGACATTTTCCCTGAAGGCCTTAAGAAAATGAGATAGAAAAAAAAAAGTATAGAAACAAATTCTGCTCTTTCTCTCTGTAGATGCAGAAGTGCTTAGGCAAAGCGATAGACAAAGATACAGCATCCTCGTGCATTACACCCCTAAGACGAGCCAAGCCTGCTTTGCTTGCAAATAGTTTTGCTTTACCCAAGAGAAAAAACTTTCCACTTATTGTCTATTCTGTGCCAGCTAGTTAGTGAGTTAGTTAGTTAGTTAGTTAGTTAGTTAGTTGTTAGTGATAGAAGATGTCCTGGATAGTCTTTTTGTCAACTTGACACAAGCTAGCATCATTTGGGAAGGGAGACTTTCAATTGAGAAAAATCTTATCATAAAACTGACCTGAAGGCATTATAGACATGAGTCTGTTAGTCATTTTCTTTGGGGGAGACCAGCTCACGGTGGGTAATATCACCCCTGGCCTTGTGGTTCTAAGTTCTATAAGAAAGCAGGCTGAGCAAGCCAGGGGAAAAAGCCAGTAATCAGCACCTCCACGGCCTCGGCATCAGCTCCTGCCTCCAGGTTCCTGCCTTAAGTTCCTGCCCTGACTTCCTTCAATGATGGGCAGTGATATGGAAGTGTCAACTGAATAAACCCTTTCTTCCCTAAGTGGCTTTTAGTCATCATGTTCACCACAGAAATAGAAACCCAAAAACAGGGGCCCTGTGAGCTTGAAGATAAAGAAATAGAGCGTCAAGGTAGATTCTTTGTGGACCTACATCGGCAGCCCAGGCTATCTTCCTGTATAGCACCTTTCCTTGGCTGGTAGTTGATGGTTAACATCTCTTTCCATACTGAGGGATGCTCCCTGGTGCTGGTGGTATGTGACAACTCTGCTGTGTTTTAGGACCACACCGGCTGTGCTCTTCTGGCAGTGGATAAACCAGTCCTTCAATGCCGTGGTCAACTACACCAACAGAAGCGGTGACGCTCCCCTCACTGTGAAGTAAGGCTGTGGGGCTGACCTGTCCTCCATGAGTCCCTGCTCCTTACATAGCAATGCACCTAAAAACGCAGATGTTGCGGCTCGCTCATGCAACATCTCCCCTCCTCCCTCTCAAATTGTCTGCTGTTGTCCTGCCTTCTCTGACGTCATTTGTGTTATTACTTGTGTGATGATGTCTCTCTTAGACCCCAAGCTCAGGACCCTGCAGAATGCCTACCAGGCAGCCCTCAGCCCTGCCTCTGTTAAATTAACTCCCCTCTGGGCTGCATGAGTCAAAGCCACCCGTCTCGAAACAAAATGAAGGGACTTTGCAGTTGTGTGACCTTTCTAGACGCTTTGCTTTAAAAAGCGCCTCATTTCTGGAGTCCACAGAAAGCAATGACCTTATGAGTGTGTCTCGTGTTTAAGAAGATTGGGTGGGGTTGGAGGTTGCAGACAAGCTGAGATTGAATAAATAAAACTATAGATATCACTTGCAGTGTATTTGGAAGAGAAATAGTTTTCCTGTTTATTTTTGAAAATTGCCTTTGATTCCCAATACTTTGATATCATCAAACAAAGCAAGGGACACGGAAACCTGCCACCCAGTGGTGGTTTTCACAATGAGCAGAACGGTTGGGCTTGGCTGCCCCTTAGAGATAAGCTTGGACTCTTTTTTTATACAGTGAAGTAACATTGTAAGAATGCAGAGTGTCCCTTTGTTTTCTGTGTGCATGTTAATATTTCGAGTAATAATTTTGATTTGTGCAAATGTGCCCCAGACACTTAGTCCAGAGGCTTTCCTGTGTTCGTGGCTCTCCACGCTCTCCCAGCCCTGCTCCTTCCTCACCTTGCCTGTGAGCCTCATCTGCATGTCTGCCTGTTTGGGGTTGTAGCCCAGTTGTAGGACTATGTTTCTTTATCTCCGGATGCTCTCACACTGACAGAGTGACCTCAGATTTCTATCTCCCCAGTTTCTGTCAGGTCCTATGTTCATGATCCCCGATGTGTACCTGCCATTTACACAGTTTCTTTATTCTTTTCAGTGAGCTGGGAACGGCTTATGTTTCTGCAACCACCGGCGCTGTGGCAACGGCCCTTGGACTCAATGCCTTAACCAAGGTACTTTAACTTTATTCCCATGGTAAAGTATCTCAGCCTGTTCTCACCTGTCCCCCTGGGTGCCTCTGTTATTTCTCAGGAGTTCCAGTCACTTAGCTTGCTTGTAGCTGTCTTTAATTTTATCTTCTAGTGGATCAAGGAAGGGTTGTATTAGAAGCATCATCCAGACTGGTCTGTTCCAGGCTCTGAGGATCAACTATTAAATGCCTGTCTCTAAAACGCCCTTCTGAGACTGGAATGGGAGGGGGCAGGGATATGCCTTGAAGAGGTAGAGCTTGCATCTCACATCAAAGTTCTGGTATTTGAGGAGTCCAAAGTCCTTGTGCTTTTAGCACCTGAACTAACCTATCAAAGTATCTGAGATGGATACATTGTCTCTGTATGTCCTTGCCAGAGATACAGAAATACTTCTAAGCCAAGAGTTTGAGGGCCTCTTGGCCTGGCTCTATCCAGCCAGGACTGCTGTGTTTTTCGAAGGACATAGCATTTCAGCCATCCAGGAAAAGTAAGGCAATGCTTCTGGAATTATCTTTTCTGCAGCATGTCTCGCCACTGATAGGACGTTTTGTTCCCTTCGCTGCTGTAGCCGCCGCTAACTGCATTAACATCCCGCTGATGAGACAAAGGTAAGAAAAACAGGTGCAGCGGGCGAGGCTTCGTGCCCAGCAATGGAGTTTAGGAAGGAAATGAATTCTGAGCTCTGCTTTGAAATACTCTGGGGTGAGGATCATATGGGCGAGCCCTTTAGGTTCTGGCTTAGTGAAGTGGGTCGAAAACTGCCTAGAGGCTTAGAATGCATAGCCTTCCTATTTCAAAGGGGTGACTCTAGCCTAGAGCCTCTGCGAAGAGAGACTTCTATATGATCGTGACCAGAGAGAAAAGTCAAGCATTTCTTGAGTTTTCCTTGGAATTTCCTCATGCAGCTTAAGTTGATTTCGGTCTCTTAGAATGGGTAGAAATAAAGGGAGAACAAAGTGAGCATTTTGGACAAAAACCAAAGCAATAATAGGAGTTGGGCTCCCGGTGTTCAGAACCGTAGCTAACGAATATTCAGCAGGGCTATGTTACAATGACTTCAGTGCTTGAGTTCACTCATAAACACTATGTACTGTATCTATTTCTGATTTAGAAAGTTGTTCAAATCTGTACAGGAGCATAGAAATTAACCTCACCTTTGAGCTGCCATATCCACCCCTCAAATCATATCATTATTGAAAAGGTACATCCATCCTTCAGGGAGGGGGTAGAGTACTTGTCTTATTTTTCCCTTCATGTCTATCACTGGAGGCTTGAACCTGTTCATGGTATTTAAAAATAGGCTTATCAGTGCCAAAAAATGACACTTGAGTGGGAAACTGGGTGAAGGAGGCACTTGATCTCTCTCAACAGAGTCCTCCTTCGGGACGCTCCCGAAGGCATCTGTGAACCCCCTTGGTGTGTGTTCTACCCTCCAGGGAGCTCAAGGTTGGGATTCCTGTCACTGATGAAAATGGCATGCGCTTGGGAGAGTCGACCAACGCAGCAAAGCAAGCCATCACGCAGGTGGTCGTCTCCAGGATCCTCATGGCGGCCCCGGGCATGGGTGAGTGAGCTTGGTGGTCCTGCCTTGTAGTTCACACCAAGCTTTTATGTGTCAGAAAATAGAACAGCAAACACAATTCCCCTTTGTGGAAATTATGTTCTGGTGGTGAAACCAGGATTGACCAAGTAAATAAATGTACTACAAATGAGACATCCCTTACCCAAATGCTTGGGGCTTTCAGAAGTGTCCCAGATATAGGATTTGTTTGGGTTTTGGGACATTTACACATATATAACAAGCTATCTTGAAGATAAGGCCCAATGTTAAATTTGAAGTTTATTGATGATTCACATACATCTTGTACATGTGACCTAAAAATAATTCCATGCAATGTTGCTGATGGTTTCATAATATTGTAGGCATGTGTCCCAACTGATGTGTCCTCTGACTTGAGAGTGGCTGACCATTTACTTAGGACATCATTTGGTTCTCGACAAGTTTCTGATTTAGAACTATTTCAGAGATGAGAGCTAAGGGGAGGAGAGTGTAGGAATAGAAGAAGCATGATCGGCAGGCAAGGGGCCAGGTAGACATGGCGAATCAGAGGTAGAGCGGGCATCAACGGTGAGGCGGGAGCTTGCGATTTGTGTGGGAGGAATTCTGCAAAGGCAGGTGAAGCTGGAGGGGAGAGAGAGTTTTTAGAGGCCTCCAAAGACTGGTGTCAGCTCCTGGGGCCAACCCTGGGGCTGGGTACTGGGGCATTCCAAGTTCTACACAATAGAAGACCGTGCACAGTTGTGAACGTGGTAATTATGTGACCATGGTGCTGTGTAAGACTGGGTTAAAGGGGTGCTGCAGGGGTGGGTAGAGACTGTTTGGGAGGCTGTTTCAGCACTACAGGCAGCAAGCAATGGTCACGCTGGGGACAGCTTTTAGAGAATATACGCCTGTCTACTAGTCTGGTATTTATATGATGTGGGGTCAGCATGCACTGAGAGAGCATCTGCGTCATATTAAGACCCTTTGAGAATCTCCTGGCTACCTGGTGGGCTGCTCAGAGGGCTTAGAGAATGTTCTCAGACACTTAGAATCAAATGGCCTGGGAGTGACAGCATTCTCTGCAGGAAAACAAAGGAAGAGAGCCAGGAGTTAAAGTGCTTGAACTTCTTCTCCTGAGCTCCGTGTAAACAGCACTTGGCTATTATGAGATACTCTCACACGAGGCGGGTCTTGTCAGCTGCTGCCTGGTTTGCATGCTGATATTTTGGCTGTTGTCACACGATGCACTGAGCTGGCTAGTTTGAATGAGCAACAAAAGTTGAAGAAAAAGTACAGGAAATAGAACTGAGGAGTTTTTGCAGTTGACTCTGTGTGTGTGTGTGTGTGTGTGTGTGTGTGTGCAGCTCAGAATCCAAAGAGCCAACCAACCTTCCAAAAGGAAAAGACTTGTGGATTGAAGACACTCAGGCTTTCTTGTTATCCCTCAATGATACAGTGTAACCATTGGCACATCATTTATGTTATACTGTGTGCTGTAAGTCACCTAGAGCTGACTGCAGCAGTGAAGGCTGAGAATCCATGTACTTTGTACCTACAAGGAGTCCTGGATCCGTTCCCTGTAGATGCTAAGGAATAAGCAACAGTGCATTTCAGCTAACTAGGGGAGATCGCCTTTGTCTAACCGAACAGAAAAACCCTTCTGTATTCTAGTGGGATGCCAGTGTGGTCTGTGAAGGTATCTAGGAAACTACAGTCCTACAACATACAGAGACTCCATTGAGTCCAAGACCAGCGTGCTTGTCAAAGAGAACGCTATGAGCCCCTAGCACACCTCCAGAGCCCCGATTTCCAGACTTGCTGAAAACAGCACTGTGCCTCAGCTTCCCCTCAGCTCCGGCTCTGCATCTGCCTTGGCTTGAGTCTTTCCTGTTTTCCAGATGCCCTCCTCCCAGAGTCCACCAGCTCAGTGCCCGTGCTGCCGGAAGCTTGGTTATTTTCCACACCGTTTTATCCCCATAGAAACCCCAGTCTCTCTGTGCTATTGACATCTGTGATAGTCATGGGCATGCTGAAATAGCCAACGTGTTGTTAGAGTGATAAAAGCTGCGAGCTAATGAACTGGTGCTGCCTCCCACAGGACAGCCAGGTTAATGTAATGGTCCCTGTTTTATAAATGGGAAAACAGAAAACTGGGGTTCTTAGAAATTGGGTAAGCATTCCAGGGCCCCCCCAGCAGGCAAGGCTCCACAAATGTCCTGAACAGTTTTTAATCTGAGCCAAAGCTGAACCCATCCGGCTGCCTTCCCTGCATGGTAGACACCCAAAGAAAATGACATTTATTTTGCTAACACAAGAAGGGAAAACATTCCTAGTGTCTAGTATTGTGAATTTCAGGCAAAAAGTATTTATTTCTATGTATGTACGTGTTCTGTGTAAGTCACATACGTGCAGTCGTGTGTGCAAAGACTAAAGATTCCCTGGACCTAAAGTTACAGGCAATTTGTGAGTGGCTGGGTGTGGCTGGGGAACCAACCCAGGTCCTCTCGGAGAGCTGCACACATTTTAACCACTTAGCCATCTCTAAGCCTCCATTTCCTTCTTTATTATTATTTCTGTTGGATAAATCTGTGCGGCATGCTGGGATAATTCATCTTGCATCTGATGTGTAACAGTCAGTAAATCTAAAATTAATCATTTAAAGATTGCTCCAGTAGATTTCATTTTGCCAATGTAAAACTAGCCTAAAAGGGACACAGCTTTCTATCAGATTGTTGTAAGAAACTTGGCTGAAAACAGGCAGTAAGGGCAGATTTAAGTGACCCTGTCTTTATTACAGCCATCCCTCCATTTATCATGAACACCTTGGAGAAGAAAGCCTTTTTGAAGGTAAGATGAGTTCTTCTGCTGTCGTTTTGAGTCCTTTTCTTTCTTTTCTTTTCTTTTTTCTTCTGTTTATTTGTTTGTTTGTTCGCTTGTTTGTTTTTTGAGACAGGATTTCTCTACATAGTCCTGGCTGTCCTGGGACTCGCTATGTAGACCAGGCTAGCATTTACCTACAACTGCCTCCCTGGCGCTGGGATCAAAGGTGTGCACAGCTGTGAGTCCTTTCCTGAACTCTTCAGACTTAACACTGAACAGAGAAGTTTGAGTGACTGTGTGTGCGCATACTTACTTACTGGGCCAAGGTTACCTGATGTTGCTGTGGAGAAATTAAGACAGGCTTGGGTTACAGGGGCCTCAGCAAGACTGAGGCTGTGACAACTTTATTGAGCACTGACTTTGTATACCCTTATCAGAAACAGAATAGAGTGACAATTGCCGGGATCAATACAGTTGTAGTTGCCGGCATCCAATGGCGTTTGCAAGCTATGCATACAGATTACACAGATTAATGTCTGAATTGTCCTGTTCTCCTTCCATGCTTCCTTGACTTCTAAGGGAACACACAGAAACACAAGACTTCAGTGCCTGAAGGCACACAGTGCCCCAGGAGCCTCAGACTCTAACCTGAAAAACCTGTGGTGCGGGACTCCCAAGGCAGCTAGGCCAGGCCAACTTTGCGGTTTCCAACGAGTTTCCCTTAGAAAGTTACAAAGTTGCTTCCAAGTGACAGCTTGAAGGTCAGTTTCTCTAGGAAAGTTACAAAGTTGCTTCTGAGAACTTCTCTCCACTCTGCTGACGTGAGGCAGTCCACCCAGTCATCAGCTGCATGCCAAACTGAGTAACACTGGGAAGAAGGCAGGGACTTTGGAATGTGTGAAGTTACACCGGAAATGGAAAGATCTGGAGAGATAGCTTCATGGATCATTGAATTTAGTATTTCTCTTTGGTAGTCATATCTAAAAGTGTATTAATCTGCTGACTGTTTATCCTGAAGGCCTGGAAATATCACACAAGGAACTGTGCATTGTTGTGCACCATCTCTGTGCCTCCAGATTGTGTTTTAGAGGTTCAATGATTAGCCCAGTTGGGATGGCTCTTTCTTACCATGCTGTGTATGGAGATATACTCAGGAGCAGAGGTCCTGGCCCTCCCTGGAGGGGTGGGTGAGCGTGGCAGCTCCCTTGGAGTGGACCATTTGAGTCTTAAAAGCAGAACTGTGAAAACGGGGAAGTAGCATGCACAAAGGGTCAGAAAAGGGATGCTGCCTCAGACCAGGTGCTGCTGGATGAAATCATTTGTATATTCATAGATATATGTGCTCCATTTGGGCACCTGGGAAAAGGAAGTCCAAATGATGGATGCACACTTCATAAACACTTTCTCTGTATAAGCCAAGAAAGTATGTCGTGAAGAGACAGTGTGAGCACCTCACTGGGACCCTGTAAGGGAAAGGCACTCTCAGCTCTGTTCTCAGAACCTCTGGGGACATGGAGAATTAAAACCCCCAAGCTATACTCTCTGAAATATCAAGGTTCTGCCACTCTAACATGGCAATGTGCAAGTGTCAGAGTCACTAGGTACTGACAAAATGTCTCTTAGCTCTTGGAGCATTGTCAGAGGAAATCCTCCTGCTTCTCCGGAAAGCCATGCCCGGGAGGCTGCTGGTGGCCTTAGCCTCAAGTTGACAAAAAGGCAAAAGCAGACGCTCATACTTCGGCAGTGAGCCCATCAGCACAGCAGTGGACCCCTTAGGTCTCAGTTACCTAGGGTCACCCACAATCCAGGAATACTAAGTGGAAAATTCCACAAACCGGCAGTGCATATGTTTTAAATTGTGAACCTTTCTGAATGGTCCTCTGCATCCCACCTAGGGTGGAAATCAGCCTCTTGTGCACGGTGTCCATGCTCTTCACAATATCTTCCTCTTCGGCACTCAGCCACCTCTCTGCTCACGTCAGCTGCCAGGGTTTCATTGTGCTTGCTTCTGAATATCCTTTAATTCTTCAGTAACAGCCCCAAAGAGCAGGTAGTGATCCTGGCACTTAGACTATTTTGTAATAATTCTTATTCTTAGAACTAATAGTTGTGTAATCAGCTACTGCCAATATTGTTATTATTAGCTCAGAATCTCTGATTTATGTTAGATGTGGTCCTTGGAAACCATGTATGAGCAGAAACATGGTATGTGCCGGGCTTGGCACTAGTCAAGGGTCTAGGCAACCACTTGGGGGGTTGGGGAAGGGGAGTTGACATCTAGAACAAAATGACATTGTGTCCTCTCTTGATATTCAACCCACTTCAATAAACTATCATTTTAATAATGATACACAAAAAGATTTTACTAAAGTCTTTTTCTAGTACAAAGTTTAGGAACGGTTCTGATAGTTTATATTAACTAACATAAAACTATAAACTACCGAATGATGACATCATAGGCAGTTTGCCCATCAGAAATCTCCATGGCTTTCAGATAATCTAAAAACAAATCCATGTGCTGTCTTCTGTCAGCCTCTGCTTGAGGTACAGGAACAGATTCTGAGGGAGTGGGGCGGTAGGGGAGCCTCCTGAGGAATCCACACAGCAGACAAGGAGTTACTGTCCTGAGCCAGTCTCTGCCAGCTCTCCATCTGGGAAGGTACCAGATCTTCATCATCTGCACTGAGGATGAATGTTGACCCAATCAGCCTTTTCGATTGCTTGGTCCTATCTTAAGGCATTGGCATAGATAACTTTGACAATAACAGAGAATCAAGAACATTAAATAAAGCTTGCCAAAGGCAAGTGATTCCAGCCTTTAAAGGCAAGGATGGGCCTGGAGACATGGTTTAGTGGTTAAGACTGCTCTTGCCTAGGAATCACATCCTTCTCCCAAGCACCCACATCCTGTAACTCCAACTCCAGGAGACGCAGTGCCCTCTTCTGACCTCCTGGGGCGTCTATATTCATGTACATATACCCATATACAGACGCACACAAACACAATTAAAAATTGTGTGTGAGTGTGTGTGTGTGTGTGTGTGTGTGTGTGCATGGCTAGATTTCTTGACTATTATCATCTCTGTTCATTCTTCTGGCATAAAAGTAACAGCTTTTGCAAGAAAATAGTCAGTGCTAGTCCTTTGATATTCAGGTCATGGGAATCACGATTTTGTGTCACTATGGAAAGTTTGCAGGCTGCCTTCAATAGCGAAATCACTCCCCGTAAGCTTTCTTGGAATCACCCCACTACCAGTTAGTGGCAAACACCTACACTTCAGTTATATGGGGGTCACCCACGATCCAAACGTATTAAATGGGATACTCCACAGGCAGACAATGCATAATACACAGCTTGATGGTGTAGAAGCTAGAAATCTCATCACCTTTAGGAAGGACATTATTCAGAAGAGTCTGACTGCAGCCGCGGACACAGAGCATGCTGGCTGCCGATGTGTATCTGATAGCAGGGCTCATTGCATCCATTCCTGAAAGTTTGCATCTTTTTGATGAAGGGCAAATGGCCAGGGGCCCAGGGATCGGGGAGGGGGGACCTGAGATATAAAGTCAGTTCTTTGGTATTCCAATTCACTCATGCCTTTGAACTCCTGGGGTCTCAGTGTTGGAATGGTTACTATGGTAACTCCAAACTTACCATGGCAGACATTAGACAGAAATGGTTAGTCATATCACACACTTTTCTTGCTGTGATAGACAAAGTTCCTGGATGTATACATCCGGACAGTTCCTTGCATGAAAGATATTAGATGAAATAAGCACTCTGCTCACCAGGGCCACACCATCCATGCTGTCCTACACGTCTACATACTTAAAAAAGACATACATGTCATGGTCATCCCACCTCACTTCTTTAAGTTTTAAAAATGTATTCTTGTGTATGTATATATAGGGGAGGCACACGTGTGGAGGTGTGAGGCCAGCTTTTTGGGGGTTACTTCTCTTTCTATCTTTATGTCGGCTCCTGGGATTGAACTCAGGTTGCCAGGCTTTCACAGCAAGCGTCTTCACCCACTGAGCCATCGCTGCCCTCCAGCCATCTTACTTTGTAGTTTGCAGCATGACTTGTGCCCACACCCTCCTGTAACTTGGAAGTATCCCACTCACTCAATGCTTCCTCAAAAGTCTTCCATCGCAATCCCCAAAGGGGCCCACTGGCTTTGGAATCCTGGTGGCAAGGTAGTTTCAGATGGGGCCAGACAGTTCCAGATCATTCCGTGAGCCTCCGTAGCCACAGAGACTCTGATGGTAGCTGAATTCTTTCTATTTCCAATGGAACACGTTGCTCTGAAATTGTCAAAGCCAAGTGTTCTTGAAAGAACCACGTATACAGAGCACTCCCAAGTTCAAAGTTGATCCCCATATACCGACCACTCCCAAGTTCAAGGGTGAAGTTCTACTTGGGCGTTCTCTTTGCACGTGAGGCTTGTTTGATGGTGTGACCACTGTGCAAACATACAGTAGGGCAGGATGCATCAGCCTTGCTGTTTAGGGCTTAACACGTTTTCTCAACTTTTTTTTTTTTTTTGGAAATGCACATTTTTCTGTGATGACCAAACTCCTCTACCAACGTGAAACCGAATTGAACATTCTCAGCTTTTTAAACAGTTCTCAGGGAACATTCTGCATGACTCATCCTCCCCCACATCTCATCTTTTTCCAAGTGGAAGGCTAGGAAAATAAACCAGCTATGGGCTGGTGACTCATCAGAATCCCTACAGCTAACCAAAAGTTCGCTGCCTAATTACAATGTATCCTTGAGTAGTTGTCTTGAAGGATAGGCCTCAGCCGCCTGGTACTTTCATTGCAAGTAAAACAGCTAGGTTTGGGTCCCTGCTGTCTTAGGACTTTTCATTCTGGATCTTTTATGTTTCCCTAATAACAGACTGCTGTGTGTGCTCGGTAGCTGTTTGGAAGTGTTTGCTAACGGACATGAGTGTGACGTTCCTTACTTATTCATAGAGAGTATTTTGTCTTGGACCCTTTGCTGGATGCCTGTGGTAAGCAGTGTTAGGTAGCAAAATCAAAGAAGTAGAAGTCAGAGAAGCAGGGCATGGACCTTGCTCTCGGGGGAAGAGTAAGGCGCAGGACTAGACACCCCAGCACAGGGTGACTTCAGCTTGGGGCAGCAGACAGTGCAGAGGAGCTGTGGCTGGCATAGGCTCACGGAGGATCAGCTGGTGGCACATGTCCTGTAGAAGCTTACTAAGAAGAGAGTGTGGCTTTACGGGGACTTGTGTATGGTTTGGTCACACAGAGGGAATGGATTCTACCCTCTATACAAATCACCTCTCCACAGAGCATGGCATCTAAATGTAAAAACTCAACTGTAAAAAGAAAATATCATTGAACGACAGTTTGGGCAAAGAGTTCTTTGAATACAAGACCAAAGAGGGGGGCTTAGATTATTTTAAAACATTTTAAAATTCTGTCTTTCAAAAACACAGAGAATAAGAGAGAAGAAACCCAGGAAGTGAGACATAGAGCAAAGAAACTCTTTTTTTGGTAGGAAAATAAACCAAGAATTTTATCAAGAACTTAAAACACCCATTCAAGAAAATAACACAGAGCAGAAATAGGCCAAAGAGTTCAGCGGAAGCCTTGCTACACATACAAATGGCACAGAGAAAATGCGTGGATTTTTTTTCTAAGTCATTGGGGAAATTCAGATTAAGACCACATGAAATACCTGTTGGAACGGCCACAGCTCCAGGTTGACAGTAATAAGTGTTGGTGAGTGTGGGTAGGAACTGGAGCCCTCAGGCTGCTGGTGGCCATGAGAAATAGAGCAGCCACTTCATAAGCTATGCTAGTCACTTATACAAACATCCACTACAGCGCAACCCAGCCACTTCCCAGTGTTTCTCTAAAAGAAATGAAAGTCCAGCCAGGCAGGCGTGGCACACACTTGGAAGGCAGAGGCAGGCGGATTTCTGAGTTCAAGGCCAGCCTGGTCTGTAGAGTGAGTTTCAGGACAGCCAGGGCTACACAGAAACCCTGTCTGGAAAGAGAGAGAAAGCAAATATCCATAAAGGAGAAAGTCTTATTGCAACTTTGTTTATATTGGCTTCCAACTGGAAACAGCCCAAAAGTCAACCGGAAGTGTGTCAACCCATTCCGTGGAATACTTCTTACCTCATCAGTGAAAGGCAATGAATTATTGATGTATGCGGCAGCATGAATAATTTCCAAAGTAACAACACAAAAATGTAGCCACTGTATATAAAACCCTAGATCCAGACCTGGTAGTGTGTACCTGTAATGCCAGCCTTTAGGGAGTAAAGACAGGAAGACCAGGAGTTCAAGGTCATTCTTGGCTCTGTAATGTGTTTGCTTGGGCCAGCCTGGGCTACATGAGACTCTGAAAAAAAAAAAAAGTAAACTCAAACCCTAGGGAATATCAAGATATAGTGAGATTAAAGCTAAAATTTTACCAGGGGATAGAGACCAGGAAAGGAGAGGAATCTCTAAAGGGCTTGGGGAATATGGAAAGGATTTAAGATAATGGATAGATTCGTTATTTTTATTGTGATGACAGCATCGTAACTGTGCTTATAGGTCACAAATTACATTGTACACATTAATTGATTAATGTTGATTGTGTGCCAATAAATTTAATGAAAAAGGACCTATTAGGGGAAAGGAATTGAGACTCATATTAACATCAAGAAACATAGCCATGTCACTGTGTACCCCGAGCCATATCAGCCTGAAGATAATATATCTTCTAAACTTACTTCATCTGAAGTTTTTTATATAATATACCCCCTTTTACAGTCTGTTAAAGACATGTCCTTACCCTGAAGGATTGTGTGTATGCAGGGAAAAGATCGAACATCCTCAGTCCGCTCATTTCTGGGCCTCAGGGCAAATTCTCTCTGAGGAACAGGCAGGATGAGAGAGTGGAGACAGAGGCAGGATGAGGGCCGATGACAGATTGTTTCGCCAGCAAGTCAGAATTTTCCAGTGTCCTTGTCACTATGAAGAACCCTCAACCTAAGCTAGCCTTCCGTTTGTGTGCATCTATCCTGAGGTGACACCCAAGTGCACTCTTTTGGATCAGTCTGGCTCTGTTTACTTAGGCAGACGAGAAGCCACTAGAGATGATGGCCTGGTCTTACAGGATCAGGTTTTTCCACACTCAACAGTTAAACCTGCTGTCCCATCCCTATGGCTGGGTGCCATCCTCGGAGTCTCATGTCCAGAAGGATCTTGTGAGAATTTATCAACTCCCTGTGAAAATCCCTCATTAAACAGCCAGTTATTTGCATAGAGGTAGGAGGACCATATGTGTTGAAATCATATAGCCCAGTGACCTGAATTTAGAATGGGTGCTAGTAAGTACCCAGACAGCCTGGCCCCAGGATGCATTTCTCAAAATGTACCCTGTCTTTAAGTGACACGTGACAGTAGTTTGCTTTTGCAATCTTTTGGGTTAGGCTCCTCAGCATAGCCTATGTGGGTTGGTTTTGTTTTGATGACTTTTTCCCCTTCCTCTTCCTTCCTTCTTTTCCTCCGTCCATGTTGGCCTTCCTGATGATCCTTTTCACCAAAGGCGTCTCCTTGGCACGAGGGTATGCCTCCTATGCATGTATCTTGCAACAACTGCGTGACTCAGAACTGGGTTACATCCCAGCCAACTCACGGCTCTTGCAGAAATGTCTGTGGGTTATCTCACTTAGATAACCCTGTATCTTATTGCACTTTGTGTTGTATGTTTTCCTCTTTTAAAAACTAAAGCTCTAACAGTGTTTATTTTCTCAAATACCAACCTACACCCTCATTGCCCAGCAACGATAGTTAATTCCCGAAATAGTTTTAACCTACTGACAGCGAAGTCCAAGAAGGAATGTGCAAGCGTGTGCACTGTGGCGCCTACCAGGCACTTCTCACACTTGCTCACTGCCGCGCCCGGCTTGTCTGCATCCTCACCCTTAGGGGGACTGCTATTTTGCATCCTAACAAACCCTGAGATCTGCCTGCTTTCTTCACAGTTAGTCAGTGGTGGTGGGGGAGAGATTTGGGGCAAGTTCATGTCTCTTCAGGCTTGTATGTTGGGCTCCTCTGCCTCCTGAGCAGCAGGTGAACCATAAGTGCTAGCCAGCTGGTCCCCTACCTCATGCACAAAGACAAATAACCCTTGGGGGTGTGGTGGCTGCTGCCTGGTGTCCATGAAGTCACTGTTGCCCTGGGTCTCACTAATCCCATGGCTACCATCGGGTCTGCTACCCTGTGGGTGCTTGTTTGTCAGCAGAGGACACTGCCTTAAAGAAGCACATGAGAAGTATTCACGCGTGTGTCTTTCTCAACACAGAGGTTCCCGTGGATGAGTGCACCGATTCAAGTCACGCTGGTTGGCTTTTGGTAAGTGGAAACTAACCTTTTAAAAAATTGACTACTACTTTTATTGTTGTACAAGCATGTATTCAATGTGTGTGTGTGTGTGTGTGTGTGTGTGTGTGTAGTGTAATGTAGTGTATATAATCATGATAGCCAACACAGAAATTACACATATATAATTATTTTTAATGCCTATGGAAGGTTGGGTGATAGGAGAGAAAACTTTTGAAAATGACACCAACCCCAAGTGCCTAGAATGTGTGGCTCCAATAATAAGAAAGACGGAAGCTGTCTGTATGGGAGCCTATATGTTTGGCTGTTTAGGTATTCTCCTGTCAGCTCCAGCTAACCCTACGGCTTTGATACTTTTGCTTGTCATCTTGGTGATTGGACAGTCCACATTTGTAAGGCAATCTTGTGCTCTAAAGAAGGGAAAGAGGTTATTGTTAAAATACGTATAGGGAGAAAGGGAAGCCGGAAGTGACCCCTTCAGCCTTCTGACCTTCCATCTTGTTTTGTTTTTTAAGTTTGGTGTTCGCCACCCCCCTGTGCTGTGCTCTGTTTCCTCAGAAGAGGTAAGTGCTGATTTTTTCTTTAAGAATTCTTGTCAATTTTGATTCTAAAAACAAGCTGGGGACACAGGTGCAGTTATTTGATTTCAGTGGTAAGAAATTGGGACTCTAAAGGGCCCAGGCAGACCATGCCTCTAGGAAAAAAAAAAAAAAAAAGAGGCTAGAGGGCTAGCTCTGGTCTGTGGGGCCTCAAGACCGCCTGCCCAGGTCCTGTCTGCCCCCTACTGTCAGAACATTTGGGAACCTTCTAGCCTTTGTGAGACCCGGGCTACCTCCTGTGTGGTTTCGCTTCTACAACCCTTAGCAAGACTTGTTTCATTGAAGCCACAGGCAAGCATATCTGTCTCCTTCATCCACCAGTGTGGAGCCCCTGACCATAGCTCTGAACTTCACTTGGGCAGCTGTCTACAGTCCTGGTGCCGTGGCCATCCAGGACTGTGAATGTCCTTGCCATGTGCTCTTTCCAGCAATGAGACATTTTCATCTAGAAATAAGAGGTAAACAGGCTCAGCAATTGGCTTCTCACGGTTCTTCATGATTGACAACTGTTTTTCGGAAGAGAGCAGGATGCTTGTTTTTGTAGCCAGATGCGACCTTTCTACTGTGTGCCATGCACCAGCCCTGGGTCTCTGAAGCTGTGCCCTCTCCCTGCTCTTCCTAGCTCAGGGCTCCCATGCTTGTCTGTGTGTTAACCTTCTTCCTTCTCCCTTGCCCCAGTTCCATGTCTGTGACGAGCTTGGAGGAGGAGTTGCAAGCCAGCATCCAAAGGAACCATCCTGAAATACGGCGTGTGTACTTTAACAAGGGCCTGTGAAGCCAAGATCAAGCAAGCACCAGAGGCTGGAGCCATCTGGGAGCCTCGCAAAGCCACAGCAGTGAGGAAACACGTGTGCCGGGGCACTCCCAGCTACAAAAGCCTCCGCAAGATCCGCGCTAGAGTCAAGCTGCCGGTCAGGAGCCTGACATTTGAATCGTGTTGTAATGTACAAAAAAATACCCTTCTGATAGATTTTAATAACTCTGTTTTCCAAAGCCCTCACCTTGAGCTTTCAACAGCACTGATAGGCATAGCCTAGATGCTCCAGTTACACAGTAAACATTGGCTATCAATCATTGGAAAGGTTACCTGTTCAGCTACCAGATTCCGTTTCTACTTCTCTCCCACAGAGGTCTCAGCAATGAATTGGGAAAACACAAAAGGTCTAAGACTAAATATCCAAATTTAAATACTAAGGAAACGTTGTCTCCAGTTTGTCAATGGACCAGTCCGAAGTAGAACCTCAATTTAAAAAAGAATGGAAGGTTCAGAGCATCGACACTCCACACACCTCCCTGAAGTCAGCCACAGACGGGGGGAGGATGCTCTCCCTACAGTCCTGCATTCTCTTGGTTGACGTTTCAATTTGTTTTGTGTTCTTAAAATATTAATCTTACCTCACAGGTACCTTAATCATGAATTCCCATCAAATAATGAAGTGAAATGCACAAATGCCAGGTATTAGGACTATATTCAGTGCCAGTACAATATGACATTGACTGGGTGATTGGTTTATTCAGAAGTGAAACCATAGTGCCCCCCCCCCCTTTTTTTGTCATCCTTGTAGAATTATTGGACTTTCAGGAAGATACAGAGAAAACTGTTTGAAGACCATGAAAGCTGTGTGGCATGTCCACATCTCTATAGTGATTTTTACATGTGATATATTCAGCATAGCTGAGGTGGCTTTGGAAGTCTATGACTGTTCATGTCCTAGACAAGCCACTTGCTACACTGAGTGAAAAATCACTGTTCATTCAGAGATTTGTACGTGAGAAAACAAGAACAACAAAATAGAGACTATCCAGTTTCTATAGAAATGTTTTCCCAATAATGTTTCCAGATCGAATTTTCTCATAAAGGAAAAACGGTGTGCCTTGTGTCTGTGCTTCTCCTCTCTCTGAAAGGAAGGATGGATCTGAAGCTCTCCGCCCTCCCCCATGCCGCTGGCATCTTCTGTCGAGCTGACTGCCAAGCCACCTGAAACGCAGTGGCTCCCTGTGACACTCTGGCCTTGGGTGAGCCCCGCTACCTTCAGTGCTTCTGTTTAGACGGTGGTGAGAGCCTGGCGTTCAAGGCAGAGTCCACGGGTGCTTAAAGGACACATTCAGAAGAAGCCGCGAGGGCCGCGAGGTCTGCCCACCCAGCCGATCTCAGAGCCCTTGCCCCAGTGCGTGCGTAGCTCTAAGAACAGGAAGTAGCTGGGTGTAAAATGGACCAACACACCAAGTGTCAGCCCAGGTAGCAAGAAATGCGCAGTACACATGGAGCCCGGCTCCTTTAAATTTGTTTTGTGAAATTTCAGCCTCTTAATGCTTTTGTATAGGAATACTTACTGTGTGGTTTAATCATGACATATATATATTTAAAAAAATGAACAAATGAATGAAAATTGGCAATCTTTGCTGCTCTTCTAAAAGTACTTTTTTTTTCCTGAAGAAAAAAAGCCACATGAAGTGCAATAAAGTTGTGCGGTGACGTGTTGATATTTCTCTGATGTGAGATAGAATTGTGTGTGACTGGCTAGCAGCTATCAGTATTAGGGAGGTCTCTTGCCAATATCAGAGTCAGTGTGTCATTTCAGTTTAACTGGATGAATTGTCAAATAAATGCAGAATGAAAACAAACTGTCTCTTACTTGTCTGTGAAGTGTGGGGCTTGAGTGTTCTGACCTCTTCTGCCTTCATCCGGGTATCACAAAAACCCAGTTGTAGCATCTCCTGTTGCTATCTGTCCCTTAACAAATAGTGTTTTTCTGCTTTGGGTTTCTGGTCTTCCATCCCCTTGAACCTCACAGGAGCGGTATGGTTCCCCTCTCTCCTCAGAGTGCTCAGAGACACCCAAAGGAGACCTGAAGCAGTTCTCTGAAGAGTAGGGTATTGTCTAGTGTATGCATACTAGTGGGAAAATATCATTGATAACTTAGACATAAGTGTAACAGTGATAACTGGCAATAAGGAGGCATGAGCTATAACAGTGCTATAATATGTTATTTAAAATGCATGGATTGTTTATTTCTGGACTTTTCCATGTAATCTCTTTTGGATCATGGCGGATAATGAGGAAAAACAGAAAAAAACAAATTTACAAAGAGCCTGCTGTTGGCGAGGGCCACGCCCCCAGCCTCACACAGTGTAAGCTGGAAGCATTGGCTGTAAACCGATTGGCTCCAGACCTCTGTGAGGCTGAGGTCAGTTTACTCACCCGTCAGATTCCACCCCGGGACTGGCCTTTCAAACAGAGAAACATCCTGATTTGCAATTGGGAAGTGATTCATTGATGGACTTGAGTACTTTAATTTTTATTTTCTCTTAAATTTATTGTGATAGCTTGAATAAGAATGACACCAAAGGCTCGCGTGCTTAGTCAGTAGGGGGTGACACTACTTGAGAAGGAAATGGAGGTGTGGCCTTGTTGGAGGAAGTCTGTCACTGGGGATGGGGTCTGAGGTGTCAAAAGCCCATGCCAGACCCAGCCTCCCCGCTCCCTCCTTCCCTCCTCCCTCCCTCTCTCCTCCCTCCCCCTCTCCCTCCCTTCCTGCTTGTTTGGATCCAGATACAGCACTCAGGGTCTCCTCCAGCACCATGTCTGCCTGTGTACCACCAGGCTCTCCGCCGTGATGGTGATGGACTGAACCTCTGGAACTGTAAGCCAGCCCAATTAAAAGTTGCATGGTCGTAGTGTCTCTTCCTAGCAATAGAACACTGACTAACACATGTATGTGTTGTGTGGGTGCGTGCACATATATGTCACGGTGTCTGGGGACCAGTTGTCATGCTCCACCTTGTGAGTCCTGGGGGTCAAGTGTGAGTCATCACCGCACGCAGCAGGCACCTACTACCGAGGCGCCTGACAGTCCCCGAGCTGAGTGCTTTGAACTCTTAGCTCACATCTCTGCGCTGATTTCACTGCTGTATCTACTCTCACCTTATGTGCTATACTCCAGAGCGTGGCTCTAAGAGTTGGATAAAGGTGGGCGTGTCCACTTCTCAACAGGTCACATCCAATCTCTAAAAGGAATGCCCGAGGCCAATCAGCGAGTCGAAAGGGTTGCTTGGCTACTGGATTTAACAGATCCAGTCTGTGCTTAGAAGGGCCCACTGTTCTCAGGCCTCTGGTAGAGGTGCCGGCTGGCAGTGGTGGGCGAAGACTGCGAAACTGACCAGGAAGTGCAGAGAAAAGGACAGAAGGCCCCTTGGTTTCTTTCAGTAGCATGTCCCCAGTGATCCAAAGGCCTCCCAACTAGACACCATGCTTTATAGATTCCATTACCTCCCAGCGGTGCCACCTGAGAGCCCTACCTTGACAGATGGACCACTGAGGACTGTGTCAAACCCAAACTGGTGCTGTGAACGATGCGAGTGTCTGGTTGGTTGTGTATGTGCTACGTGTCTCTATGTGTGTTTATGTGTTGATTATTAGAGAAAGGAACTGGTACTGCCCCTTAGAGTAGCTGTAAATATTGACGCTAACCCCCCCATGCAGACGTTACCATGGTTCCTGGCACATAGTAAACATTGAGTGACTGGTTTTCGACTGAGTATTTGCTGGAGGAGCACAGGCTATGTATTCTAGATGCCCGTATATCTTTCCAGGTAAGAATTTTCAGAACCTTGAAAACTTCATCTGAGATAACTAAACATATCAGGTTAAAACGCTCAGTAGAGATGGATGCCTGGCTACATCCCTTCCTGACTAACAATCAAGGTCTGCCACTTTGAGAGTGAGGAGGGCACTCTGCCCCCAGGAGGGAAACTGAGGCCTGCTGTCATGCGGTGCTTTTCAAGGCCGTCTTGGTCACTTGAAACTATACCAGAAGCCCAGATCTGTTGCCCAATCTACAGCTCCCCATAGAGCACAGACAGCCAGAATTAGTCTTTTCTGTGTTCAGAATTTTACTAAATGCTAAAGGAAATAGTATCCTCATGGTAGTGATGGACGTGAATAGTCATTTAAATCTACACAAAGTGTAGTGCCTAACACAACACAACCTTGTTAGAGTTATACATACTTTTTTTCCCTCCAATTATTTATTCATTTTACATCCCGATTGCTGATCGTCCTCTCATACAATCTACCCCCTCCCCTTCTCCTCGGAGAGGGTTGCCCCCCCACCCACTCCCACCCCACCCCCCACCCACCCCCACCCCCACCCCACCCCCGTATTCCTCCACCCTGGCTCCTCAAGTCTCTGCAGGGCTAGGTGCATCCTTTCCCACTGAGGCCAGACAACACAGCCCAGATAGAAGAATGGATTCCACAGACAGGCAAGAGCTTTAGGGACAGCCCCTGCTCCAGCTGTTGAGGGACCTCTATGAGGACAGAGCTGCACATCTGCTACATCTGTGCTGGAGACCTCCGTCCAAGCCATGGATGCTCTTTGGTTGGTGGCTCAGTCTCTGAGAGCCCCCAAGGGTCCAGGTTAGTTGACTCTGTAGGTCTTCCTGTGGAGTTCCTATCCCCTTCGGGGCCCTCAATCTTTCCCCTAACTTCTATTTTTCTAAAGATGTTTATGTGTATGAGTACACTGTAGCTGTACAGATGGTTGTGAACCATCATGTGGTTGCTGGGACTTGAACTCAGGACCTCTGCTTGCTCCGGCCTTGCTTGCTCTAGTCCAAAGACTTATTTATTTATTATATGTAAGTGCACTGTAGCTGTCTTCAGACACCCCAGAAGAGGGCATCAGATGTCATTACAGATGGTTGTGAGCTACCATGTGGTTGCTAGAATTTGAACTCGGGACCTCTGGAAGAGTAGTCAGTGCTCTTAACTGCTGCGCCATCTCTCCAGCCCCTTCCCCCAACTCTTCTATAAGAGTCTCCCAGCTCTGTCCAGTGTTAGATTGAGGGTCTCTGCATCTGTTTCAGTTAGCTACTAAATGAAGCCTCTCAGGGGACAGTTGTGCTAGGCTCCTGTCTGCAAGCATAATCACAGTTTGAAAGTCCTAGCAACAGCCACATTGCTGCTGTTCCAGTGGTCAGTTGGCTGCTTTAGGTGAATCTGAAGTTGCATTTGATCCTCTGTGATTCTGAGTATTTAATAATCACAAGCTTCCCTAAGGCACCAGGGGCCATTGTCGACCTGCTTGGGACATAATCAGCACGCTTACAAAGATGGGAATCTACTGGTTTGCCCATTGGCGTGTATCTATCACCCAGAATAACTGGTAACGACCAAGCACCTTTGCGGCCACTGGGCTCAAGCTGAGCTCTTGGCAGAAGTGTCCTCATGTCCTGTCCAGATAAAGGAATCTTCCATATAACGGGGAAGTTGTAATCCAGGTGAAAAAAGAAAATGAAATGCCCACTTTTTCTGGGAACAGAGCTGAGAAGGAATGTATTGTCTCTGGGGGTCTGGGGCAGGGAGAATAGTGACCAACAGGTCAGTCCACAGCCAGCCTCTTCTGGAGGGCGGTAGAACTAGACGCTATCGGCCTGGTCTCCTTAACTCTGGAGCACATACATCCTTTCTCAGAAGATGTGAGACTCTGAGAGGTGGCTTGGCATGTCTGGTGACACTCGGTCGCCAAGCCTCTATTTCCACCCATATCTGCCCAACTTGGAAGTGCTCATCTGTAGTTCCAACGTAACTGTCCATGATGCAGCGCTCTACCATCTCATGGTAACTCCCCATAGTTACAATGTAACTGTCTACCATCTCTACAGTAAATCCCCCCAAAGGTTCCTCTGGGCATTGTCTCCATTAAAAGTAAGAAGTGTCATAAAGAAGCGTTAACAATGACAACAAAAGTCATGAAGCAAGAAAAGGTCCCAAGGATGGGAGATGGCTCAGTCAGTAAGGTTCCTGCCATACAAGCAGGAGGACCTGAGTTCTGATCCCAGGTCCTATGTAAAAAGCCAGGGGAGGTAGGCCATGCCTATAACCCCAGGGCAGAGAGCTGGAGCTGGTCCTTGAACTCATTGGCTGACCATCCTAGCCTTCTTGGTGAAGTTTAGGCTCAGTGAGAGAGACGCTCTTTCAAAGAAAAAGAAGGTGAAGAGCAGCCAAGCAAAGATACTTGAAGTCTACTGCTGGCCTCCATATGCATGCACAAGCATACATGTGCATGCACACATGTATACACTACACAGTAACAAGTATGTATAACATGCCAGAGAGAGAGAGAGAGAGAGAGAGAGAGAGAGAGAGAGAGAACCACAGACCTTACCCAAAACACTCAAAAGACCATGACAGGGTCTGTTCAGACAGATGTGCATACTTGATAATAACACAGTCTGAACTCACACCCAGTCAAAGCCGAAGCTGAGCCTCTCCATGTCCCAGCATAGGATCAGTGGTTGTCCCCGAGCACAGTGTGGTTCCTGGAACAGTGTTATATCCCTGGAGACTGAGAACTGCCCATTCCCATGCCCGCCCTATACTTATGGATCAGAAACTGTAGATAGACCCAGCCAGCTTTCACACACACCCTGAGTGGTTCTGAAAGATGCAGACCTGAGAAACACTGGCTGGGAGAATTCAGGCTGTGGCTGGACTCTCCTGGCTTGGATTCAGCTCTGTTCCTTTAATTGAGGCAGGCGGGGCTCTTTAAACCACAGTTCCTGCAGCTGTAATGCGAAGACAGCACTTCCTTCCCTGGGTGGTAGAGGATTCACGTAGCATGTAGCCTGGCTTCCTTCCCTGCGTGGTAATGAGGGTTCACCGAGCATGCTGCCTGTCATGGTGCGTGCTCAATACTCAGAGTTCCTCGGCGTTTTGTCTGCGGCCCTACTGGAAACTGGGCATGCCCGACGGCAGAGTCCAAGTTTGACAATATCTGTCAAAATTTACAAAACTTGCATGCCTCCTTTTTAGCCACTTCAGGTCTACATTATCAATCCCACAGAGATATGCCCTCTGGCTTCTTCCATGCAAGCTGTGTGAACTAAGTATGTTGGGGAAGGGGGAAGGGGCTGGGGGGAGGGAGAGGTTGGAGGATGTTCCCAGAGGGTGGTGAGGTATGTTCTAGCAAAAACTAATAGGCATGTACTGTTATAGGAATAATCAAAGACATCAGAACACGAGTCCTTTAGCATTTTTTAAAGTCTTGCAAAATAGACATACAAGTACACTGCAGTTGACTGTCACAGTGTAAACTAAGCTGGGAAGAAGAAAGGCTGCCACGGGGCACTAAGACTGACCGTAGCCTGAGGTTTATTTTTCCCCCTCTTTTCTGTTTCTTGGACTCAGGACATGTTTGTTGATATTGAAAAATAACTCTAAGCCGGGCGTGGTGGCGCACGCCTGTAATCCCAGCACTTGGGAGGCAGAGGCAGGTGGATTTCTGAGTTCGAGGCCAGCCTGGTCTACAGAGTGAGTTCCAGGACAGCCAGGGTTATACAGAGAAACCCTGTCTCAAAAAACAAAAAACAAAAAACAAAGAAAGAAAGAAAGAAAGAAAGAAAGAAAGAAAGAAAGAAAGAAAGAAAGAAAGAAAGAAAAATAACTCTATAATAGACCACAGTAGTACTGAGTAATTTTGCACTCAGAAGGCAGAGACTTATGGATCTCTGTAAATCTGAGGTTGAAGAGATATGTCATAAAGCCATGAAGACCCGAGTTTCAATCCCCAGTGTCTGCAGAAAAAAAAAAAAAAAAACTGGGCATAAAAACTGGTGATCACTTGTAACCCCGAACTGGAAAGACACAGACCGGCTGGCTGATCTCTTGGGGCTCACTGGCAGGCAGCCTGGCCTAATAGGTGAGCCTCAGGCCAACGAGAGACAACTGTCTCTCCTTGTCAGGCCTGAGCCAGAATGGCAGTACTGTGAGGCGACACCAGAGAGCAGCATTGCCTGCAAGATCTCAAGACTGGTGCTAGCCGCTTCCCGGAGCTGTCTGTCTGCTGGTGGCTAGAGGCAGCAGGCTAGCCCCAAGCATGGACCCTCAAATTTCCAGGCCTGGCAAGCAGGTGGTTCTAGAGGATTGGAAAAAAGACATTCCTCCAGCAGAAAGCTATCACAGTGGTTTGGAGTCCATGGGCAGGATGGACTGCTCTCACTGTGCATTTCTTTAGAGTTGCAAAAGGGGATCTAGGTGGAAATAAGAGAAAGGCATGGCCATGCCCTGGACTAAGGTGGGCCAAGCCCTGCCCTTGACCTCTGTGTCTCCAGAGCTGATGGTATTCCAGGAGCTCAGAAAATGAGCACTGAACTTTTTGTGGAAGGGGACAGAGAGCCGGTGTGCCTCCCAGCCAGCCTGGGATGTCACTAATGGACCATCCTTAATGGGAGCAGAAATCCCAGGAAGGGAAAGCTGCTTGCAGGGGAAGGCAGCATTGTGCAGAGACCCAGGGAGCAGAGCACCACGCAGCGGCTTTGGAAAGAGTGCACGGACCCCCATCCTGGGAGCTCCGAGCACGTGAGACAGCATGGCTTCAGCCTAGCCCTGGGCTACCTTCATAGTCTGGAGCTGCTTCTGTGATATGAGACACAACAGTTTGGCTCTTTGAGCCTCTTTCCTCATGTGGGCCAATCCATTCCACTGGGCAGTCTGAACATAAGGATTCCCAGGGAACCCTGGGCCTGTTTGTATCACCCAGTCCCTTGTCCTTTTCCTCTATAATAACATCCAAATGGAAAAGCTCTCATGCTACTCCCGGTAGCTTCAGGTGGTCCTGGAGAGCTGTCCAGGTGCTTTGAGGGCCGGGCGCACAGATCCGACCAGGCTGATAGCAGTCACGAGCCAGGCTCTGTTCTCTCCCCTTTTCTGGTAGACTGTGCACAACTCTGATAATGAAAATGCTGACTACAGAAGCAGCAACTCTGACAAAGATGGTAATATGAGAGAACAGCCTTTTGAAACTAAAAATAGAGAGGAAAATACCAGTTCTATTGAAATAAGAGCGGGCCCAGCCCCATGGTACAAACTCTGAATAATAATCTCAGACGAGAAAGGAAAGACTGGGAATCCACAGAGAGGAGCCCTGTGGGGTGAGGAAGGGTGGGAAGTTTGAAGGGCAGTCGGTGGGTGAGGACAGAGAAGGCGGCACAGGCCAGAAAACATCAAAGAAGGTGGTGCTGGTGCTGGTGGTGGGACCTGGTCGTGGTGGTAATGGAGGAGGAGGAGGAGGAGAAGGTGGGCAGAGAGGAGGAGGGGGAGAGATGGCGGAGGGGGAGGAGAATGGAGAGGAGGATAGAGAGAGGAGGAGGATGGAGAAGAGGGGGGCGAGGAGGACGGAGAGGAGGGGGCAGGGAAGCGAAGCTCCTACTTGAAATAGGGCTGCTACAGAGGAGAAGGCAGTGTGCTGTGAACTTAGCATGAGAAACAAAGGAATCCCCAGGTGCTTAGGAAGACCCTCCCAGCAAAGACTTGAGGAGGCAGGTCTGAATCCATCCCAAAACATAGCCAGAGGTGTGGGGGGGGGGGAGGGTCTGGAGGGACAAAGACAGAGTGACAGCAATGGGACATTATCTAAAGCTGATCGATCCTTAGAGTGCTCAGTGTTTGAGTACGTAGGCAGCACACTTTTTTATCCCAAATTTTATTCCAAGTTCGCTTGAGAGGGAATTAAAGGGGTCTTGTCCTCTCTCAGTGAGCGCTTGGGCTGGGAACTGGAATTTTAAGCACTAGGAGCCTATTTTAAGATGCATCTCTGGCTGAGAACTTCTAGTAACAGGAACGCACCAGAAATCTTTCAGTGATTCTGGCAATGCTAGGAAGCAGATTAAGGCCCACACAGTAGTTGTACTCTGTCCAGCTCCAGCACTGTGCAGAGCTCACTGACATGTGTTCTCTCTCTCACGAGAGTCTCGCCCATCAATGAGCCCCATTTTGCAGGAAGTCAGCTTATTCCTCCCTAGAGAACACTTCATTTCATCCCTCATGAGTCCCGTGAATGACTGTAGAAATCGCCACCTCACAGGTGAAAGACCCACCAGCCACCATGACACAGAGAAAGCTCTGAGCAGGGTAGCCTGCCCAATATCCTGGTGCCTGCCACCATCACCTCCTTTCAGGCCCTGCCCTCAGCCTACCAGTGTCCAGATGGACAGGGCCAGTCTCTGTTCACATGTTAACAATCAAGAGGTCCCAAAGCTGCCTGAGGCAGCTGTCCCTAAGGCCACACCTCATCATCAGCTGCACAGATACACTTTAGAGAGGATTTCAGATAATCGGGGTCGGCTGCTTGAAATATCAGGTGCTGTCTGGAGCCCCACCGTGGGTTCTATTCTGGCTGTGCACCTGCTCTTTGGTCTTCGGTGGACTTCGGTGTAAGGTTTTAGAAAAGTATCTTTTCTCCTTGTAAGGTGCTTATTCTGCTACATTGACATTCCCTGCAATTCCCTGTCTACTGCTGCACAACAAACCATTACAATCACTTCCTTCAAGAAGCTTCTACTGATCCTATAGCTGGCTGGGCTTTGCCTCTCCTGGTCTCACCGGGACTCACGCGAGGAGCTGCATGTGGTTGCTGGGAAGTCAGACATGGCTTCAGTCATGCGCATGCCTGGTAGCCAGATTAGGGTGTTGGCTAGGGTACCTCCATGTTCGCCCATGTAGCCTCTCACCATCCATAAGGCTAGACCTCATCATTCCAAGCACTCACCACGCTCCTGATTGTATATGTCCAAAGGAAACCACTCTTGCAGCTGAACCCAGAATGATTGAGAGAAGAATCTGGGAGCTTGCTTTTTTTGAGACAGGCTCTCACTATGTCACCCAGGAGCCTTAGTCATGTTTAGAAATGCCATTGGCATGTGCTAATGACCTGTTCCAGGACCCCCTGCCCAGAGGTTCCTATAGTATCTCTTACTGTTCAGAACCCCAGTTTCTTCTGCACCTCGTGATCCTGGTTTCCTGACTTGTGGATCACTATTGTCCAGAAATTCTCTCTGGCTCACCACCACCTTGCCTCCATGGTACATCACACCTACTGAAAGACCCCCGAATCGGGGAGACCCTCGCTCAAGTCTCGGGATGAGGCGACACCCCAGAAATTCATGAGAGACTGTCTTGCTGCAATCACATGAAGTTTATTCAGGGGAGACCAGTGCACTGGGGCCGAGCTCGTAACCCACGCAGGGGCAGAGGAGTTCGACCCTGAACAACTAAAGTCAGGGATTTTTAAAGGGGGGTTTTTTAAAGGGGGAAATCGCCGGGCAGTGGTGGCACACACCTTTAATCCCAGCACTTGGGAGGCAGAGGCAGGCAGATTTCTGAGTTCGAGGCCAGCCTGGTCTACAGAGTGAGTTCCAGGACAGCCGGAACGACACAGAGAAACCCTGTCTCAAAAAAAAAAAAGAAAAGAAAAGAAAAAAGAAAAAAAGGGGGGAGGAAATCATAAGGCAGGGGGCGGAGGACAAAAAATCACGAGGTAAGGGGTGGAGGGTAAAGAAAATCACAAGGCGCGATGGGTGGAGGGTCACAAGGCAAGGGGTGGAGGACTTGATTATGCATGGAATGGGGACTACAAGGAAGTCAGGCAACAGTTTATGCCTCAAGGAAGGTTTAGATTTTATCTCAAACAGCTACCCTGGGGACAATGTATAGTTGAACATTAAGCAGAGCACTGGGTGGGTCAAGACTGGGTTCCTGGAACAGGGTGTGCTACTTTTCTCAAGCCAAAAGCAGAAAGACAAGTTACTTTGTGCTGAGCTGAAAGCAGAAAAACAATTTACTCTGTGCTAAGCTTGGTTGCTAGGGGTCTAAAAACATTGAGTTAGGGTCTCTCACTACTTAACAAAGCAATGGGGCCTATGGCCTTCCCAGCCACAAGGTTTTATCTTATAGCACTAATCCTGAGTTTCTTTCTATAGAGTGGATCTTACATTAAACAAGAAAGCAGTTGGTTACAGCCATAACAGTTGTGCCACTACTGCACCAGTCAGGCACATCTTGCCCTGCATGTTGGTAATGCAGCAGACAGGGTTCATAATTGAGAAGGATGGTCAATGCCAACTCTTCCCCAGCAGACTTAAGGGTACCTTGTAGCACTACACTAACCTTATCAGTAGGGACTTAGCACCCAACACCATTGGCCTGTGTGAGGAGAGGGGATCTCCCTGGCTAACAAATTATAAAGAGGAAGCCCATCCCTGGTGCTGAAACTTTTACCAAACAGTCCCTATGGCTCCTGGGTATGTCTCCCCTCACCCCACCCCTACTTACATGTGGTTCTTTCCTTCCAGCTCTTCAATCACTATATGTCTAGATGTCTAGATGCTGTTCTAAGTCTATAAAACATTCAAGGGATAGCATTATATAATAAAAGTTTTGTTCAGAGGATGGGCAAGGTCTCTGATGGCCCACTGGCAGTCACTTCGTAGTTTCTCTGCTCGGGAGAAGATGTTTCTCTTTGGGGAGAATGGTTACACAACACTCCACTCTAAAGTCAAGGCCTGGCGAAGACTAGATTCCAAAGCACAAACGCTTTTACAACTCTTTACCCTACTCTTGAAGTATCTAGTCATCCATTTGTTTGAGTTATCCTGTGTATGGTTCTGCTTCTAGATGCTCAGGGTCCAGAAAAACACAGGCACACAATGACACAATCATATAAACCACATTATCACATCACATACCTCGAGTGTATTCAATCTTTGCGTGTGCTTTTTGCACTGTACTTTTGCAGAGATGGGGATTAGACTCAGGGCTCATGCCTCAACTAGACTTTTTTTTAAAGCTGACTTGAGCTTTGGGCCAATACTTACAGGACTCTATACATTGCTGAACTATGAATCAGCATTTTGAACCTACCTCCAATCTAAGTTCTGGTTTTGGCATCAGCTGAGTGACTGACTATCGAGGCAAGTCTCATGCTGCTCCCCTGTAAAACAAAATAGTCAGAGCAAGAGCCCACCTTGCACAGCTGTGGGGAGGAGAAGATGATTATTACATGAAGACAGCCTGGCACTGTGCCTGGCACACAGGAAGTAATGGGTAAGCGTGTGAGCCATGGCTTCTTTTTTCAAACAAAGCTTCGTCTGGCCCCAAATGATAAAGTTGGTGTTAATGAAAGGTTGGTTGGCTTTGCTTTCAGCTTGGGCAGGAACAATAATCGAAAAAAGTATTTCCCCAGGGAATATGGACCAGGTTTTAAAGAAAACAACGGAGAGGATGGGGAAGACTGCTGGTTGGCTTCTGAGGAGAGAGGACCCAAGAAATGCTGAGCCTTTTCTTCTGCATCAGAGCTCCATTTATCCTGAGAGTTTTTCATTTAATTATGCATGGAAGGTAGACTCAATGGGAATCTATTTGCATAATAAAAAGAGTGATCGAATTCAGTGCTGTGATGCCTTTACCTTTCTGGATGCCTGGGCCTAGTCTCTTTGTCTCCTTTCTAATCGGTTTTTTGTTGTTTTTTTTTGGGGGGGGGGCACTTTTTTCTAAAAGGGTAAGAAATGTAGCATAAGAAGATATCAATTCAGGAAGAGAAGGTGCCATGGTAACCAAATGGGTTAATTGACTTATGGCCAGGAAGTCTTTCTTCTTTTACTTTCCCTGTGAAGGGTAATAGCTAAAGAAGAAAGTGGTTCAATTCCTTGGTTATGGTCTGTCTGTCTCCTCATCCTCATTAGGAAGTTTCCTCAAAAAAATGTTTAAAACATTCAGAAAACATATACATTTTAACAAACAAAACTAGATGTAAACTTAACATTTATTGAATAAACTTGCATTTATTCAGGAATTCCAAGAAAAAATGCCTTACATTGATTTGAGTTTCAATGTTACAAGCAGTTTGCAGATGCAGATCTCTGGGTAAGAACCTCCCAGGGACTATAATCTTCTCAAGTCCTCATTACTGTGAACTGAAGTTGCAGGGGTGGGAGGGAACCATATCTATATCTTAAGGATTCTACAGGACTGGTTGACTGATTAGAACTTTGTCAGTGTGGAGAGTTGTTGAGTTACAAATCCAGGACCAAGTTATACTGGTCTGTCTTCAGTCCCCTTAGCAGCCATTCATCGCCCAGCTCTGAGTCTAACCTAGTATTCTTTCAACCATCACTTAAACCTTTAAGAGGTGCTAACTTCCCTGATCCCTAGCTTCCACTAATCCAGTAGCTACAAGCTGGCCATCAGATAGCATCTAGAGCATCTCATCATCTCTGCTTTACTAGACTCTACTTTCCTGTTGCAGTAGCTTTGACCGGAGCTCTGCTGAGGCTCATTAAAGAAAAGCTATTTCTTTCTGCCCTTAAAGCTACCCAGAGTTTATCAATTTGGGCTGTCCATCGCCTGGCTAAGACAACCCATCAAGAGGTAGATTTGCCCAATGCCATAAGGTGGTTGTCTTTTATGGTAAGATGCATTTCTTGAAGTCAAGATAGTTGAGCCTTGTCTTTTAATTCAGTTAGCTAATGTGTATTCTTTGATGGGGAATGTAACCCTTATTAAGCGATTATCAAAAGATATATATTATGTCCTGTCATTTTGTTGATTTGCAGTGTTTGATCTTTCCTAGTCCTCTGTTGCTTATCTATTATTCAAGAGTGGTTGGTTGCTCTCTGTGCCTCATGAATGTGTTTGTCTTTCTCTTCAACCCAAGAAATTCCTCCCAGCATTCTCTAGAGAGCTGACTTACTAGGCACAAGATCTTAATACTATCTTTTCTCATAGCAGGTTTTGCTTTCTTCTTCAATTATGACAGTTTTGTTGACTATATTAATCTGGGTTGGCAGTTGCTGTCTTTAAATTTTGAAAAGTATCATTCCCAGCTCTCAATGCTTTTGATGTTTCTGTTGAGAATTTTGTTGATAATCTGAGGGGTTGCCTTCACATGTGATTTTGTGTTTCTCTCTTGTTGTTTTCAATACTCTTTCTTTGCACTGTGTATTTAGTGATTTAGTTACAATGTGGCCAAGGGAAGCTCTTTTCTGGTCTTGTCTGTTTGGTGTTGTAAATGACTCCTGTGTCTGGATTGACATCCTTTTCCCTCATTTAGGGAAATTTTCTTCTGTAATTATGTTGAAATTATTTCTGTGCCTTTTTGTTTTGTTTTGTTTTTCGAGACAGGGTTTCTCTGTATAGCCTTGGCTGTCCTGGAACTCACTCTGTAGACCAGGCTGGCCTCGAACTCAGAAATCCGCCTGCCTCTGCCTCCCAAGTGCTGGGATTACAGGCATGCGCCACCACCGCCCAGCCTTCTGTGCCTTTATAATGGAATTCTTCACTCTTTTTATCTCATAATTCTTAAATGTAGTCTTTTAAAAGTGCTCTGATCTGAAATGTTCTCAGTACCATCTTCTAATTAAATTATGTTTATCCTTGTTGGAATGTTCTGATTCTTCAACCTTGTCTTCAAGCTCAGAAATTCCATCTTCTCCCCCAACCACTGCATTACCGAGGCTTTTCCCAGCACAGTTTTCAGTATTTCAGTCTGATTTTTCTTTTGTATTTCTATCTCCTTATTGAGTTCCTCTTTCATATCTTGTATTGACTTCCTTATCTCATTAGCTGTTTGTGTCCTTTTGTGACTCATTCGGTATTTTTTTTTCTTTGAACTGATGGACTGATGGAACCACCTGACTCCATTTTTAGATTATTTTGTTACAAGGTCAAAATTAGGATGGCTTAGCATTTAAGAGCACTGACTATTCTTCCAGAGGTCCTGAGTTCAATTCCCAGCAACCACATGGTAGCTCACAAACATCTATAATGGGATCTGATGCCCTCTTCTGGTATGTTTGAATATAGCTACACTGTACTCATACATACATAAAATGAATAAATAATTAATCCTTTAAAAAAAGATAAAAAACAAGATCAAAATAAGTTCATAAGTTCATTTCTATTTATTCTAAAACTTAAATCTGACATTAAAACTGAAGTTTGACATGCTTCCTAGGAATCTGACAATACCCAGAACTCTACTCTGATACCTTACCAAATTCCTCTGGAAATCCCAAATTTTTCCCCCTATAAAAGAGGTCTAAAAAGTTTCCCCATGACTGTTCTTTCAGATCCTGCTTTAGGAAGACAGCCCTATGCAGAAATAAAGCTTGCTTAATTTACCAAAAATTTATTGGCGACCTTTACTCTCATTTGGTGGGATTATCATATGGAGGCTCCAGCAAGATAAGACTCCCCCAACCCAATTTCAGGGACCCACCTCCCCCTGGGCCTCTGGGATTGAAGTACTGCTTCCCTGAGGATGTATACCTTAAAGAAGTTCTAAGGCCCAGGGAAGTGCGTTCAGGTCTGAAGACTACCGAGGCGAAAGCCCGAGGCGAAAAGGAATCAGCAAGCATCTGTCAGAGGCCTCTATTAGTAAGTCATGGCAAGGTATCTCCAGCTGTGACATCTGATACTGGTTCTGGTGAGGACCAGAACTAGTCTGGGGAAGTGAAGTGCCTTATAAGGCACACAAACTCCTGTTTTGCAGGCCTCCCCTGAGGACCCTCCCTCCCCATGTACTCCTCTTTATCCTGCTTTGCCCCCACTCCCCTGAGCCCATCACCTCTCTTTCTCCTCTCCCCACCTCTCTCTCAGTCACCCCACTTGACTATTCCTTCTTCCCCAGTAGAGTCACTGTCTTTTTCCCTCTCCATCCCCGGTAGGGCATCCTGATGGGCAGCCAGACTCAGTTTTGTTCTCCCAGACAAACGTCGTCTTCTGTTCCCATTTCTATCCCTAAAGAAGCGACTTCGGCCCCTGTCCTTCCTCTTTGATAGATTCCTGAATGTCAATATACTCTCTTTCCTAGAAAAATCAGAATCCCCTTCTCCACACAGACCCCAGTTCTCAAGTTACCCTGATTGGTTGTTTTCTTTAACCACCTCCCCACTTGGGATGACTGCTAACAGAATCTCTACACACTCTTTACTCCCTGAGAAAGAGAGTGGATCCCAGCAGAAGCAGCTACGGGTGGTGCCAGGGCTAGGGGATGTTGATAATAACCAGAGAATGGTGGCAATTGACCAAGTTCTAACCAAAAAGATGGGACTATGGAATGGAAGAGAGTATTAAGTCACCCAGTGAGTACCACCAGACTCTACTGGATAGTCTTATAGAGACATCCCACAAGTCTACTAATTTTACTAAGGTAGCTGATCTGAAACAAAATTCAGATAAGTCACCTTCAGTGTTTCTCCAGCACCTCCTGGAAGCACACCATCTATGTACTCATATATAAGGACCTTGTAACTTAAGGTGATGAACCTGGCCTTTATAGGCCAGTTGGCCCCAGATATACATAAGAAAATCCAAAAGAGAAATAGGTTTGCAGGGAAGACTAGGTCAGAATTATTGTCGACAACAAGCATGTTTAGCAACAGAGACAGCAAAGATCTGCTAGTAACGAAAGTATATGGAGCCATGGTGACTGTCCTGCATAGGCCTGGCACTTCCAGCCCTGGGCAGGCCACAAACAGAGAGGAGAGAGAGACAGAGAGGGGGTGGGTGGGGACGGAGGGAGGGAGGGAGGGACAGACAGAGGGAGGGAGAGAACCTTCAATGTGCTTAACTGCAAGAAATTGGGACACTGGAAAAATGAATGCCCCCATTGAAGACAGACTGTCCCTCCCTGGTCACAGGTGGGTGTTCCTCGGGCAAAACCAGTTCTGACTCTGAAATAATAGGAGGCATGGCTCTTTCAAATTAGCCTCCCAGGATCCTATGGTAACCTTCTAAACTGGGGGGCTGACCTGCAAACTTCTTGGTAGACATGGAAGCTTCATTTTTGGTGCTATAGAAACCCCCGAGACTTCCTTAAAAAAAAGTGCAGTGTCAACAGGAGAATCTAAAGTATAAAATTGGGCTACAAAACAGTAGGTTAACTTAGGAAAAGGAACCGTGACTCATCCGTTCATTGTGGTTCCTGAATGTCCCTTTCCCTTGCTAGGGAGAGACCTCCCAAATAAGCTCCAAGCAACTATCTCATTCTTTGGAGAGATGCCCAAGCTGCAAACAGGTAATCTAGCCACAGCCCTGACTGTCACCTGCCCCTTAAGTGAGGAATATCTCCTCCTCCTAGGCCCACCCAAGACCCAGAGTACAGGAACTGAAAGAACATTTGATAAAAGACATTCCCGCTGTCTGGGCAGAAGATAATCCCCTGGCCTTGTCAAGTACCTTTCCCACATTCACAGTGTGAGCCCAGGGGACATGCCCATCCAAGCTAAACAGTACCTACCCTATTAGCTCAGAGCTCAGAGCTGGGATCAGTATCCACATTAGACACCTCCCAGAAGCAGGCATGCTCACCCCAAGCCAGTCAGCCTGGAACACTCCTTTATTACCAGTCCAAAATCCTGGAGCCCAAGACTCAAGGCCAGTACAGGACTTGAGGGAGGTGAACTTGAGGTAGAGTGGCTCGACCCTGAACTGAGAGGATCTGGACAACTGACCTTGACCCAGTTACCTCCAAAGCTCAACGATTCCTCTACCATCTTAGGTCAGGCCCTTCACCAGGATTTAAGCTGTCTCCACAGTGAGTACTCAGAAGTTACCTTACTCTGCTTTGTGGATAATTTATTATTGGCTGCCAAGGATAAGGAGGACTGTTTAGAGGTTACTCGGGGACGCTTAAGGACACTGGATCAATTAGGCTATCAGGGCCTCCAAAGGGAAAGCTCAGATTTGTACATCTCAGAATAGGATGTGAATTAAAGGGAAAAGACTACTGTAAAAACCCCGCATGGAAGACATAACAAGAGTCTCTTACCCTGTAGAACTTGACTATACCCTGAACTCTGCCCTGATGAGATAAAATGTTCTGCCAAGGAATCTTGACTTGTTCTGCCAAGATGTTCCATCAAATAATCTTATCTGTTGTCTGCTTCTATAATTCACTTGCCAAACCATTACTTTTCCAAATTCCTCTGGAAATCCCCAGCCTGCCCTTTTCTTTTCCCTATAAAAGAGACCTAAAAAGTTTCCCCTCCACTCTTCTCTCAAATTCTGCTTTAGGGAGACAGCCCAGTAGTTAAGCAAAACTTGCTCGATTCACCACAAAATGGGTTTGTGGTCTTCACTCTTGTTCAGTGGAATCAACAGAATAAATTTATATTCTTTTTTGGGGGGTCTTTCCTTTAATTTCTTAGATGTTTTTATCTAATTCACTCTCTCTGGAGGTCATTACTGTAAGATTATTGAATTTTTGGTGAATTTTTGGTTGCCTTGGTTTTCACATTATTTTTGGTTTTGTGCCAGGACTTGCACATGCGTACAGAGGTTATTGACTGAATTCATTTATTTCTTCAATATTTATTTATTTTAACTCTTCTTTTTTTCTTTCAAAGCAAGTGTTCACCTTATTCAAGAGGTATGATGCGGTACAGTGTTATGGCATTGATGCCCTTTGTTATAATGGTGGTTGGGGCACCCGACTCTAATCCAGGTCTCCCCGAGTTTTATACTCAGCACCTCCACTCTCTCAAGGAAACTCCCTATGTCCTCCAATGTGCCAATCAAGACATCCTGATGCACAATACGCAGAGCGTCCGCAGTGGCATAGGTTACGTGGGGGTGTGGAGGGAGTGGGGGGAGGTGCTGTCTATCGTTATAGACAGCGGTGGGCGGCACCTGACTCATCTGGCCTCAGAGTGGGCTGACGACTTCACAGGTCCACAGTCTCCACTGGGGCAGTGGGCGGGGCCCCTCTCAGAACAAGACAGGGAAACAATGGCTCATACACCACAGAAACGTGTCGCCAGTTCTAAGCCCTGGAGATTTTGTGCAGCTTGGGGGTCCCTTCATCCGTAAGTTCAACGTTATCACACACGGTGGAAGCCACATTGTTGTCGTAACTGTTTGCTTACCCAGAGCTACGGTGCATGAACCAAGTCTTCAGGCTTAAAATGGTACAAATTTTCACTGCCCTCATGAAAAATGACTTTCTCATTATTCAGTACAATTTCCATGGGAAATCAAGTTTTCAGATTGACAAGAGCCCCGTTTTAAATCTTCTAAGGGAAACTTCATCAGGGGTGAAGAAAGGTGGTAACCTTATTTTAAAATACAAAATTTTAAAGCCCCCAAATGATAGAATATCTTAATTCAGAAAGGTAAAGAATATTAGCTAGGGCTGACCAGTTGGATTCCTGTAATGCTATTGATACTAAAATTATTAAGATACAATGAATTTTAGGTTAGGAAGTCCTATGATAAACTCAGATTTCTGTCTCCTTAAAATGATTTCAACTATTAACATTTATCAGGGACACCACAAGATTTTGGTGTTGACTCTTTTATTCAAATTATACAGAAATAATCAGTAACGGGCTGGAGAGATGGTTCAGAGGTCCTGCATTCGATTCCCAGCAACCACATGGTGGCTCATAACCATCTGTAATGGGATCCCATGCCTTCTTCTGGTGTGTCTGAAGACAGCTACAGTGTACTCATATACATAAAATAATAAATCTCTTTTAAAAAGAGATAATTAGTAACATGGCACAGGAGGCCCGCGGCACCACCAGTTCATAGTTGGAACACTGCACGAAAGCAACAGAAACAAGGGTGAGCATGCTTGTTTCCTGTTGGTGGAACAGGAGGATGGAGAACTGTGAACACCGGCCTGAAAGTGAGGAGAGATGCTTACACCGGGAAGCTCCAGCTCTGACATAGCAGGGCCAGGGCCCAAAGTCTGCAAACACTGTCAAATGGAACTGCAGCCTGAGAGCACCTCCACACACATGTGCTTCACACTTTAGCTGTGAGCTGCAACCTAGCCTGGTCAGGAGTAAACTAAGGTGCTGGCAGTTTGCCGTCACAGTGACCCTCCGCTCATCTCCTTAGTGAAGCTTGAGGCACAGGTGACTAATGGTTAGATGGAACCTGACTAATTAAGACAGATACCACCCAGACAGTGAGTGGCCCACTTCCATTTCTTCCCTTTTTCTGTCTGTACGTTTTACCCAGACACAAAAACACTTCAGACCCTTTATGGGTCTACTGTGGGCCTTGGGGCTGGCCAGCTGTTCTATACTCAATAATCCTTTTACAAATGTATCTTCCTACTTATTCTATTGGCCTTCAGACTTCTTGAAGGGGCAAAGGGAGTGAGCAGTGTTATTGGGGGCACTGCCGTTGAGTATTCTATTAATCTCAGCTGAGAGCACTTGGGTGAGTGTGTCCTGTTTTTCGCAACAGGAGATGAGCTCTCTGGCTAGGGAAACCACCAGAGTCGTCTCCCTCCCTGGGTGTACTCTCTCAACCAGCATGTCTTCCCAGTGTGCTCCCGTATCCTTTCACAAAGACAGCCTTGGCTCACCCCAAGCCGCTCTTCCAGGACACCTTTGATTCTGCTAACCATGGGACTGCTCCTGCCCGTACAGATTAGATTACCATAAGAGCCCAGCATCCAACGTTGCTGTTCGTGAAGTTGGGTAGAGGGCCAGGGAACATTCAGGAAGCTCAGGAAATGAAGGGCTGCTCCTGAATCTGAGAGAAAAAGAGAGAGGAGAGACAAGAGAGGAGATTGCATGGAGCAGTGGGGTGGGTGTGGGGGTGGGAGGGATAGTTAGTTGCATTTTCAAATGGTATTACTTTCTGTGTTAGAAATAGACTCAATTTTAAAAGTATTCATTGTTATTCTGTTTCCTGCTGAGTCTGTGCTAAAGCTGCAGCTCATTCGACCGCCTCCTTTAGGTCCTAAGAGACAGCCTAAGCCCTGAAGACTTGGGTTCACAGGAGAGGCTCTTGATGCTTCTATGCTTCCTTAGAGACCACAGTAGAGGGGTGCTGAGGTTGCTGTGGGCCCAGTGCTGTCTGACTGGCAGAGTGAGCAACAGGAAATACTCCTTCTCCGTGATGTCAGTGCTACCCAGTACAGGGAGGCTTCAGGGCAGGAAGCTCCAAAGGTAGCAGGGACGCCCTACTCAACTCTGATCCATCTCTCTGCGCACTCCCCAGGAATCGGGAGCGACAGGGAGGACACGGGCTGCTTGTAGCTGCATGAAGCTGCCTGGAAGAGGATGAAGGAAAGGGAGCGGGGAGACACCATGCCGTTTGGGGTAAGCTGGCTTGGAGGTGGGAGGGGAGCCTTAGAGAAAAAGTAAGAAACTCACAGCACCTCAGGTTCTGGCCTGTATCTGACCGAGACTGGGGCAGGGGGTTGGGAGGGATGGCAAATGAAAGGATAAGGTTGTAAGCTAGGAATCCCCCGTGCCTGAGTCTAGGGTGACCCCAAAGGAGCAGAGATTTAGTCCACACCTTGTTGGCCTGGAAGTGTGCACATATCCCACCCGCCTCCAGGGTCCGACCACGAACCTCTGGGAGTGTCCCTGGCATCTTTTCCCGTCTCCCTCCGTGGAGTGGCTGTGGCAGGGACGGGCATGGCTGGGGGCTGGCGGAGTCACCGAGAGGAGCTGCAGGGCTCCTGCCTGGGCGACACTTGGGTCCCCAACGCCAGTGGGAGAGGGTGGGTGCGACCCTGTGCGAGGTGGCCACGTAAGCAGAAATGACTTAACTAGTTCTTCCGGCCTCTGTGAGAGGCTGATAGGTTCTGAGAGCGCGGGTTCGGATGGTTAGAACTGATTGGCTTAGAAGCTTGCGGTAGGCGGGTTCTGTTATAAGCCTATAAAAAGCCTATACAAGCCAGCTCAGGTGGGCTTACTTCTTTTACCCTGCGTGGGGAGACTGTAATCCCCCAGAGCTCTGGAAATTAAAATCCTCTTGCAAATTGCATCAGGTCTGTCTCTCGTGAGTGTTTCAGGGTGACGGTTTCCGAGGCATGAGGTGCTGGAGTACCCCCATTTTTCCTTTGAGATCTTACACAAACAGCACCTTTCTGAGTCAGGATTCAGAAGGCAGACAAACCCAGCTGAGCATCACAGATTCTCATAGGGACTGCACTAGAGGGCTGGGAATTCTGGGAAGCCCAAGTGCAGAATCTCGTTCAAGGAATAAATCATTCCTCCCATCTCCAGCAAGGGTTAATGTGATTCCCCCCTCCCCCTCCCTCTTCCCCTCCCCTCTCCCCCCCCCCCCCGTGGTGGCCCCACACTCTTCTGAGGCATAACCCCATGACCAGGGGCTTCGTAACAGCCCAACTAACTGTGCAATGCTACAGGCAGCCTGGAAAGAGGTCTCCTCCCAGGTCAGAGATCTCATCTTCCTGACCAGAAGAGCTAGTCTCCATTGATAGGCCTTCTCTAGTGTTAAATCTATAACATTATTTTCAAAATGGGGATGAATCTTTACCATTATAGATTTTATTTTTGACATATGACAACAAAGGACAAGGACCAATAACAAAACTAAATTAGACTTTTCCAGATCTGAAGCTTGCTTCACACTGATATTCCACGCCTCTGTTATCCCAGCACTTGGGAAGGCAAACAGAGGGGTCAAGAGTTCAAAGCCAGCATGAGCTACTCACCAAGACTGTCTTAAAAGCCCAAGGAATGGAGACAGAGCAAATGCCAAGCTCTGAATCCTATCACCAATACTTACAGAAAAGAAACTTTGTGCTGGGGGGGAGGGGCGGCAGGGGGGCTCAAGGGGTAATTAGGCAGGAGACTAGAAAACAGGGAAGGAAGACATTCTAGAGATTAACATACAGAAAGCAGCATCAGACCAAAGAGCATCAGCCGTGGCTTACCTGTGCTTCATTCAACCAAAAGGAGATGCTCAGGAACCCAACAGTACGGGAGTTTTGGAAAATGGGGTACGTCTGACGTAAATCACCCGTGACAGGTCACTGCAGGCTCTTCCCTCTGCCTTGGCTCCTGCGCACAGGTGAGCTGTGGCACACCCAGGCTCCTCTCCTCTCTCCCCTAGTAAACTCTCTCCTTTCCTATGGCTGCCCATGTGTGTCTGTTCAAGTCATTGTAAAGACGCAGGAGAAACCCCATGATTCCAGAGCTCGCCCCCGAGACTCAGGGCCTAGACTGCTGGAGTAGGAATGCTTGCTGTAAAGGCATAAGGACCTGTTAGTAACCTGAGTCTGTCTGTCTGTCTCTGTCTCTGTCTCTCTCTCACATACACACACACACACACACACACACACACACACACACATATTTAAAAACCCGTGTACTTAAAAGGACACTCTTAAATGCAAAATCAAAGATGTTTGCAAGTCACGTATATGATACCAGATTTGCATCTAGAATACAGAAAAACTCACAGAATTCAACAACAAAAAGACAAGTAACCCAGAAAAAAAAAAGGACTTAACGGACATTTCTCCAAATACGATGGCCAATCAATAAGGGGGGGGGGGTAATTAAGCAATAGAGACATGAGCATAAAAATCACGAAGTGATACTACTTAGCACGCTGGGTGGGCCAGAACGAAGACTCTGAACAACGGAGAACATCGGCAGACACTCGGAGCCCTCAGGGTGCCAGTAGAAATGGAATCAGTGCGGCTGACTTAGAACATGGCCTGGAAGCTTCTCAAAAGGTTAATTATAGAGTTACCATGTTACCCAGCGACTCACCCTTTGAACGGCACCCAGGAGAACTGAAATATCTGTCCACATGGGACCCTGAACCCATAGGTTCGAAGCAGCTTTCTTCCTAACAGCCAAAGGAGCATCCATCAGGAGGGGAGTGACGTTAAGACGATGTTTCCAGAACAAAGCACCCTGGGAGCTGCCAGCTGGTCCTGTCCACACACTCACTGTCTCCACCCCCCTGTACAGTAGCCAGCCTTTGCCTCCCACCGTAGCCAGAGCTACTCCCATAATTATCGGCTGCATGCTGTCTCGGCTCTATAGGCATTTCTTCCTGCTCCTGCTCTACTACACTCAGAATCTAGTTTGATCTTCCGCTACGGGTCTCCCCTTTCCTTGGGAACCCACAAAGCCACCGGGTCACGAGGGCAAGAAGAGCAAAGCTGAAGAACACCGTTTAAGACAGACCATGAGTATGACTGAATGACAGACTTCTGGGATCAGCTTCAGAGAGGGAGCTCGATTTTAGTCCAGGGGTGAGGGGAATCTACAGGAAGAGAGCAGCAGCTAGGTTGTTTCTGATTTGGTGTTCATTGTACACTTCATTTGCATTAGGCAGCATGGTCCTATCATCTGAGGGGAAGCACAGCATCTAATTATCATACGGGTTCCAGGGGGAGAGCATTTGCAGGCAACTGTGTCAAAGGTCATCTTCCATATAAGGTCAGGTAGAGAATAGAAAGTCCCCCCCACCCCCCACCCCCACTCGGGGAGGGGAGTCCTCCATTTTGCGCTGAACCTGGAGAGATGTCTGGGTATGGAGGGCTGCAGCCTTCAGCAGCAGGGCCCTCCAACATCCCGTGGCTCACGCGGCCCTGGCTTGAGCTCCCGGTACCCACTTCCTCTCATCTCCTGCGGGGAGACACCGAGTTTCTTTCCAGTGTTTAAGCTTCTGAGATGGCTCCCATATGGGGTCTTTTGATGGCTGTTTCCGTGGGTACAGTGGGCAGCTCCTCTGCAGTCTGTCCCTGGCCACGGGCAGAGAGGACAGGCCTGATGAGGTCGTGTTTGCCTGTATGTCCCCACCGTATTTCCTTCTCTCTGCTTCTTCAGAGGAAGCTCCTGAAAACAAAACTCTGGCATGAGAATTGGCACACAGTAGGGCGGTCAGCACACAGTAGGGTCTCAGTAATGCATGTCCAATGAAGAAATGGGCCAGTGCACACCTGCATAGATGGCCTCTGTTGTCAAGTTGTCTCACCTCTCCAAGTGACTTGTTGACCTTCTGCCAAACCCACTGCCTCTGTCCCTGAACAATAGTGTCTGAAGAAGCCTTAGTCAGTGTTGTGTTGCTGTGAAGAGACACCATGGCCAAGGCAACTCTTATAAAGGAAAGCGTTTAACTGGGGCTGGCTTACAGTTCAGAGGTTTAGTCCATTATCATCATAGCAGGAAGCACGGTGGCACACAGGCAGACATAGTACTAAAGACAGAGCTGAGAATGCTATATCCGGATCCTGCAGGTAGCAGGGAGGGAGAGTCACACTGAGCCCGTCTCGGGCTTCTGAAACTCCAGACCCACCCTTCAGCAATACACTCCTGATAAGCCACTCCTTGGTGAGTGAGCAGTCAAGTCTACAAGTCTATGGGACCATTTCTACGCAAACCACCACACTCCACTAATTGGCCGTCTTGTGGCTTGATTCGGACTGCTCTTCGTTGCTGAGATTTGATGTGCCCCAGTTGATCCAAGCTGTTCCGAGGTTAGGAGGGTGGGGTGCTAAGCAAGAGATGCCAAGGACTTAATTGCCAATAAAACCCTTTATGGCCAAATTTGAGCAACAAGAAGTACTGGAATGACTGGCTTTTAGGCCAAGCCCACCTGGATTCCTTTCATCAATTTAATGATTCCAGCCCTGTGGGTGATGCCCTAGAATCTTTTCTTAGAACCTGGGCTTCTGCAGAATGTTAACTGACAGCAGATCCGAAGTTTTTCAGAAACACAACCAACTAGAGCAAATATTTAAAGAGAACGAGTTTGAAAGTTAAGTACTTGCTACAGATGTCTTCCTCGGTCTGAAGGAATGTCCGGTACTTGTTAACTACTAGGAGACACAGCTGGGGGTGCGCAGTGGTCGGCGTGGGGAGTCTGGCTGGTTAAGGAGAGAGAGTCGTCACAGTAGGATTAGGAAGAGATGAACATAGCCTGGGGAGGTTTGCACACTGACGGTTTTAGCTTAGAGGAGATCAGCTTGGTAGAGCACTCTCCCAAACTTCCGAAGGCTTCTGTTCTCTTCCAAGAGCATGACTGTATTTATGCAGAAAAGAGCTGGCAACAGCTTACATCACTCAGAACTTACAGAACCGCGCAGACAATCTTCATACGATTATGTTCAGGTTTTACATTTGAAGCAAGGTTGAGAGTCTTGAACCAGGGAGGATACTAGGATTACAACACAGGCACAGATCAAATCTTGAGACACTTTTCAATTAGGGAGAACAGTGCTGATGGCGGTCTCATTCTCTGATGTCCGAGGGTAGGGTATATACATACACACAGTAGCAAAGCACTAATTTAGTCAGGGCAAATGGACAGTGCCCAGTGTGATGTGAACATCCAGACCACATTGCCGCTGAGGCCACAGTACCCACAGCAGCCACGCCTCTCCCAGATACCCACAAGCCTCCTACAGAGACACTGTCTGTGGATCTCCAGCTGACAGACTTGAGGACATAGCTTCCTGGGTAGCAAAAAATAATCAAGAACATAAACAGCTTAATAAAATATACAGTGGATAACTGTACAATATACACATACGTCAACTCAAATATTAAATTATCCAGTCTTGTAGGATTAGTTATAACAAGATGTATCGTCCCTTAGTGATACACTATCTTAGCATTAGAATTAATCTTAGCACAGCTTTACTGTCCAATAATAAGATTATTCCCTCCTAACACTGACAAAAATGTATGCATGTTTTATACAGGGCAGAGCCCAGAAACTATGCAAAAAAAAAAAAAAAAAAAAAAAAACTTATATAGAAAGAATTATTTTAAATCTGCCTAACAAAAATCAGTTTAGATATTTCCTGAGTATTTTAACAATGTAATCACTCTTTTTCTTTTTTGTTGTTTTTTTTGTTGTTGTTGTTGTTTGTTTGTTTTTTGTTTTTTTGTTTTTTTCGAGACAGAGTTTTTCTGTGTAGCCCTGGCTGTCCTGGAACTCACTCTGTAGACCAGGCTGGCCTCGAACTCAGAAATCCGCCTGCCTCTGCCTCCCAAGTGTTGGGATTACAGGCATGTGCCACCACCACCCAGCCTGTAATCACTCTTTAAGTGAAAAACATTAGTTCTCCATCTTTGGGGTAAGATGTAACAGCATGGCCTTATTCCTATTACACACAAAGACAGCTTGCCCTGGTCCTGAAGGATGGTAGGGTTTGCGTCTTTCGACTTCCCAGCATGGAAAGAAAATAAAGCATAAAGATGCTTGACTGTACACACAGCCATCATCTCGTGTGACACAGCACATGTCACCACCCCACATTTGTCACTTGCAAATTGAGAATATTCATGCTCAAGAAAGTTCTGATCTGGAAAATCCTTAGGTAGAGTTTTTTTCTTCCTACAAAAACCGATTAACTTTGTCCCCATGCTGCTTTAGACACAAAATGACACAAAAAGTAATTACATTAATGCAACGTGAACTTTTGGATAAATCACCATGAGTTTACAAAAGACTGGTCACTTAGAAGTTTCCCTAGAGACTCCGCAATAATGCTCATTTACTGTTCTCCATGACTACACAAATCACGGCCAAGTTCCCTTGAGCACCTTGTTTCTGTGTCCCCAGTGGTTCAACAGAGCACAGGGCCTCAGAAAAGCCCCAAAGAGAGATACTTCAGCCTCCCCAGTCAGATGGCAGAGGCCCTGATACTTAGCAGAAATCTAAATTCTAAATTTCCTCCCAGTTGACAAGGCCTGTCATACAAATGGCATAGTAACTCAAGCTACCCAACAGCACCTCATGGCTTAGAACTCCAAGGTGCACCAACTGGGGAAAGACTTATGAAGGTTCAGACTTTTGAGTTCAAACGCTCATTTCTCTTCACTAAATAAAGACGAAAGGCCGCTGATTGTGACTATAGGGGGAAGAAAAGTCTTCAGTAAGATGACTCCAGCTGCTGTTCCAGTCATCCAACCTTTTCTTCCTACTGGAGGTCAACTGTGAATGGATGACACCCCACATGTGTCATTATCTGTGGGATGCCTGTTACCAGAGTCTGGGCCATGGTACCCCCTAATGGCTTACATTTAGACCCCTTCCCACAATAGGCCAGTTAAAAAGACCAAATACTCAAAAGCAGAGATAGAAAATGTAGCCACGTGACCACATTAGGAAGTAGAAGAGGTTCACTGAGCCCCAAGTTTGTCTTCCAGGGTCCCGACATGGGGTTTGGGTTTAAGCAGAGGTCAGAGGCATGTGTAGCCAAGCAGTCCTGGTCAAGGCGTGGTCCTGCTGATGACTGACTGGCCCACTGCTTCATCAGCTCCTGCCTCTCCTGCAAGCTGCTCTCAGGAGGTATGAGAACTGTGTGGACTCTTTCAGGGAGACAAGCTCCCTACCTGCCTGACATCATGGCCAAGCCTTTTCCTTCCCCATCAGGAGATGCTTGGGAAATTTCAGTTCCTTCAGTTTTGTTGTCTGAGTAGTCTGATAGCTGGTGTGTGAGTATGTGAGCATGTGTGTGATTGTGTGCATGAGAGTGAATGTGTGTGAGTATAGTGTGTGAGTGTGGTGAGTGAGTGTGAATATGTGTGTGAGAGGGTGTGAGTGTGTGTGTGTATGAGTGTGTATGTGTATGTGTGTGAGTATGTGTATGTGTATGAGTGAGTTGTAAGTGTATAAATGAGTGTGTGTGTGTGAGTGAGTGTCTCCTTAGGATATCTTCACCTGTCATGACAGTTCACGGACCATTTGTGAAGATCTGGTAAGCTGAGACCTCTAAGACCTGATGATGACTTTTTCTTTATGTCATCAAGTATCCAAGTGAGCACAGGAGGAGGTTCAGATTTTGGGGAAAGGCTTGAATATGAACCTACCAGAGGAAGTAGTCGATTTAGGTCCTGTGACCAAAGATAACCAAGTAACGTGCTGACCAATTGAGGTTGTAATGTTCACTGCAAGTCATAAGCCCTTTGTCAAAGTAAGCCATATCTGCACACCTACATGATTACTTCTGTGTCCTGCCAGAGCTGTGGAGAACTAGCCTAGAGACCATGACTCAAGGGCCCGACCCCCCTTGATCACTCAAAAAAGTAGAGCTTCTCTGCAAATCACTTTCAGGAGTTTGTTCAACACCCTGCTGGGAGCTTTCCTGGCTTGGAACACCAAGCTAAAGGGCAGAACTCAAACTTCTAAGAAAAACAAAACAAAACAAAAGAGACCACTTTAGGGGAGCCACTTTCACACTCAGCCATGAACCAACAGGGAGCCCGCCACCTGCTCTAGGGGAAGGCTGTACCTGTCAGGGCCCAAAGCCATATGGGAAGGAAGTTATCATGGTACCCTGGTAAGCAAGCACAAAGCCACATGGGAAGGAAGCTGACAAGGCCTGTTACCATGGTGATGAGATGCCAGGAACCCAGAGTGGTGCCCAGCCTAACCACATGCTCCGAGAAGGCACAGGAAGTAAGTTGTGAGTGACCAGAATCCACTTCCTTAGAGGAGATGAGCTTTCCTCTGCTGGCGAGTGGACTTGAACTGAGCATCCCTGCCCAATCTGTCAAGAAGGAGTAAATCTATGGCTATGGGATTCAGGAGCAAGTTCTGGGTTGCTATAGACTCAGATCTCGCTCCATTTTGTAATTCTCAGCTGTGAACCTTGGGGAACTCACTGCCTCTCTCAGCTTCCCAGCCCCAGAGAACATGAAGCTGCCTTGGCAAAACTACCCAAGGAATGAATGTGCTGTCACCAGAATCCAGCGAGAATGTTTCAGAACACGTTTGAAGAAAATCCTTCTTAATGGCCAGATAAGAAGGCACTTTTTAGATTAGATACAGAAAGAGGAAATGTTTGCTCCAGCAGCACAGACAGTAAACTGCCAGGAGCCATCGAGGAAAGGCTAAGGCTAGGGACGACTTTCCTGGAGATGGCCCACCATTTTTTGCCTGGTCTAAGATAGGTGAGCTATGAGAAGCAAGGCCCCAAGAGACTTCATCCCAGGATGGCTTCTTGCTATTGATATGCCTTTCTTATCACTATTACATAGTCTAAGGATTTCTAGGCATCAACCTGCCTATTGGGCAAACTTCCTGCAGATCAACACAAAGATGAACTTTCACGAATTAATGCTGGTTAGATGAATTAATGATTTCATAAAATTTCTGATTTGATTCAAATAACTTTAGGAAGAAAGTTTTAAGAGGTGGTTTTAGTTGTTTTGCTAGAAAGGTGTAATAAAGGTAGAATGTGCCCATTCCTCATAATAGTAAGTAAAGACTGCATAATAAGAAAAACAATGAGTTTTCATAATTATGCTAAAAAAAGAAATAGACTTGGAACAAATTTGTATTCAAGGAAAAACATTCAGATCCAAGGATGAGGCCACAGGTGTGCACTATGATGAGGCAAGGCCATGTGAAAACTGATGCTTTGAACTTGTAATGAGCTTACAGAATGAAACCTGCTTTGAACTTGTTATTGATACCTTTCTGTAACTACCCTTTTTTGTAACATTTTATCTGTGAGCTAATTCTTACATGGAGAAGTTTTTGTCTAAATGCTATAAAAAGCTGAAAGCAATAAAAAAAGATGATGCCATTTTCTGCTTCATTTGGTGTGTGAGCTGTCTGTGTGACTTCTTTCCTTTCCTTTTTCTTCTCTCTGGCTCAAAAAGAGTTAATGAGCTCCAAGCCTCTTGCCTGGCCTGTGAGAGGCTCCTGGCTGACTGGAAAGGAGCACTAGCAATAAATTCATTGTCTAATTCCCCACTGCATAGGTTGATTGCCAGAAATCAGCGCTTATTTAAGTACAAATAATAGGAGAATTATAAAATAAGAGATCATTTATTTAATCACAAAGAGATGTTTCCCTAGTGCTTATTTAGGCACAGAGTTAACTTTTCAGTGCTTATTTAAGCACAGAACAGTAGGAAAGAGTTAAGTTCTAAGCACTTAATAAAGCACAGAGGGTTAAAGAGAAAAGAAGCTAGCAGTTTTCAGCCACAGAATAAGCAAGAACCTTAAATTTCCAGAGGCCATCAGATTCTAGTCCCCCAGTACAATTAGAGAGAATTATAATGCCGGAGATCATGAGTCTTTTGTCTTTTGTCCAACTCTATGTTCCACTTCAGCTCCAAATTCCAAAAGGCCAGCGCAGGCTTCTGGCAGTAAACCTAGAATGACACGAAGAATGAGCATGACCCTGGGCAAAGATGACGTGCAAATTCACAAGCATGGACCCTGTGCATAGAAGATGTGCAAACTCATGACCATGGAGACTGTGCAAGGAAGATATGCAAATTCATGAAGCATTTTATATTTTTAAACGGAAAAGGTTTTTTAACCAATGAAAAAGTGGGAGGAATTGGAGGAGGGAAAACCATAATCAGAATGTAGTGTATGAAAAATGTATCTAATTTTGAACCTCAGCCTGTTGCTATGCTGTGCAGGTGGGGTGGAGGACACTCAGAAGCCTGGGTTGACTCGAGGGCCGTGTTGATGTCCAAGGGCTGCACAGAGCTGGCCCACCTGGGCAATGCTGCAGAGCTGGCTCTGATGGCGTGAGCATGGGAGAGCTGGCAGGCAGACCGACTCGGCCACCATCAGCTCCCATGCAGGCCCAGATCCAGGGCTCTGAGGTGGCCCACCCAATCACCCACACCATCCGTGAACCACTGGAGAGTGTGAAGGGGCAGGTCCTGCAGATCCAAAGCTGCAGGATCTGCTTGACATGGCAACAACAGGCTATCTGAGAGGAGGAGCCCCAGTAAGGTTCCAGTATTGACAGAGTAGCAGAAGCCAGGGGCCTGGAGCCAGACTCAGGATGGATTGTAATGGACATTTGCAAGTAAAACTGTTTGAGCAAAAGGGTCTACAGTGTGACACACTGCGACACACTGCAGCTTCCACAAGAGATTTGTTTGTGTGTTTGTTGTTTGATCTTTGTCGTTTGGGGTTTTGGCAGTGGGGAGGTTGCAAGGATGGAGGGTGGATACAGGGTGGGGGATGAGTGTGGTTAGGGTGCAGGATGTGAAATTCACAAAGAATCCATAAAAAGTTTTTTATTTAAAGAAAAAAAAATCTATTTCCATTTTTAAAAAAACCGTAAAAGGCACAAACCACTGGGGAATGAGTTGATTTGATTAAAATCCAAAGCTGCTGAGTGAGTGTGATCAATGGCACAGTGGAGTGGGTGGCCAAAGGTGGGGGGAGGGGCTTACGGACACTGGAGAACAGGAGGTTGTAAAAGAGTCCTACAAATCAGGCAGAGAAAGGCTGTCAACCTAAACAGCAAATGGATAGTCTCTGAACCTCCCCAGGAAGGCACACGCACTGGAAATTCAAGAGGGCATAGCCACAGAGCAACAGGTTGTAAAGGGAACCTGCAAAGGGTCAAGGAGCAGTCATTTTCAGATGAGTGCGTCACTTACAGGTGGTGACAGGCCCCTCAGGCAGGCAGCGGCTGGACATCTGTCCTTGTAAAAGCATTTTCTCCGCCAGGCCGTAGCGGTCTCTGTGAGGCTCTGGCTAGTGACCGTTCTTATCACCGAGTGTGTGTGTGTGTGTGTGTGTGTGTGTAATCCCAGTGTCCTGAGTTGTTTCTTTGGGTATTTTTATTAGGGTTTGACAGACAAGACTCCGCTTGAATTCAGGCAAACATCTCCAGGACAATCAAATGAAGACTCTGCAAAAGCAACAAGAAACTCGCAGGAGAAGAAACAGCAAGAGCTCCTCCAAAACAAAAAACAAACAAACAAACAAAAACCCCACAAATGCACAAATAAAACCGGTCACCACCGTTACTTAGTAGAGAGTAAATGAAAGCAAGATTCTATCTCTCAGTCAAAAGTTTCACAAAATTGTTGATGTCTGGCCACGAGTAGGTGCTAGGAAAATGTAGAGCATCAAGAGCCAGTGGACAAAGAGAATATGAATGGGCTCTAATGCAAATCTCTCCGTCACAGGAAAATCTTGAGCAACTGTATCAGACAAAGGTATTGACAGGTCCTAGAGCAATTCTTGGGGACACCTTCACGCTGGAAAGCAGCTCAGCTGCCCATTAACTTGGAATGCATGGGTCAGCAAACTCCGACAAGGGCCAAAAGCTGGTACAGCTGTCTCTTACATGCGGACTGGCTCCAGGATCCTAGCAGATGTCATGAGGACTGGAGGATGCGGGTCCCTTACCTAAATGGAATACTGTCTGAATATAGCCGTGTACTTCTGCCTGTAGACTTGGAGTCATCTCTGGATTATTTAGGATATCTAATGCAATTCAAATGCTGGGTGAGCGCTTTATCCTGCATTGTTCTGGAGATAATGGTAAGGAAAGAGATTCTGTGTTCAGCACAGATGGTTTTCCTCCCTGAATTTCTTGATCTACAGTTGATTAAGTCCTCCGATGTGGAACTCTCAGGTACAGAGGAGCGGGTATGCTCCGGCGTTGTGCCACTACTGCGAGTATTCATTCCACCATTAGGCAAGGAAAACTACCATAGAGAAAATAAGATCTCTTGCCAGGTAGCTCCATTATAGTGGCATTGTCTTTAAACCCTGTGTGACAATCCCTGACACATGGTCATGACACCCAGAGAAGACGCAGCAACCTGGAAGTCCACCTACTTCCTTAAGGTCATTCAACTTTTACGCCAGGCAGTGGTGGCACATGCCTGTAATCCCAGCACTCTGGGAGGCAGAGGCAGGTGGATTTCTGAGTTCGAGGCCAGCCTAGTCTACAGAGTGAGTTCTAGGACAGTCAGGGCTATACAGAGAAACCCTGTCTCCAAAAAACCAAAAAAACAAACAAACAAACAAACAAAAAACAAAAAAACAAAAACAAAAAACAAAACACACACACACACACACACACACACACACACACACAAGTATCATTCAACTTTTAGATGATTACCGAAAATGCTACTTACACTGTGGGAGCAGACAATGTGGGCTCTAAGCAGGCCATCAGATTGGCATGTTCCTGCAAGGAAAGGCTATGGTGCCAATAAGAAAGAACCCCAAGATGTTCACAGCTATCCAGAGGCATCTGAAAACTTCCCAGCTTTGAGAAACTGCTGAAATCAGGGACATGCTGCCGGCCAGTAAAGTGCAGATGGCCATCCCCCCATGGGAGGTCACTGTAGCATCTCAGAACACTGGGACAGAAGAAGACCTCTTTGTTCCATGCCTTTAGATATCACCACCAAAATCTCCAGAGGCATCATTGAAATTCTGAGCGATTTGAGCTGATGACACAGGCGAAGTGAGAGCCGGTGAAGCCACACTACAGAATACACTGCACATCTCCACCTTCTCCTTCGGTCTGATTACCCAGCAGGTGTTAGACAGTAACAGCATCTACAGCCTGGACGTGCAGGACATCACAGAACAAACTCCACACTCTGGATTCCTGGAGTGTGTCCAAACTGCTGCCAGTGTCTGCCTGCAAACTGGTTACCCATCTTTACCTCAGTACCACAGACTCTCATCAATGGGTACCTGCAGGTCCTGGCTTTGACTGTGGAGACTGAGGATACTTGGCAACTTGATGAAAAGGTGAAGACCTTCAAGCCTGATCCATTTGCACTCCTGGCAGCTACCCACAAGGCTGCACCACCGCTGACGCTCCCATCGCTCCTGCAGCCCTAGGCGAGGCTGAAGCCAAGGAAGGGTGGAGTGGTCAGATGAGGCTGTGGGATTTGGTCTCTGACTAATTCCTTCAAAGCAATAAACTCAGTCAGCTTAGCTTGAGAAACAGGGCAATAATAGCTTACTTCTCAAGAAAGGGAGGAGGAGGAAGAGGAGGAGGAAGAGTCATGGGCTGTGTTCTAATAAAGCTCAATTTTTAAAAATAGTATAACAACATACATTGAAAATGTTACAAGACAATAGATGAATATTAGGTACATAGTAGAGGAAAGCCAAAGACAAGATGATACATACCGTTGAGTTGCTTTATAGGGACTTCCAAGCCATGCATGCTAAGCCACATTGTTCTAGGGCATCGTAATTAAAACATGAACTCAAGCATCGGGCGCTCCCTCTCTTTAGCAGAATGCAGAGCTGCACTATTAAGATGAGCCAAAAAGATCCTGATAATTAGCCCCCATTTGATTTGCTGGTCTGGGAGTTGGTACCCAGGATGCTCTGTGGAACGTTGTTCACCAAAATACCTATGTTGTTACTTTGTTTCCAACCCAATTTCCTGGTAAAAAAAAATCTCAACTCAATCAGTAACAAAACAAGTTATAAGCCTAGATTGGGCAGATCTCCCACTACACTACTCTATTTCCATCTATATTATCCCATAGAACTTGTGGTTTTTCTCTAGGCCATGAGCTTCTCTCTCTGTAGCCTCTCCGTCAATCCCTCACAGCTCCTTGCTGTCCTCTTTCGTAGCTCCTCCCCCTTCCTGGTGATCTTTTTCTCCTCCCCCAAACTCTCAGCCTCTCCCACTTCCTCTTACTCTTGAACCAATCATTGGCTCAAGCCTTTATTTGAAAAGTTAAGGTGGGGAGAAGGTTCACAAGGCAACTCCTCATCTGCAGTCGTCTGAGGAGAGGAATTAGCATCAAAATACAAGCCCAGGCCTATCCTCTGCATACCTATCTGTGCCTCTTGCAGTGTATGCATTCCTGGATATGGACTAAATTTCACACAAGAAAACTGGAACAAAAATATGAAACCTTCAGCAGGCTGTGGCATGCACACCTTTTATTTTTTTATTTATTTTATTTTATTTTTTATTTCGAGACAGGGTTTCTGTGTAGCCCTGGCTGTCCTGAAACTCACTCTATAGACCAGACTGGCCTTGAACTCAGAAATCTGTCTGCCTCTGCCTCCCAAATGCTGGGATTAAAGGCGTGCGCCACCACTGCCCGGCTTGTTTTATCTTTAAGGACCTAATGACAAAGGCACAATGCAGGGTCTCCACATAGCTAAGAACTGAGAAGCTGAATTCCCAGAGCCCAGGAAGTGGCCACTCCCTAGGTAAGATGCATAATACTCAAGAGCTTCTCCACAGGAAGTGGGGCTTGATGAAGGATCGTGGGTGACAGAAGGCTGCGGGAGCGATGGCTTACAGGCAGAAGACAAGAGCTGAACATCAGAGGGGGTTCGGCTACCAACTGGTAGTGTTTAGACAGCCAGGGATACACAGAGAAACTGTCTCGAAAACAAGAGAGAAAAGAAAAGAAAAGAAAGAAACAAAGGAAGGAAGGAAAGTTCTCTTGCACCTTTGAGGGTTGTTTGAGGACCAAGAAAGCCAGAAAGGAAATGTGGAGCTGTGCCTAAGGGGAAGGAGTGGCCGGGGGTGGGGCGCCACACTTCTGGGAAGAAAGAGAAAGCTTTCAGCTCACAGTTTTGTCTGGTTTCACAGGGAAGCTTAGGTTAAGCTTTAGTCTGGTGTCTGTGCTGGAAGCTATCAGTTAGTGGCAGCCGTGTAAACCTCCTTGGATTCCTTCGACCCCAATCTGCAGATGGCAGATTCTAAAGGGTTGCGTCCCTAGTTACAAAGCTTCCCGGTCTCACAGCAGATGCTATGCGTGCGCTCAGACATTGCTGTGGGTGTAGAACATGGGCTTGCTCATGTCTCTGCAAGTACAGCTACATCCGCGCAGCATCCCCAACAGGCCTGACATTATCTGCAAGACTAGAGTGTCGACTGACTTCTGAAGAGCCCAAGACAGGTCCCAACCTCTGTTGCAGAATTTCTGCATCCAAGATTGTTTTCTCATGTTGTTGTCAGAGATAGGAAATAAGTTTTCCTGGGAAATGAGTCACTGATAAGTGATCAACCCCTAGTGACAACTTGGAAACTACCGAAGGTTCAAAAAATAGCAAATGATTAAATACAACAATCCCAGACACACAATGAAATGTCTTACGGTCATTAAAATTCTATTTAGGGAGGTTGGTAATTACACGGGGAGAGAGTGGTAATCACCCAAAGGGGAAGAGGGGACAGAATGGAAATTACAGGCTGATTCCAGCGGCGGTGAAGCCTGACGCGGAACAGGGGTGGAAGGAAAATGGTAAAGGAGCTATAGTTAGGGGCAAGGATGATTCTGTTGAATGCAAATGAGTGGGGGGGCTGTTTCTTTGTTTCTGTGTGTATGGGGGGGGTAGGAGGGGGAGGGATGTGATTCTGAGCTCCAGGCACTAGAGGGACACATTAGGGACAGAGGCACAGAGAGGATGAGCCTAGGACAGCACTGGGGGTGGATTCCTTGGGATAAGAGGTCCCACCAGCACCTAGTAACAGCACCGAACCCCCAGGTCTGCACCTTTCGGCTGACTGCTTCTGATCTACTCCTTTCTGTGGTTTGAAGGGATGTGGTTCACACGTACAAATTCAGGCTATTTCCTACAAGTGATATGACTGCTTTCTTCCCCTCTCCGAAAGTTTTTCTGAACCAATGATTCACCTACAATTGAGTCTCTTATGAAAGCAAGGAATTATAAGAGCCATTCCAGTGTGTGAAGTTGTCCTGCTGGGCCAAGGACTGCCCAAATTCTCCAGCTCTCTGACAGAAAAGAGACAGAGAAATACGTGCATGTCAGAAGTTCCCCAAGAAGCAAATTTCAATGCAAAATCTGACCTTCTGAGGAGCGGGCACTCTGGTCTCACACCACAGCATCCCTCCCATGATGCTCTCTTGCATGAATTCCCCCTCCCTCCCTTGTCCTCGCACTAAGACCTCCAACACAGAGACGGGTAAGGTGGGGCTCCCACATCTCAGAGCAAAACACTTATCTGCAGATTGTGAATGAGTAATTATAAATGGGCTCATCCAATCTCCTTCTAAGCAACTCCCCACCTCCCTTACCAGTACTTTGGCTTCTGGAAAAGTTGGATCTCTCTGCTTCCAGAGTCACTTACCCAAGCCTGACTAATCAGTGATCATATTTGTCACCATGAGTGGGTTGGAGTGGAAAACCTGAGCCAAGGAGAGAAAGTTAAGTACTTAAGAAATATACTATGGCTCTTGTCATCCAGAGAAAAATAAAGAAAGTAAATAAGCTAGAGCGGGTGCAGCCATCTTATGACATGAGGTCTGAGGACAGAGTTAATTCTGAGGAAGCAGAGAAAGGGAAAGAAGGAAAGAATGAGACACAGACATAGGGATCATTGCCCCCAGCATTTGTTCATATCTAAACACTACCAGTTGGTAGCCGAGCCCCCTCTGATGTTCCAGCTCTTGTCTTCTGCCTGTAAGCCATCGCTGCCGCAGCATTCTGTCATCCATGATCCTTCATCAAGCCCCACTTCCTGTGGAGAAGCTCTTGAGTATTATGCATCTTACCTAGGGAGTGGCCACTACCTGGGCTCTGGGAATTCAGCTTCTCAGTTCTTAGCTATGTGGAGACCCTGCATTGTGCCTTTGTCATTGGGTCATTAAAGATAAGACAAAGAGCCTTAGATGAGCAGAGGCCCTACAGTCCCATGTCTATGTTACCACAGATCAGGATCTAGGTCCCTATCCCAGAACCAACTGGTGTATTTAAAGTGTAAGTTGCCTGATGTCTTTGCTTGGTTTCTGTTGCTGTGATATGTTTATCACATGATCAAAACCAACTTGGGAAAGACAGAATTTACTTCAGCTTCCAATTCTCAGGTCACACTCCATCACTGAGGAAGTCAGGAACAAGGAGCAGAGGCCATGGAAGAATGCCAGTTAGTGGTTTTGTTCCTCGTGGCTTCCTCAGTTTCTTCTCTTACATAACTCAGGACCATAATCCCAGAGGTGGTACCATCCACAGTAAGCTGTATCTTAGTGAGTGTTCTATTACTGTAAAGAGACATCAAAACCATGGCAACTCTTATAAAAGAAAACTTCTAATTATAAACTGGCTTACAGTTTTGGAGGTTTAATCCAGTATCTTTGTGACAGAGCATGGGGGTGGCATGGGTTTGGAGCATCAGCTGAGAGCTACATCCTTATTTGTAGGAAAAGAGAGAGAGAGAGAGAGAGAGTGAGAGAGAGAGAGAGAGAGAGAGGCTGAGCCTGCCTTTTGAACAAAGTCTAAGCCCAGTGACACACTTCCTCCAGCAAGGCCACATCTCCTGATCCTTTTAATCCTTTCAAACAGTGCCATTCCCTGCTGACTAAGCATCAAATATATAAGCCTGGGGGGGGGGAAGGGCATTCCTATTCAAACCACCAAAGGCTGGGTTCTCTCACAGGAATCCTTGATCAAGGAAATGTCATACAAGTTTGCCTATGGGTCGATCTTGTGGAAGTATTTCCTCAGTTGAAATTCACTTCCCAAAGATGACTTTAGGCTTTGGATCAAGTCGACCTCATTCTGGAAGCCCAATGTTAATGGGCTACTGTGTGCCATTTCCTGGGGGGGGGGGTCATTGACCACTGGCCCACAAGGGTGAGGGGAACAGAGTCAGAACAAGCAGTTCTGATGGTCCCTAAGTAAAATCGAATGACAGACTTTCGAGATTGGCTTCAGAGAGCCAGGTCAACCTTGTTGAGAGGAATATATAGGAAGAGAGCAGCTGCTAGGGTATGGCCTGATTGGTGTTCACAGTATGCTTCATTTGCATAAGGCAGCATAATCCTAGCACCCAGGTGGGAGCACAACACCTAATTATCATATGGACAGGAAGGGGAAAACATTTTTGTTTTTTGATTTTTTTTGTTTTTGTTCTTTGTTTTTTTTAAAAACAGGGAACTGGTCAAGCTTAAGAGAAGCCAGGTATCCATGCTCAGGGACATCTTCCAAATAAGGTCAGGCAGAAAGGAGGAATCCATGCTGGGGGAAGGGAGTCCTCCATTTTACACCAAGCTTGGAGAGAAGTCTGGTCAGAGTGGACTGCGACCTTCTCCAGCAGGACCCTCCAGTAGGTCACCTGCGGTGATGGCCTTCCTGTGTATAGCATCCCTGCATTAGTCACGATTCTCTAGAGAAACAGAACTGATAGAATGAACATGGTGTTTATTATAATGTCTAACAGACTGTACTGGCTAGTTTGGTGTGTCAACTTGACACAGGCTGGAGTTATCATAGGAAAAGGAGCTTCACTTGGGGACGTGCCTCTATGAGATCCAGCTGTGGGGCATTTTCTCAATTAGTGATCAAGTGAAGGAGGGCCCCTTGTGGGTGGTGCCATCTCTGGGCTGGTATTCTTGGGTTCTATAAGAGAGCAGGCTGAGCAAGCCAGGGGAAGCAAGCCAGTAAGGAACATCCCTCCATGGCCTCTGCATCAGCTCCTGCTTCTGACCTGCTTGAGTTCCAGTCCTGACTTCCTTTGGTGATGAACAGCTGTGTGGAAGTGTAAGCTCAATAAACCCTTTCCTCCCCAACTTGCTTCTTGGTCATGATGTTTGTACAGGAATAGAAACCCTGACTAAGACAAATTGGTACCAGCGTAGTGGGGTATTCCTGTGACAATCTGACCATGTTTTGGGGAGGACTGTGGAAGGACTTTGGAACTTGGTGCTAGATGGTCCATCCAGTGATGAGACCTCTGTGAGATGTGGAGGAGCTTGGAAGATTATGTTGAGAACAGTGGAGAAGATGGAGGCCTGGCTTGTGAAGTTTCAGAGGGAAAATTAAAGACTCTTATCAGGGCCATGAAGATTCTGTGGTTTTGGTTAGCTGGGGCTGAAAAATCAGCTGTGAGTAACAAGATACCAAAACTATTAAAGTCAACCTTTGTGTTACTGGGACTATTGATGCTGGTTAGCTGGAGCTAAGAAATTAGCGGTGATTAAGAAGAAGCCAGCATCACTGAGATGAAATCTTCTGGGAATTGTTTTCTGAGGGCACAGAGGGTGTGTTACAGATAGCCAAGGTTGTGCCTCGTGCTGTAGCAGGACTTGGTACTGTGTAAGAGTCACCCAGGTGGTACTGCTTTTGAAGGCATGAAGGCACCATGAAGAACAGCTGAGGCTTGGTACTGTGAGAGGCCATGGAAGGCCATTGGTGAAAGTGTACCCTCAGTTGTAATTGATGGCCCAGGACTGAAGGGGTCATGCAAAAGAGTTGAGGCTTGGAGATGCCAGTACTATGTGATGACCACCAAGGACAGCAGCAGCAGTGGAGTACAGGCAGCTGGAGCTTAGAAGACAAGGTGTGTGCTACAATGGGGAGAGCTGGAGAAGTGACCCAAGCCCTTGGAGGAGCCCAGAAGATCGTGAGTTGGATCCCAGACATTGAACCATTGGAGTTTGAGTTTTGCTTTTGATTGTGACTGTGCCCTGATATTTTTCCCTCTTGAAAGAAGGTATTTTCGTGGAGCCCACAGTTCAGAGACTTGAATTTTTAAAAGACTTTGAATTTTAAGATATTGGACATTTTAAAGGGGTTGAACTTTTAATATGTAAAGACTGTGGGACTTTTTACGTTATTTACATCTTGGGGATGAATAAGAAAGTAAGGGTTGAGGCTTAATAGTGATATGTTGGTGTGTCAAGTTGACAAGGGGTCAATTGTACTGGCTAGTTTGGTGTGTCAACTTGACACAGGCTGGAGTTATCATAGGAAAAGGAGCTTCACTTGGGGACGTGCCTCTATGAGATACAGCTGTGGGGCATTTTCTCAATTAGTGATCAAGTGAAGGAGGGCCCCTTGTGGGTGGTGCCATCTCTGGGCTGGTATTCTTGGGTTCTATAAGAGAGCAGGCTGAGCAAGCCAGGGGAAGCAAGCCAGTAAGGAACATCCCTCCATGGCCTCTGCATCAGCTCCTGCTTCTGACCTGCTTGAGTTCCAGTCCTGACTTCCTTTGGTGATGAACAGCTGTGTGGAAGTGTAAGCTCAATAAACCCTTTCCTCCCCAACTTGCTTCTTGGTCATGATGTTTGTACAGGAATAGAAACCCTGACTAAGACACAGACTATGGACCAGCTAGTCCAGCAGCAATAGCTGTCTAACAATGGAAGGTCCAAGGATCCAGTAGCTGTTCAGTCCACAGGCAGGATGGCTCAGCTGGTCTTTACTATAAGAAAGAATCCCGAAGAAGTAGACTTTAATGCCAGTTAATAAATAGACTTGCCAGAGAGATAGAGAACAAGCAGCTTTTCCCTTTCATACCTTTTTATGTAGACTGCCACCAGAAGGTGTGGCCTAGATGAAAGGTGGCTCTTCCCAGCTCAAAATACCCAGATTAAAGATAGGTCTCACCACTTCAAATAATTTAAGAAAAATTTCTCACAGGTACACCCAGCCACTTGGCTTTTAGTTAATTCTAGGTGAAGCTGACAACCAAAAATAGCTACCATAGCCCAAAGCTTAGGGCATTGCTTCGCTTGAGACAGTAAGTATGTGCTATCTTGCCTTTCTCCCTACAAAGCTGCCAGGATTCAATCATGGGATAGTGAGAATTTTGTTGGTGTGTTTTTTTTTTTTAAAAACAACATAGTTATGTTGTATGATTATATTTTTGTTTTAATCTTAGGTATGGAATATGGGACTGCTAACTATGATTATTGCCTCCTGCAGATAGTTTACATTTGGAATTCTGGGAACTCTTGAGAGGATATAAATTCAAGAGCTTCAAGAGACCTGTGGGGCGACTGTTGCCCTGTGGCCTCTGGTTCCTGTCGTTGTATTTGCTGTATTTGCTATTGTTGGATTGTTGGTGATTGTTGGATTGTTGGATTTGCTGGATTGTTGCATTGCTGGTTTGCTGGGCTGCTGGATTGTTGGATTTGCTGGATTGTTGCATTGCTGGTTTGCTGGGCATCTGGCTAGAGATATTCTGATAATGAAGATTGGATTTGCCCCTGGGACCTCCAATCCCCTAATCAGCAGGAAGTATTCTAATGAGATCTATGCCCCTTTCCTGCTAAACTTTATTCTCTCCTACCTAGTGTTGGGGGTTGGAAGGGATTACAGGGAAATAAGGGTAGAGAAAGATGGTAAAAGAACCCAATAAAGTAGCCCAAAGCAGTACAGTCACAAGGCTGCCCCGAGATGACTTTATCTAATTTCCATCACACAATAGTTGGTGTAAGACCCGAAAGAAAAACGGGGGGCACCCCAGCACCCCACACCTTGGAAGCCATCACCCCAATCACTCACAAGAAACAGTCTTGATGCAAATAGCAGGAGGATTTTTATTCCAGAGCTCTGGGGTCACGGCCATTTCCCCCCTCCCCCTGCCACCCCTCACCCTCCCCCCCCCCCCCGCGGGGTAGATGACAGTGAACACCGGGTGCAGAAACAGGACTGCTTTTATAGATTTACAGCAAAGCCCGCCTACACGAGCCACCCCATAGCTTCCAAGCCAATCAGTTTAAATTATCTGAGCCTGCACTCTCTGAGAACCAATCGGTTTCCTAGAGAGGCCGGATAAACTAGTTAGGTCATTTCCGCTTACGTGGCCGCCACGCACAGGATCACGCCAGGGTTACGCACAGCGTCACATACGTATTTCCCGTTATGGGGCCGGCGCATTGCCGTAGTGACCTTGCTGACCTAGCGGCATCCGCCCTTGCCTCAGCTTCTCAGCAGGAGGCGAGGTAGGAAAGAACGCTAGGGACCTTCCAGCCTGTAACCCTCATCCTTTCATTGGATTTTGTCCTATCTTCTTGATGCTTTACCAGGGTTAGAACACCAATATGATTTTTTCCAGAGGAGACCTATCACATTCAAAGCATAGCAGTCAGGTGGAGAGAGTTTTTTAAAAGGCAGATGATAAAGTGCTTAAACGGAGATGAATGGAAATACTTTCTGCTGAGGTGGGGAAGAAGCTGGGGACAGGCGGTAAGAATAGAAACCCAGGCTTTGAATGTGTGCTCAATGCTTTTAAGGGCCTGGCTAAGGAATGGGCATGAATCTGGTCTTTCTAGGGAAGGATTGGGAGAAGAGAGAGTGTGGCCCCCCACCCCCATCTCGTAGTAATGCTTCACTTTGGGACTCTGGACAATAAAGCTAACGTCAGCTACTGAGTGGCCCATTTCTGAGGGTGATAGGGATGGAGGGGAGGAGAGCCAAAGTTATCCTGAGGAGCAAAACGTACGAAAGGCCACCTTACTGAAAGTGAGTTAGACACTGTTGAGAAGAGCCCTGACTCAGCAGGCACCCCTCTGCTCATCCCCCACCCCAACTCCCAGAATGCCCTGCGCTCCACCCATCCCCCATCCCGGAAGGTCTGTGCCCTCCACCCCTCCCCCATTCCAGAATGCCCATGCCCTCCACCCCTTCCTCCTGCCAATGCTCTCCAATAGCTCTAGAGATAGTGGGTCCTTCTCCAGCCCTTCTCTTTAGCCTTGTTACTGGACTTAGCCAGAACTTGACCCAGTACCCGGTTCTTTTCTTGTAGGCGTCAGTAACAGCTCAATAAACCTTTCTGCTTCTAGGCTCTCAAGAGTTTGAGTTCAGCAACCGTAGAAGGGCCTGTGGGCGTCCCGAAGGAAAGTACTGGGTGACGTCAGTTGAGCTCAGCTGCCCATTGTCTTTAGAAGAGACCACAGAACCCTGAGATTTGTAGGTGTGAACGCTTGTTGTGGGTCGGGGAGAGGCACACACCTGGCTCCACCTGGACCCTTTAGAGCAAGGAACGGGACAAGGCAGAGAGGTCTGGAAGGAAGGCTGAGAGAGGTGAGAACGGCAGCTGGTTCCTGCTCCTGTGACTGATTCTCCTGGAGAGTCAGAACCAGCTCCAAGGTCACCATCTGTCCCAGCTTCTTTTTCTGTCGCTGGAAGCAAATACCCTGACAAAAGCAACTTAAGGACAGAAGGGTTTCCTCTGGCTTACAGTTCCAAGGGGATGCAGTTGGCCACAGTGGGAAAGACAGGAAGCAGGGGAGGGATGATGGCGTGGGCAGTATCAACACCTCATCTAGGCTCCGCCCCACAGTTACCTGGCAACAGCTACGTGTGCCTGACTCACTACAAAAGGGGCTGCTTGCCCCCTCCTCTCTTTCTTGCTCTTGCCCCTTCCCCCTCTCCACATGCTCATGGCCAGCCTCTACTGCCCTTCCTTCCCCCTCCCCTCCCCTCTCCTTCCTCTTCCCCTTCCTTTCTCTCCCCTCCCCCCTCTCCTTTCTTTCTCCTTCCTACCCTCTCAACTCCCCTCCGCATGCCCTAAATAAACTTTATACTAAATGGTCCTGTGACTGGGCCCTCAGGGGAAAGGGATGCCTCAGAATGGACCCTCAGAGGCACCCCCTTCCCCCACACCATCCCACGCCTCCACCAAACACATCCCTGGCTTCTCTCTCTCTTTTTACAGAACATAACAAAGCAAAGAGGCGGAAGACCAGGTGCGTAGCATCTATATCTAGGGAACAAGAGTGACCAGGAAGTGGGACCTTGCGATGCAGTCTCAAAGTCTGCGCCCTAGTGAGGCCCCACCTCCTAAAGGTTCCATAACCTCCAAACAGCGCCACCAGCTGGGCACCAACTGTTCAAACACGTGAGCCTGTGGGGACATTTCATATTCAAACCACACCATCCCTCTGAAGAAGCAACCGCAGCATAACCTCTGTTGATGTGAAGGCTGATTCAACGTGTCTGACAGAAAAAGAGGAGGGGACACCTAAGCAGGCTCCGGGGAAGATGGGTAATCGGTAAGGGTGACGTCACAGGGAGACAGATGAGTTTAACTGTTCCCCTGTGTCCGTAAGCACCTGTGGGTTTGTCTACCCTCCCCAACATCCCCTCCCCAATTCTGAACACCCCAAGACCAGAAGCATGCTCCAACCATGAAGCCCCCGGTGCTCCCATGAGGTTTGGCACGTGAATGGAACTCGGTTTCATTGAATATGGGCCATCCACCAAGAATAACACAGGTTATAACCGTGTGTGTTTCCTTAATCTGTCTCTTTGCATTCAATTTAAAGTCCAGGGTGAGCTGAGTGACAAATTAGAGATTTTTTCCCCCAAATGCCTTTCAAGTCACACAGCAAAATCAGTTCAGCAAATTATATGTAATCATCAAGGAAATCAATAAGAATTGCGAGTGCATTAAAGAGTTTAGCAGATTCATTATGCATTTAGCACACCCAGTCCAATCTGCAAGAAGCGTGGAGAAAAACAGGCTCTTGCGAGTAAACATTGCCTCAAATTGACTTCAGTGTCCTTGTCCTTGGGGCTGTACAGCGTTCACAGGGGAAGGCTAGTCTAGACATAGGACCACCTCCTCGAAGGGACCAGCCACCCAGCGAGTCCTGTAGGAAAGAGGTACTCTGTCCTCTTCCTGGGTTCCGCAGCTGCCTTGTGTGTCTCTAAAGGGATCACAAACTTGTTCATTCAGTAAACATTGCCTGAACACCTGTGCTACACCAAGTCCCATGCCAGGTGCTAGAGCAAGACCAAATCAGAACAGGATGCGCAGTCTAGTGGGGCCACAGACCCAGGACGACATAGCTCATCCCAAAAGGAGGCTCTAAACCACCACTGTCAGACATGTTGAGTCCGAGCCTTCACATCAACAGAGGTTATGCTGCGTTACTGGAAGTTTTTGAAGAGTCTCTTTGTGCTCCCCACATGTTATTGAGAAATCAGGATCTCTACGTGGAGTTCTTAGTTTCTTTGATAACAGATTAAATAATAAACCCAAAATGACCCTCAAGGGCAATTTTGTTAGAATGTAGAAGGAAAGCCCAGGACATAGGAGCTGTACGTCTCAGCAGCTTCCCAGAGGAGGAAGAGGGAGGCAAGGCCACTCTGTGTGAGTCAGGCTTGCATGGAGGTCAGCCACCTGATGGGCAAGTGACCACATGGTGGGGAGGGGGCTTAGAAGAAAGACATAACCCAAAAGGTTAGGAAGAGAATGCACAGAAAAGAAATTAAAAAGAAGAAAAGGGAAAGTTATAAATTTCTGAATAATTTGGGAAAGCAGCTGCATTCTAAAAGCAACTTCATTACAGGCGGGAATTCAAGGAAGGATTATTTTACTGAAGGGATAATTATTGCCCCTATCTTGAAGGGGGTTTTCTGGAATTTTGGTTTCTTTAAGAAAAACACAGAAATATTATAAGAATGTTTTTGTTTTAATCCCAGGGGTGGTGGTATGGGACTGCTTTGGATTGTCTGTAGCAGCTGACTATGATTTGCCTCATGCTCTAGCAAGGGCATGGTTTTGCCAGCTGCAGATAGTTTCTGAGGGCGATGTTTGGTGTTGCTACTTTGTTTCCAACCCAATTCCCCGTAAAAGAAAGCTCAACTCAATCAGTAAACAAAACAAGCTACAAGCCTAGATTGGGCAGATCTCCCACTACACTACTCTATTTCCATCTATATTATCCCAAATAACTTGCGGTTTCTCCAGGCCCCCAGCTTCTCTCTCTGCTGTCTCTCCCATCCTCTCCCATAGCTCCTCCCACTTCCTCCTGCCCAATCATTGGCTCAAGCCTTTATTTGAAAAGCTAAATTGGGGAGAAGGTTCACAAGGCAACTCCTCATCTGCAGTCCCTCTGAGGTGTGGAATTAGCATCAAAATACAAGCCCAGGGCCAGGTAGTGGTGGCGCACACCTTTAATCCCAGCACTTGGGAGGCAGAGGCAGGCGGATTTCTGAGTTCGAGGCCAGCCTGGTCTACAAAGTGAGTTCCAGGACTGCCAGGGCTACACAGAGAAACCCTGTCTCGAAAAAACAAACCAAAAAACAAAACACACACACAAAAAAACAAAAGCAAACCCAGGGCTATCCACAACAGTTTGGAATTCTTGGAACTTTTCAAAGGGAATATATAATGCTAGAGCCCAGGTGGGTGGGGGAGGGGTGATTGTTGGTCATTCGGGAGGTTGGTTGCAATTTGTCAGTATTCCTGCTCAAAGAAGAAGAAAAAAAGCCGGGTGGTGGTGGTGCACGCCTGTAATCCCAGCACTTGGGAGGCAGAAGCAGGCGGATTTCTGAGTTTGAGGCCAGCCTGGTCTACAGAGTGAGTTCCAGGACAGCTAGGGCTACACAGAGAAACCCTGTCTTAGGAAAAAAAAAAGAAGAAAAAAAATCAGGTTCACCTCTCTCTCTCTCTCTTTCTCTCTCCCTCTCTCTCTCTCTCTCCCCCCTCCTCCTCCTCCTCTCCTTTCCTATCTTTACCCCCCCGGGGGGAGGGGACAAAGGTGGGGGAAAAGCCCACAAAGTAGCAAAGACCAGCTACACTATCACCCCTGGTTGAATTAATGTAAACTTACATTGCTGAGGGATGATACCTTGGCCTCTGCCTCATATGCAGGTGTCATGGGAGGGGAATAAATGCTCATGAAGGCCCTGGAAGCAAGATGTGGGCTCTGGTCCACATCCCTTACAAATCTCCCTCTACTCCAGGCTCCTCGGTCGCCTCTGACTGCATATCTTTCCATCTCCAATTTCTCAATTGGGCTGAAAAATGGCACCAATTTGGGAAATCAGTTTTGGAAAATTGGTAAGACTCCCTTCTATTGAGATCCCTGGCAAAGATTGATTCATGCCCACCGGGAGGTTGTAGCACAGCAATCTGCCTTCCTTGTGCATGGTCCCTAAGATAAGCATAGCTAATCAAGCTCAGCATCCTTCCCTACTGATGCACAGGGATCTTGCCTGCCTTCCGCATGGTTCCCCACAACAGACATAACTAATCAAGCTCAGCATTCTTCCCTACTGATGTCTTAACAAGCTCTCCAGGCAGCCAATTAAAAAAGCACAGGCCACTTAGGAAGAAGCCGAAGCACCTAATGGTGCTTGGCTGCTGTGAGGGTCAGGCAGTAATAAGGGAAGGAGAGCCGTTTCTCAATCCAAGAGCGAGAAGACAAAAATCGCAAAGGCTTTCATTTGGTGGTGGTGTGGCTCTTTCAGCAACAAAGAACCAACTCAACTTAGCTTCTGTATACACACACACACACACACACACAAGGCACAAGGTTAGGACACATTAAGCTATGAGCTGGTCCTCATCATCCAGACTTTTCTCTCCTTTCTCCAACCTGTGGCCCCACACTGGTTTCCTTCATGAACCGAGCTTCCCTGTGTCAGGGCAAGCTAGCCACCCACCTGCACCCCACCTGCACCTCTAACTCAGAGGCTCTGATGTGAGACATGACCTCTGCATGGGTTCACAGATCCTGCATATCAGATGTTTACATTACAATTGGTAACAGTAGCAAAATCACAGTTATGAAGTAGCAACAAAATAATTTTATGGTGGGAGGGCTGTATTAGATGGTCACAGCATTAGGAAGGTTGACAACCACTGCTCTAACTGCAGGCTTGGGGTTACCCAGGCCTCATCTGAGGTCCGCTGCTGCCCACCCTGGCCAGCAAAGCACACTGAGGGAGCGCTGAAAAACAAGAAGCTGTAGCAGAAGGGGGAGGAGCTAACGGCCACACCCCCTGAACTCCGCCTCCTACTTCCTGCAGAAGAGCAAAGCAGCCTGTGAGGGGAGGAGCTGGTCCTTGGTCTGCAGAGAGCAGCTCTCAGCTGTCTCCTCACTCCTCTCAGGAAAAGCTAAAGTTGGGTCTGCGCCGCAGTGTTGGGAGATGGGACCCTCGTCCTGAGAGACCAGCACATCTCTGGAGGGAGTGGGTGACAGTTTGCTCCCCACCTCACACCCACCCCTGTCTCGACATGTGTGAGGGTGTGTCTGTATGTGTTTTGCTATCGCACGTGTGTAGAGGACAACCTCAGGTTTGAGACAGGGTCTCCTATTCACTCTTGTGTAGGACAGGCTAGCTGCTTGGGAGCTTCCAGGGATTCTTCTCATCTTGTGAAAGGACACTTTCTGGGAATCTGAATATTAGGTTCGCAGATTGCTATCTCTCCAGTGCCCTCTAGGAGGCGCTCTCTGTCTCCCTCTGTGTCTGTCTATGTCTCTCACGTGCATGAATGTGTGTGTGTGTGTGTGTGTGTGTGTAAGACAGACAGACAGACACACAGAGCGAGGTCTATCCTAGTCCCTATGCCACTTGTCCTTCCCTATCACTGCCTTGCCGGGGCCCTGAGCTTTGCCAGAGTGAAGACCACCAGCAAACAGGGATCTTCTTATATGTCCTCTTTCTGTTCTTGACTCTGGAAAGGATGCGTTAAGTCTGTGCCTCGACATCTCCAAAATAAAGGACTGTAACTGGGATTGTAGGCCAGATAAACCCTTTCCTTCCATACATGGCTTTTCACCAGGGTATTTCAGTGACAGAAATGAAACTGGAACACCAGGCTATACCTGAGTGCCTTACACACTTGTAAAAATATCCATACAAACAATAGAGCTAACAGTTAAGAATCTTAAAGACTCTCCATAAACGGCAAGAGATGCTTTCAGGAGTCATAAGATTGTTAGGTAAAAATCCCATTAGCAAGCAAAGGTTATAACCAGACGAGTTGTGGCTAGAGAGACCCCCTTTATAAAAAATAAAGGATATTGTTGCCACTCGTGTTAGTTAGGACTACAGAGTAAGACCCTGTGGTTTGTCTAAATGAAAATAGCCCCCAGAGACGCATAGGGAGTTGTATAAGTGGAAGCCTGGCCTTGTTGGAGTAGGCGTGGCCTTGTTGGAGTGGGTGTGGCCTCGTTGGAGAAAGTGTCTCTGGGAGATGTGCTCAGTTCAGGCCTAGTGTCTTCCTACTGTCTGTAGATCCAGATGTAGAGCTCTCAGCTCCCTCTCCAGCATCATATCTGCCTGCATGACGCCATGCTTCCCACCATGATGATAATGGACTACGTTTTTGAACTGTAAGAAAGTCCCAAATAAATGTTGTCCTTGATAAGAGTTTCCATGGTCATAGTGTCTCTTCACAGCAATAGAAATCCTAACTAAGACAGACCCCATCGCTTAAGACCCGTATGGAGAAATCAGGATGGGACCAAGCAAGAAGCTCCCTCGTTATTGGCTGGCTTTTGTAGTACTAGAGGATGCTATCTATACATGTTACTGAGAACTGTCACCAACAATCCGCGTCAGCTATGGAAGTATAAGGCATACCAGGCAAAACAGGCCTACTTTTCCAATATTAGCATCACTGTCATGGGTGTAACCAACTGCTTCCCAATTGTATGCAAGACTTGTTCCACAGGGGGGCAACTCACAATTAATACCTTAAGCCAAGATTAAATCTTGTGACTGGTGAGGTCTTAGGCTTCACTGATGAAGCCACTGCTTTTATGTAGTTAAACTGGTTGTTATGGTTTTCCTATGCTCAGCCCAGGGAGTGGCGCTATTAGAAGGCGTGGCCCTGTTGGAGTAGGTGTGGCTTTGTTGGAGTAGGTGTGCCACTGTGGGTGTGGACTATAAGACCCTCATCCTACTTGCCTGGAAGTCAGTATTCCGCTAGCAGCCTTCAGATAAAGATATAGAACTCTCAGCTCCTCCTGCTCCATGCCTGCCTGGATGCTGCCATGTTCCTGCCTTGATGATAATGGACTGAACCTCTAAGCCAGCGCCAACTAAATGCTGAACTTATAAAAGTTGCCTTGGTCATGGTGTCTGATCACAGCAGTAGAACCCTGACTAAGACACTGGTGTTTTGTCAAACTGCCTTCTGGATATTTGTGCTTAGACCCATAGGACGCTGTGGCTGTCAATCCCAATGATGGTATGCCAGAGAGACTCACAACCATTGGTAAGGGTCCTGAGAGACAGTAACTGCTGCTGCACCATAGCTGCTCAGTGCTTAGCTGTGAAAGGCATCTCTGTCAGTCATCTGCCCTGCAAGGCTCAGAGGGCATGGCGGGGCGGGGGGGGGGGAGCGCAGAATGAAGGAACAGATACTGGAGGCAGAATGAGTGTTAGTAACAATGCTCTCCACATTTCTGCCCTGAGGGGAGGCTTGTGAAGACAGAAAGTAAACAACTTACATAATTCACAAGGCTCCACCTTCTCCAAAGTTATATAAGCAATAAGGACTGCTGGAGAGAGAGAGAGAGAGAGAGAGAGAGAGAGAGAGAGAGAGAGATATCTGTGGAGCTGTCCCCGATACTGCAGAGAGCTCCAGGGTTGTAGCTCTTGTAAACTGCTACCCAGGCTCCCAGGATGGGGTGGTCTTTTGTTATCCCCAGTCCTGTAACTCCTCCCCTATACTTCTATGAGTAACAACAAGAACAAAACTTCATTGGTTTGCAGAGTTAGACAGGCGATACAGCACAGGCATTTCTTTGCTCTGTCATTGGTGCTACATCGGGGGTGCGTGGATGTTTCTTCGTATTTGCCAAGAGAACTCAACATGACACACTGAACCCAAGGCTCACCAATTCAACTGGCTCGCCAGTGAGGCTCCAGAGGTGGTCCTTGTTAAGACTCTGAACGTTTGAAGTCTTAGTACCTAGAGCAGATGGAGGGAAGAAGCCGGAGAGGCAGACTCTAGGGTTAGGAGTCAGATATGGCGGGTGCCACAGCCAGCAGAGACAAGTAAACCGTGCGTGTCTTAGGGCAGACCAGCCAGCACCTTGGTTCAGAGAGGCTGAGTCCCTTGGCGGAGAGTTTAGATATGCCGCGCCTGGGTTTTTGAGCACCAGCTGTTCCTAGGCATGGCTGAGGAGAAGGTTTTATTGTAGACATGAGGGAGAATTCAACCAGGAGCATCTGGAAGGGTTCGGACTGAGCTAAAGTGTGAGGGAGGTGAAGGGTGAGAGAGGAAGAGGAGAGACAAGAGGAGCTGAGAACTGACAGGCTGAGAGCGAGCCAGCCAGGAGCCAGGGGACCGAGAAGAACCAAAAGTGCGTGCTGCCAAAATGGCTGCCCTGTATAGAAAGGGAGGTGGGGGAAAGAATGGGAAGGCCCGCCCCCGGAGCCCACGCCTCTCTCCTGCAGCTTTCTCCTGACTTGTTTGCTCAAGGCTGTCCCTGCAGACATTCCTTCCTAGGACGACACAGCAAGGTCATCTGTAATCCTCTAGCAATCCTGGTTAATCACCCAGCATCTCAAGGGAAGATCAGCCCTTCCGTAAGTAGCCAAGATCCAAATCCAACCAATAGACCCTATAGAACGTGCGTAGCATCTGTGTTGAGGTTGTCTAGAACTCCTAAGTGACCCTTCATGGCCTGGGAAACGACTGCACTTCCGTTCCACTCTGAGCTCCACGAGGGCCAAGATGGTTGATTGCTTTGTTAACAGATTTTTCTCAAAGGCCTGCAGCAGTGCCTACCACAGAGTAGCAGCAGCAGCACCAGCAACAGTGACGATGATGATGGTGATGGTGGTAATGGTGATGGTGATGATGATGATAGACACTCACCATGATTCTATTTGACCTGTTCAGTGTCAGGTGCCCTGAGGACCATCTCATTTCAAGTCTTAAGAAACCTGAAAGTACAGGGAGGGGGAATCCAGGAAAGGGGAAATTATTTGAAATGTAAATAAAGAATATATCGAATAAAAAATAAAATTTTAAAAAGAAAAGAAAGAAACCTGAAGGTAAAGGCATCCACAGAAGCAGGTCATGGTGGGAAGCCCTCCTCCAATGCCCAGGCTCCTGAATGTCTAGCTGGTGATGTTGGAGCTTGTCCTAGGCAGCAACTATGGGCCTCAAACCAGCAGCAAGACCAGCTGGAGACTTTGTCAAAAACAGTAGTTCTGGGCATTGCCTCTTCCTGTCTGAGCCAATGGGTCTGGGATGCAACCAGGATTTGGTGTTTCTAACATGTCTTGGACGGCGGTGCTGTGTCCAGCCTGGGGGCCTAGATTAGTTACTGTTCTCTGAGGAGGAAGAATGTTCTGGGGCTCAGAGCTTCATAGCAGGGAGGGTGCGGTGGCATTTAAAGTGGCAGAGCTGTGCCTATCTGTGACAGCAGGAGGAGCATGAGGCAGCTTGCCCCTGTTCATCTTAAAGGTTACCAGGAAACAAACTCAGCTAGAACCAGGGCGGGATCCGCAAGGTCCACACTCAGTGATCCACTCCCTCCTGTGAAACCCCCATACCATAAAAGCTCCCCACTCCAAATCCCCATCAAGAGCTGGAAAGCACGGGTTCAAAGACAGGAGCCCAGAGAGGATGTCTCACTGAACTGGCTGGTTTTGTGTGTCAACTTGACGAAAGCTGGAGTTATCACAGAGGAAGGAGCTTCAGTTGAGAAAAATGCCTCCATGAGATCCAGCTGTGGGACATTTTCTCAATTAGTGATCAAGGGGGAGGGCCCCTTGTGGGTGGTGCCATACCAGGCTGGTAGTCCTGAGTTCTATAAGAAAGCAAGCTGAGCAAGCCAGGGGAAGCAAGCCAGTAAGAAACATCCCCCCATGGCCTCTGCATCAGCTCCTGCTTCCTACCCTGCTTGAGTTCCAGTCCTGACTCCCTTTGGTGATGAACAGCAGTGTGGAAGTGTAAACTGAATAAACCCTTTCCTCCCCAACGTGCTTCTTGGTCATGGTGTTTGTGCAGGAATAGAAACCCTGACTAAGACACTCACATTCCGAGCATAAACAGGATCCCCACTCTGAGAACCCTGGGTTGGGTTAAAAGGTTACAGGCCCAGAGCCTAATTACAACTTATCCTGAGCTGCCTTTCATTCCTGAAGTAACCACTGTCCCGCCCAGCTCAGTGTCAGACCCTAACATCCTGTAGCTACAGAACAAAATCTTTCTGGAATGCCTTAACAAAGTCCTTGTTTCCACCAACCAAAGGCCCCTGCAGAGGATTCCCACCTCACTGCGCCTGCCTGCTTGCTGTTCAAATCGGTGCATTGGAAAAGCACCCCACTTTCACCCTACTTTATAACTTTCATTGTTCTGTCGCTATAAACACTTCTTCCAAGTGATACCACACTGGAGCGTGGAGCCTGAGTCTGTGTTCTAGGATCATGGTCACCCATATTCAACTTATCGGATAAGCTTTTCTCTTCTCCCCTCTGAGGTGTGAATTGCTCCTTCCCCTCAGATCTTATTGTTCTGTCTCTGGTGAATTCTGCAAGCAGAGGCCCCCTGCGCCCCTCCCCCTCTACCCCCAGGTCTCCAAATTAACACCTGAAAGTGCAGACCCAAACAAACCGTTCTACCAGTTAACATTGAAGAATCCAGACACAGATCAGCTTCCCAGGGAGCTCAACGTGAATGCCGGAATGAGTTAACATTTGGTGAGGTCTGACTGAGATAAAGGCCTTGCATAACCAGCTTTTTTTTTTTCCTGTTCCAAATTCCACAGTTGATGCTTACATTTTAGGTAAATGCTTTTTCAAAGAAAGGGGGGGAAGGGAAGAAAAAGGCAACAGAGCCTGTAATATAGTCCAAAATTATCCTCCCAAAACTCTTATTTACACATGTACATGCATTTATTTTTAACATTAAAGATTATGTGTGTATGTTTTGCCTGCTTATATGTCTGTGTAGTACATGTGTGAAACATCCAGAGGAAACTGATGTGATTATAAAAAGATAGAGGAGTATAAGACTATGTTCTATAAGGGTGCTATTTTCTGACCCTCCCCAGCATACACAGACTGTGGTGCTTGAAGTGGAAACTTCTAGTTTCTTCAGAAAGTCAGTTATGTCAAACGATGGTTTGCTGGGGCACACAGGTGAAAGGATGTCTTGCCAAAGCAGACACGGGAAAGAATGTTCTCCTGAGGCAGACACAGGTGAAAGGACATTTGGATACAGCAGACACATGGAAGGACTGTAACTTTAATTGTGTGTGTGTGTGTGTGTGTGTGTGTGTGCGCGCGCGTATGTGGTTTTTTGAGACAGGGTTTCTCTGTGTAGCGCTAGCTGTCCTGGAACTCACTCTGTAGACCAGGCTGGCCTCAAACTCAGAAATCCACCTGCCTCTGCCTCCCAGAGTGCTGAGATTAAAGGCGTGCGCCACCAGTGCCTGGCTTTTAATTCTTTTTAAACCTTATTTTTAATGATGGTTTCTAAACACTTTAACCTCCCTGGTAGCCCAACACCCACCAGAGGTAGTGGAAAAGAAAGGATGTGGAGAAGGGACCTGTTTAGAAAGGTTCTTTGGAGCAACTCCTGAGGGAGATGCTAAGGAAGACACGAAGAAAGAGGCAGGCCAGGACTGAGGAGAGGTAACTACCCAAATGGTTTGAATAGTTTGAATGGCTTAAGTAAGTTGCAAGCTAGTCAGGGAACGAGCCAAACTTGTGGCCTAGGCATTAATGAATAATTAGTCTGAGTCATCATTCCAGGAGCAGGGGCTGGAAGGAAAAATGGATTTTTCTTTTTAACAGTTCTCTCTCCTGAAAATAGGTGTGGCATGAAGCTCACGCTAGGCGAAGTGATAAGACAAGAAAAGCCCTGGGAACTAAAGGCTCCCAGCGGCTGTGGAGAAACCACCGCGCTTCCTCTTCTATCCTCGCTCCACCTGTTGTGTAGGTTTTTCTTTCATTATATGAACTGGCTGGTCTGTGTGTCAACTGGACGCAGGCTGGAGTTATCAAAGAGAAAGGAGCTTCGGGTGAGGAAATGCCTCCATGAGATCCAGCTGTGCGGCATTTTCTCAGGTGGTGATCAATGGGGGAGGGCCCCTTGTGGGTGGGGCAATCCCTGCGCTGGTAGTCATGGGTTCTATAAGAAAACAAGCTGAGCAAGCCAGGGGAAGCAAGCCAGTAAGAAACATCCCTCCATGGTTTCTGCATCAGCTCCTGCCTCCCTCCCTGCTTCCTTCCTTCCTTCCTTCCTTCCTTCCTTCCTTCCTTCCTTCCTCCCTCCCTCCCTCCCTCCCTTCCTTCCTTCCTTCCTTCCTTCCTTCCTTCCTTCCTTTTGCTTTGTTTCAGCTTTTTGAGACAGAGTTTCTCTGTGTAGCCCTGGCCGTCCTGGAACTTACTTTGTAGACCAGGCTGGCCTTGAACACAGAGAGCTGCCTGCCTCTGCCTTCTAAGTTCTAGATTTAAAGTCATGTGCCACCACCTGCCTCAGCTTCTTTCTTTGCTTTTTGAAACAAGTTCTCACTGTATAGCCTCCAGTAGCTTGAAGGTGCTACATCGATGACTTTAGCTTACTGCAATTCTGCAATTCTTCCCAAGTGCTGGGATTACAGGCGTCAACTACTGTGCCTGGTTGGTTCTCTCTGTTTCTGTCTGTCTCTGTCTCTCCTTTCCTTTCTCTTTCCTTCCCTCCCACCTCTGTTTCCTTCCCTTCCCCTGTCCACTATGCGTGTGTGCGTGTGTGTGTGTGTGTGTGTGTGTGTGTGTGTGTGTGTGTTGGACAGGGTCTTATGTAGTTCAGAGTGGCCTCACACTTGATATGTAGCTAGGATGGTCATGAACGCTTCATCCTCCTGCCTTTCCTTCTTAAGTATTAGAATTACAGGCATGAGCCATCACACCTGGTTTTTCCCACCTCTTATGTCTCATACATAGCATCTGACTTCTTTGTTCCTCTTTAATCCAAACATTTACACTTGGATAGAAACTGTCAGCTCAGCTTAACCATGTTCTTTAAGATAGTCGTGGCTGAGCACTTTAATGGAAAGAAATACATCCTCCTGAATTGTGTTTATCTATTTTTACATTATTATACTGAACTTTGTGAAACTGGGCAACTTACCAACAAAAGAGGTTGATTTAGCTCATGGTGACAGAGACTGATGATCCTAATGTTATGGTGTAGGCCTTGGTGAGGACTCTCTGGGCAGCTGGGCACCCAGTGGGTGGTACCACAGAGGCAGGAACACTTCTGAGAGAGAGCTCTCTCACATAGGAAGCCAAGGAACAAGAGGGAACCGGGTCTGCCTGTTTACAGAATCTCACCCTGTAGAACTAGTAAGAACTCATTATACAGAATAGCTTCAAACTCCTGATAGCTAGTGTTTGAGTCCAAATTTGTTCTTATGTGATGTGGTAGTCTGAATAGGTATTGCCCTTATATACTCCTGTGTTTTAATATTTGACCCATGGGGAGTGTTACTATTAGGAGGTGTGGCCTTGATGGAGGAGGTGTGGCCTTGATGGAGGAGGTGTGGCCTTGATGGAGGAGGTGTGCCCTTGATGGAGGAGGTGTGGTCTTGTTGGAGGGGGTGTGGTCTTGTTGGAGGAAGTATGTCACTGTGGGGGCGGGCTTTGAGGTTTCTTATGCTTAAAGCCCACCCAGTATGGAATCCAGTCTCCTCTTGGCTGCCTTTAGATCAAGAGGTAGAGCTCTTGGGTCCTTCTTCTGTACCACGTCTGTCTGCACGCTGCCATGCTCCCCTCCATGATGATAGTGGACTAAACCTCTGAAACCGTGAGCTAACTTCAGTGAGACGTTGTTCTTTATAACAGTTGCCACAGCTGTGTTGTCTCTTCACAGCAATAAAACCCTAACTATGACACTCGACAAGGGAGAAGGAAAGTCCAGCTGACGCCAAGGCAAATGGAGAAAGGAGGAAAGGCAACAAGGATGTGTCGTGAGGAACATCCTGATTGGAAAGTCAGACTGCGGAGCATACGTTTTATCTTGAAGACCTGGGCATCTGTTCCCTTAGAAAAAAGACACAGGGTGTGGGGTGGAAAAGAAGAGAGTAACAGTTATTCTAGAGAAGTCATGTTGCCAGCTCACACACACACCCGCCCCCAGTACACAGCCAGGAAAGTAGCAGACAAGTCTGAAGCACATGTTTCCCAGAACCTTGTTTCTGGTTATACGTTGTATTAAACCAGTCACTTCAAATACTTTTGAAACCCTTGACAGTGTCATTGAGATGTGTACATTTCATATATCTCCACTAACTTAATACAATTTGCTTCTCAGCCTCTTTTTAGAAATCAGATTTTGCCAGTCACAAATATCATTGGCTGTGTTTGTGGTACTGCACAGCTAGCCAAAAACATTTCATCTGCACAGGAGGCAGGAGCGCTGAGGTCTGAAGCGAGAGGCAGCATACCAGCCAGTCATCTGCAGACAGTGTCTCCCTTGCACTTACGGCCTCGCTTCCCAGGAACCTTCTCCTAAGTTACTAACACTGGGCACACCATCTAAAACATCTTAAGCGTTTCTACTTGCACGTCTGATGTCCAGCTGGTGGGATGCATACACGATCCTTTGTGCCTGATTGTATGGGACCTATACAGCCGCAACTGGATTCGGGGTCTTTGTCTCCCTTCCCCAAATGCCAGGAGTAGCAAACTGAACTTCTGCCTCCCTCAAGGAGCCGAAAAAGTCCGAATGAGAGTCCTGCTTCTACAGAACAAAGGACAGTTCGGATCCAACTAGTGCGATTGGAATTCTCTTGAGTGCCTTCTGTGTGTCTCAGGGAATCCCCTGGGCAAGCCTATACAGGGACGTCACATACAAAGAAGCAAGATCTCAGGTGTAGCATGCCCAGACTGCCCATCTACTAACTTCAAAATCATCACAGAGGTAAACACTCAAAGGACGGTGAATAAATATAGAAATGAACAGATCGGCTTTATCATCAGGAAATCTTTCTTAATTTTAGCCTCTGACCTCGTATATTTCTGTTGTGTGTAAAACCAAAATGAATTTTCAGGTCCTGAGAAATAAGACTAAGGGTTATAGAGAGTAAATAAGATCCCTGATATAAAAATATTTGACTAATAATAGTTCTGTTTCCTTCCTATGGCCTTTACTCCACCCACGGAGGTCACCTTCCTGCAAAGAATGCCTTCCTTGGTTGCAGGTTACGAAAGCTTTGCCCCTACTGATGGTCGCCTTTGACCCCATTTACCAGAGTGGGTTTTGAGTACCCACTAGACTCCAGGGATGCTGGCTCAGGGAAGAAGACTCATGTGCATCTATTCCCAGCCTCACCTGGATCCTTCACACCCTGCCTCTGCCTTTCTGCATGTAAACTCTACTTTGCCAGCCTCGGAAGCATGTGTTCTGCTAAACCCCACGGCGTGCAATCTGTTTTAGATCACACCCAAGCTCTGTAGCCACGGGCAGCTCCATCCCTTTCCAAGCTTAGAGTTATATGTATGGCTAGTAAAGTAGTAATTCACCTTCTATCCCCGAACATGTTTTTGTGCTTCTGGACTGTCCACCCATCAAGGGTTTACTCCTCTGCATGGGACAGGTGGAAACTGGGGTCCTGTAGTGAGAAAGCCTGGAATAGGAACTAGACAGGACAGGACCAGAATTTAGAATTGAAGGTAGAGTCCTAACAACTTTCCTAGCCAGCGACCTGATCATCCAAAAGTAGAGAGAAAAAAAAGCCAGGGATGGCAGAAACAGAACAAAGAACAAAAGGGCAGCAAAGGTCCCTAGAGTCACTCAGTAATGCTGGGACTATGAGTGCATCAAGGGTCAAGAAGCTGAATAGCCTAATCTGGGCACTGTAACCCTCTGCTCATAATGATCATTACTGCTGAACTCTGCCAAGGGCGTCAGGGAGAAGGTGCAATTCCCCCACACAGGGGAAATTCCCAGGTCAGTTCTACATGTGGGCAAGGCTTGGTCTCCCTGGCACAGTTAATAGACAGTTTTCCAAGTGTGGGAGTGGAATCACGGATCTGCCTGGAATGTTCATGTTTGCAGCATTCCTGCCAAATGGGGGGGGGCGCGAGGGGGGGTCTGATGGTGCTGTCTTCAAGCCGCAGCAGAGAAATGGGGCAAGAGAAATTGCGGGGTACGGGAGAAGGTGCATTCTGGGAATGTTAGGTGGTTGTTCTGCTGCTAGCTTAAATCCTGTTTCTGAAGTGCTGTCAGAGAACCCAGCCCACACAATGGATGCTCAGTAAGGACTCTCTGAATGGAAGGCAAATAGGACACCCTGATCTCGGATGGGGCTTTGCCATCATGTCGCAGCAGACCGTGGGCCATGCAGATTCCACATCCGTTAGTACAGAACTGCTTTCAAAGGTGGCCACTGCCCACCTGCTCATTACAGCTTCTGTGTCTGGGATAAAAGGCTGTCAAAACGCTCCCCGCAGCAACCGCTGCTAATGAACTCTTAAGACACGCTCCAACTGCCAGCCTGCTGAGCAGTTAACCGTTAAAAGGGTCTAGTTTTTTTAAGTGGCTTATGTTTTGTCTTGGGACAGCATCACCAAGTGACGACTTTCATTGTGACATGTTCACGCCTATAGCATTACACTTTGTTTTTAATTGCCTTCTTCTGGTCTCCCCAGCTCCCATCCTCCTCTCTTCCTGGTCACGAACCTCCTATCAAATAGACACTTCTGCCTTTATTCTCTCTTGTCTCCTACCTTTAGAGTTCTTCCTTCTCAGTCCCCTTTTCTATTTAACCTTTGTCTGTCTGTCTGTCTGTCTCTCTCATACACACACACACACACACACACACACACACACACACACACATGCCCATGTGCATGTATGTACACCACATGCATAAATACAAGCCCATGAAAGTCAAAAGAGGACATGAGATCCCACAGAACTGTAGTTACAGACAGTTGTGAACCTCCAAAAGGGTGCTGGGAACCAAACCCAGGTCTTCTATGTAAGAATTAGCTCTTCTCTGCTGATCCATCTTCCTAACCCTTAAATTTTACCCTAGATTCTTTGTATGAGAAAAAATATGTGATATTTGTCTTTTTTTTATTAACACAAGGCTCTTTTCGGTTCCATCCACTTTCCTACTGTTAGGTCTCATCACTCTTTACAGATGAATAAGACTCCACTGTATGCATGTTTCATGTTTTCTTTTTCCAGTTGCCTGATGGTGAACATCTGTGCTGGTGATGTATCTTGGCCCTCATAAACAGGGAAGCAACAGACACTTGTGCTCTAGCATCCCAGTCATAGTTTGCTTTAGAGTTCTTCACACACATGCCCAGATATCCAGAGTGCTGTAACTAAGTCATAAGGCTATACATAAGGAACTGCCACATGATTTATGTAGTGGCTGGCCTAATCCACATTCCATTCAGCTGCGTGTAAGCGTGTTGTTAGTCTGTCTTTCTTTTTGTCTATCTGTCATTTTGTCAGTCAGTCTGTCTTTTTGTGGGCTCTTTTTTGTTTGATGCAGGCTCTCATGTATCCTAAGCTTGTCTTTTATTAGCTGGGGATAACCCTGAAATTAAGATCTCCTATACCCTGTTAGTGTTTGACCGATGAATGAGCTCATGCTCAGTTTATGTGAAGCAGAGACTAGAACCCAGGACTCTGTGCACACAAAGCAAACACGCTACTAACCGAGCTCCAACCTCAACCTGTTTTCCCCACAGTATATCACGCTAACCCAGGCTGGTCCAGAACTCACTACATATTTTAGCCCAGCCTCAGAGTCATGGTAAAAGCCCTCCTTTAACTTCCTCAGTGCTAGGATTACAGGCGAACACTTGTTTTATTCATGAAAATTATTCTGACTGGAGGAGATAAAAATTTCTGTGTAATTTTAACTTTTATTTCCTTGTTAGCTAAAGGTATTGAACAATGTCAAGTAGTTATTGGCCATTTGTATTTTTTTTCCTTTGAGAGCTGTCTGAGTAGTCCGTGAGCCTGTTGACTGCTGGGATGCGTCTGGAGCCTCATAGATTCTAGATATTAACACCCTGCTGGGTTCACGGCTGGTAAAGATTCCCTTCCATTCTGCACACGGTCTCTTGGCTCTTCTGGTGTTTCTTTGGTCACACAGTAGCTTGTTCATTTCCTGAAATCCTACTTGTCAGTCATTAGAGTTATTTCCTGTTCTCCCGGAGTCCATTTCAGAAAGCCCTCACCTATACCTGTGTCTCCAAGTATTATGCCCACGTGCTTTCCTCTAGAGGAGAAGCCGCAGATGTAGCTCAATAGTACAGTGCTTCCCCGAGTGAACCCGGCCTACCCAGAAGCATCACGTCACAGGAAAAGAGAATGTCTTATGGCTCTCCATTGCCGCCCTCCACCCCCACCCTCGCAGTGAGACATGCACGCACACCTCTGCATCTGCACACACACACACACACACACACACACACACACACACACACGGAAAACTTTGTAAAAATACATATATTTCAAAAAGCCACCCCAAAATTTGTCATCTGATGAGGGAAACAGAGACCCTCCTCCTTCATTTACCTCTTTTTTAAACCTGTTTCCCTGATGTGCCAGGTGAGGTCAAGGGTTGAAAAGGAGGTGTTGGGAAAAGGAAGTGAGCAGATAAAGCCCACTTTATCAGGTCTTCCGGCTTTAGCCAGCGGAGGCTCTCAGTGGGTGAGCGGCAGGGAAGCCTAGCTCAGTCTGAAGATGCACTGATGGAGGTAAAAATAGCCCCCCCCGCCCCCCCCCCCCCCCCGTGCTCCGGCGCTCGCTCTGCGTCTGCCACTTTGCATGTAATTATCTCATTTAATGTCACCCTCATCATAATTCTGAGAGGTGGGTGCTGCCATCTCTGTTTTCACGGCAAGGAAAATGGAGTTTAACGGGGATGGTATACTTGCTCAGGGCCTTAGAGCCCAGCCAGGAGTTGAAGAAGACCCGGGCATACCAAAGCCCCCAGATTCAAGGAAGAGACAGCATCCGTCACACTCTGTTCTATACAGTCGCTGGGAGATGGGAACCTGTGTGGGGATTCAGGCCTGGGGCAGCTGATTTTTTTTTTCTAAGATGTTAATGGGAAGCTTGAGTCTGGGAGGGAAGTTGATGTGTTTTCACTTGCTTGCTGTGATGCTTTAAGGGCATTTAAGCCACTGTGTGGAAGAGGGTGAAAGCGGTCCTGCTTGGGGCGAGGCAGCCAGGCTTCAGAGCAGCTGCAAGATGGATACTAGGTGGCTAAGACCCACGCTTGGTCCCGGAGGAGGCAGGCAACTGGAAGTCCATTCTGCATCTCTAGTTGAGGGTTTTGGAAAGTAACGGTTTGCCCAGAGTCACAGAGCCCCAGACTGCTGAAGTTGGGTCTTGAACCCTAGCTCTGGGTTTTTGCAGCATAAGGCTGCTGCAAGGAAAACATGAAAGCACTGAGTCTGAACCTTCCGCAGAAGCTGCAGCGTTTGATAGCTCCCCCTGCCTCGGTTTCCTTTGCCTATCCCGGAAGTAGAGTGTGCAATTTGCTTTGTTTCTTGGTTTTGTGTTTGCTTGTTTGTTGGGGGAGGGGGCTGTTTTGGTTTGGTTTTGGGTTTTGGGTTTGTTGTTGTTTTGAGATAGAGTTTCTCTGTGTAGCCGTAGCTGTCCTGAAACTCATTCTGTAGACCAGGATGGCCTCGAACTCAAAGGTCTACCTGCCTCTGCCTCCTGAGTGCTGGGATAAAAGGTGTGTGCCACCACTGCCTAACTATATTCTTTACCTTTAACAGGAAGCTAGATAGGACACACACACACACACACACACACACACACACACACACACAGGGGCAGGGAGGCATTGCTTAGAGGTGTCTGGTCTCTGTCCAGTGCTTACTGCTTCTAACTAAAGCCTGCAGGTCAGGTCACCCAACCCAAGGCTTTGGAAATACCTGTCCCAAGAAATGGCATGAGTTTGTAAGATTTCTGTGCTTTAAGTCTGGGAACAACTTGTTACTCGGTGTTGGCTAGCTATATCATGGGATCCGTCACACTAACCAGCCTTCATCTCCTGAGACAGTGCTTATCATCTGCCACAAGTTTGTACTAGGGTGTCCCCACAAGCTGCTACCCATGGCTCCCATCAGCTGTCACAGTGTTCCCTTGAGAACTGGAGATGTTCGAGGTCCTAGCCTGTGGCCCTGCGTGGTCACCATGCCTGCCCCTCTCTCTAGGGAGCTGATTAAGTCATTCCTTCTCCTGGCCTTGAGAACTTGACTGTGCCAAGCTGTCTCCAGGTTCCAAGGCAGAAGGGAAAAAATAGCCTGATCCTTGTCTCTCCCAGGAGCACTGGAGCTCAAACATGTGCATAAATAACAGCCTGTCCCCGCAGGAGGTTTGCCACGCAAGCCAGAGCGCAAGTCAGGTGCAGGCTCCCACCCGGGACCCGAGAGTTGACGAGCAGCTGGAGAATCTTCCTGGCGACCACTCAGAGCCCACTGAGGGGCAAGGCAGGACTCAATGGGAGGCAGGCGGATGCAAACAGACAGCCCCGTGGTTGGCTTGAAGGAGGGTTCTCCCAGCTCTTGCCTCCTGAGACTCCATGCCTCAAGATTAATTCCCTCTCCTGTAGCCGCCATTCTGAAGTATTCTACATTCATTCACCAAACATCCTGCTCCACCACACCCCACACCCCACACCCCACACCCTGCGTGCCCCTGGCTATCCACAAGTTTCTCAGAGCGCTTGGCACCGTGCAAGCCACCTCACTATCATGTCTTTTCCTTATCTCCCAGTTGGGATGCAAACTGCAGGAGATCTCTGACTACAGACACCACCACGCAAAACCAGGCTCAGAGCATCAGCGGTCCTTGAGGAGCAGATGGGAGATTAATTCAGAGAGGCAGGAAGGGGGCACCAATGCAGACCCAGAGCTTGCGCTCCCAATCAGCACCGGGAATGTCTCGTCCTCCCCTTCCCTCCTCCCATGATTCCGTGACTTGGCTGCTAATGTGACAGATGAAGAAGGGGGGGGGGAGGGGCAGGGATTGACTGGCCTGTACCTCTCAGCTCCCAGGAAAGAGCAGCCAACTCAGAGGCTCTGTTGCTCTCTGTGGTACCTTCTGACATAGAATCAAGAGGACCCAGAACCTCAAGCCTCAGACTCATGAAGAAAGCCCCCAGCCCGTTTGACTGTTCAGAATATTCACTTCTTTATCCACACCACACCAAAAGTCTCTGCCCTGACAAATGGAGGCAAGTTCTAGGAAAGGTTCCAAACCTAGGCCTGAAAGACCTGGAAGCAGCAGTGGGAGGAGCCAGGCAGACTCTTGTAGAAAAGTCCCTAAGAGCTGCATTCGCACGCTATGGCTACGGGTGCACAGTCTTGGGATGGGGTGGGGGCTTGCCACATGGAAGTGATGGAGAGGACTTGTTCAAGGGCAGACTAGTTCCAGGGCCTTACAGGAGCCCCAGAGTACCTCTGTTTACCTGGCACCCTCTGCTGCCAGAGGACGTCACAAGGAGGCCTGTTGTCTGTTAGTGTGGGTCTTGGCATGATCATCACTTGTGGACCAAGAGCTTCTGAAAGTAATACCCTTTGTCAGAACAACCTGTGCCCACCGCCTCCCCTGTCGCCTAAGTGACCTGACAGCATAGTCACCAGAACACCAGAGCAGAGTGAGGCAGATCGCCTCTGTGGCTGTCACCAGACTGGGTCCTGCCACAGCCCTGGGTGTGGGGAGCAAAGGATTCACGCCCCTTGGGTGACCTGCAGGTCTGCCTCAGATCTTTGCTGCTGCACACACTGGGTCAGAGGAAAAGCTGCAGGGACCACAGGAGCCAGAGGGGCACAGATGGTGGCTCCTGCTGCCAGGAGGAAGATAGTGGGCTCCCACTGTGTTAAAGAGGCTGACCCCTGAGTCCTGACGTAAAGCCATCCTCCTGCCTCAGACTCTCAATAGTCAGCACACCCAGATGGAAATAAATTCTTTTAAATACTAGCTGCTAGTCCTTTCTGTATAGGGCTACAGCAGGTACTACTGGTACAGTGGTAACTGGTTCCTCAGTGCATTAAGGGAACAAGGATCCCAGCGGGAAAATTGTGTCCCTTGTTCCCTTGTTGTTACCAAATATCAACTCTCTGCTAATCCTGCCTTCCAGGCTCATAGATAAACAGTTCCAATCACCAGCTGGTGGCTGTCACCAGCACATGCTCCACTGTCATTGGGAGCACTGGAGAAGGAGTCTTTCTACTAGAAAACTAATTGGAAAGGTTGACATAGCAATGTTCCAAGAATCCAGAGTCTTGAAGGAGCCAAATGTGTACAATGAAACCTTGTCCATGATAGGGAGCACTGATGATGAAGAGAGCCAGCCAATGATGGGGAGCACTGATGAGAAGGAGAAGCAGCCAATGATGGAAGCACCAATGGTGAGGAGAGGCAGCCAATGATGGAGAGCACTGATGAGGAGGAGAGCCAAACAATGATGGGGAGTATCAATGGTGACAGGAGTCAGCCAATAATGGGGAGCACCAATGGTGAGGAAAGCCAGCCAATGATGGGGAGCACCAATGGTGAGGAAAGCCAGCCAATGATGGGGAGCACCAATGGTGAGGAGAGCCAGCCAGTGATGAGGAGCACTGAGAAGGAGAACCAGCCAATGATGGGAGCACTGATGGTGAGGAGAGCCAGCCAGTGATGAGGAGCACTGAGGAGGAGAACCAGCAAGTGATGGGAGCACTGATGATGAGGAGAACCAGACAATGATGAGGAGCACTGAGGAGAACCAGTCAGCGATGGGAGCACTGATGGTGAGGAGAGCCAGCCAATGATGAGGAGCACTGAGGAGGAGAACCAGCCAGCGATGGGAACACTGATAAGGAGAACTAGCCAATGATGGGGAGCACTGATGATGATGAGAACTAGCCAATAATGAGGAGCACTGATGGTGAGGAGAGCCAGTGTTTGAGCAACACAAGCAGGAGCTGGTGCTGATCCTGCCTTGAGGAGTTAAGCTGGGCAGGGAAGACAGAAACTCTGGTGTCTGGGACCAGCAGAAGCCAGCTCAGGCTTGTGAGTATCCCTGGCCTCACCCTAGCCCCTCAGGGTTTCTGACCCAGACCTTCAGCCTGCATGTTCCTGTTGCTGGACCCTCTTGTCCCCGTGTCGACTCTCGAATCCACCCATATTCCATGCCAGCGCCTTCCAACCCTGCTCCTGTAAGGGGTCCCCCTGATAAGGTGTTCACTGGCACAGATTCTGTCCCAGTCTTCCAGGAAGGCAGGGCCAAGGCACAACTTCTTGGTTCCTTGTCCATGGAAATGAAATGAAATGAAATGCGCTTGGCTTGGTTTGGTTTTTTGTTTGTTTCCCTTCACTTCTAAAAGCTGCAGGTATGGAACTTAGTACAGAGGGTGAGTCAGCATCTTGTATGATTAACTGATTCATTTCTTCAGAAGCAAGAGTGCCTCGCAAAGGCAGGCGCTCACATGCACATGTGCACACAGTCTGCCTGGCACATCCGTTAATCCCACCAAGTGAGAGCCAACCAAGATGAAAGGCTGCTGTGAATCGGCCTTCAGTCACTGGGCTGAAGGACTCACTCCCCAAGAGTCACCAGGCTCCTATTGATCGGCAGGCATTGCTCCATGCCCCTGGTGATTGGGCAAAGAAAGGGGAAAAAAAAATGGGGTTTGAATTCCAACGAAGAAAACCACAGCCACCTAAAGGGGTCTTCGGGCCAAGGAGCAGCAGTGCCTGAGGTGGGGTTGAGCAGAGAAAAGAGCAAAATGCCTGCAGCAGAGAGAAGCCAAGTGCTGTGAGACCGAGTCAGAGAGACAGCAAGGCTGTAAGGCCCGACCCTGGTGCCGAGCAGTCCACTGAGGCCGCCCTCCCTCTAAACCAGTCTTTCCTACTGCGATGCCTGGGTCCTCCTTCTCCTTAGACCCAGCTCACCCCCCGGTTTCCTCCAGGCATGAATACCAGCTTATCCCGAGTTGCCAAAAGACCCTGTGGTTTTCCTCAAACAGAAAGGGAGTGAAGCCTTGATTCCAAGCACCTGGGGAGAAAGATGTGGGAGGTTTCCTTGGCCACACAATCTTCCCAGGCCCCAGGCCTGTGAAACCACCTTCTGTTATGGCCACATGGGGTCACTGTTGAACACCAGTCTTGCACAACCCTGGGACAGCTGGCTTCTGTACCACACACTGTATCTGGTCAGACCCCTAACCCACCCTACCCTATCGCTGAGATCTCAGTCGTCCCCACTGGGCACCAGCTGGCCTATCAGGGAACACATTCCAATACTCAGCTCTTTGTGAAGGTACTGCAAACCAGAGTGGTTGGTTCCACGGGACTTCTAGCTACCTGAATGCAGCTCTTCCTCTGAACTCTGACTCTTTTCCTTACTAATAGAGCCTTCCTGATCAGTTCCAGCTCATCCTAATGAGATTTTTTTCTAAGTCCAAACACCAGAAGTTGTGAACCGAGAGATGCAAAACCCCAATTTCTAGCAAGTCCTACTATATTTATGCTTTTTAAATGTATTAGCATTATTTATTATTCATTATTATTTTATATCAGGGAAATATATTAAAGGCCAACATGGGTAAGTATTCCCATATATTACAGCATGTACTGGCTAGTTTTGTGTGTCAACTTGACACAGGCTGGAGTTATCATAGGAAAAGGAGCTTCAATTGGGGAAGTGCCTCCATGAGATCCAGCTGTGGGGCATTTTCTCAATTAGTGATCAAGTGGAGAAGGGCCCCTTGTGGGTGGTGCCATCTCTGGGCTGGTATTCTTGGCTTCTATAAGAGAGCAGGCTGAGCAAGCCAGGGGAAGCAAGCCAGTAAGTAACATCCCTCCATGGCCTCTGCATCAGCTCCTGCTTCCTGACCTGCTTGAGTTCCAGTCCTGACTTCCTTTGGTAATGAACAGCAATGTGGAAGTGTAAGCTCAATAAACCCTTTCCTCCCCAACTTGCTTCTTGGTCATGTTTGTGCAGGAATAGAAACCCTGACTAAGACACAGCAGATATCAGAAATTTTGTGAAATTGTGTGAAATTTTCAGAGCTCAAAATATACTGGGGCCAGAGAGATGGCTCAGTTGCCTAGTTCTATAAGAGAAAGCAGAGGGCTGGAGAGATGGCTCAGTGGTAAGAGCACTGATTGCTCTTCCGAAGGTCCTGAGTTCAAATCCCAGCAACCACATGGTGGCTCACAACCATCCATAATGAAATCTGATGACCTCTTCTGGAGTGTCTGAAGACAGCTAACAGTGTACTTACATATAATAAATAAATAGATCATATATATATATATATATATATATATATATATATATACCATAGAACCTGTCAATTAAAAGAAAATAGTATTTACTAGATTATTTATGTCCTATATTATCACAATCATACATGTATGTGTGTTTATATGTACTTGCATATATAGTTTTCCCAAAATTTAAAATAAAATTCCATTCCCTACTAACGGCAAGAAAGAGAACGCCAGCCTCATCAGCAGGCAGGGCACGATGCGCCCACCAGAGTCTAAAGACAGCTCGACGCGTGCAGCATCTGAACCAAGCCCAACATCACTGCATCTGTGTTTCAAATGAGGCAGAGACAAAGCCATTTTGTGGACACATAAATTATCAAGGCCCACTTCCTGTGGAGATGTGAATCATAGCCGCTGTTTTTAGAGACAGTGTGGATGCCCTTCACAGAACTTCCCAGCTCTTTGACAACACCCTACTGCAAAGCCTGCCCTCTTATTCCCACCTTAGGATTCCAAAGTAGAACCCACAATTTGTAAGAGTTCCCCAATTCGTCCCCTTTATTGACCTGTCCTGTGGTCCCTCTCAAATGCATTCTCCCAGTGGCAGCAAATGGCACCAAGCCCTGTTCTCATGCTGGGCATGCCCCTGACCTTTGCATGGAAGCTCTCGACAGCAGCGGGTCTCAAGCATCTTCCCATGTGACCGTTGTAGGTAACCTCTTCGGTGGTTGCCTAGCAATACAGCATCATCCAAAAGATGAAAACATCTACCTTATTTCCTTTTCCCCTTTTCCCCTTTTCCCCCTTTCCCCTTTTCAGTATTTTCAGTCATACATACCTTTAGCACAATATCTGAGCACTTTTCTTTGTTACTTGACTACATTTATTGGAATATTATTTTAATACCTATTTTTTGTCTTCTCGTGATAATCAGGATCTCTCTCTCTCTCTCTCTCTCTCTCTCTCTCTCTCACACACACACACACACACACACACACACACACACAGAAGCTATCATGGACTGCCTTTAATGAATGATGAATCAAATCAGAAGAGGACCAGAAGCCGGGCGTGGTGGTGCATGCCTGTAATCCCAGCACTTGGGAGGCAGAGGCAGGCGGATTTCTGAGTTTGAGGCCAGCTTGGTCTACAGAGTGAGTTCCAGGACAGCCAGGACTACACAGAGAAACCCTGTCTCAAAAAAAAACAAAAGAAGAAGAGGAGGAGGAGGAGAAGGAGGAGGGGGAGGAGGAGGAGGAGGAGGAGGAGGACCAGAAATTCTTCGGGAACACAAGAGTAAAACTAAGACTAGATCCTTTTCCCAGTGCTTGGAGAAGTCAGTGACAGGCCTGAGAAAGAAGGTCATAGGAGCAAGTAAGGCACAGCTGCTGCTGGCCGCAAGCCAGCACCTCAGGGATCCGTGAAGAGCACCCCTGGAGGTCAGCCATGTCCCTGGCCCAGGAGTAAATCAACCTTGGTGCCAGGCACTTCCTTCACTCTTGCCAACAGTTCTAAAATGGAGTGGCCTGCGCTCAACAGGCAGAGGAGTGGAGACATGCCCAGCTCAGCTGTGCCACAGTCCAAAAGCCACAGAAAACTCTCTGCCCCTGGGACCCTGCCGGGAAACAGAACTTAAGAGTGCCCCCCAGAGCTTAGCATGGACAAATCCCCAGGGGCCTGGAGTCTCCAACTCTCTGGGTTAAGGCACTCCTCAAACGGGTAGAAGTTCGGGCTGTTTAGACCCGGGGTCACTGTAGAACCAGACTGAGGAAATGTTTTTCCGAAGGCAAGTCATGAGTCGGAATCAGCGTTCAGCGCAAGAGTTTTTAAAGGCACCAGTGCCCAAGGTTCCGATTCTGAGAAAGTTGTTGCAGAGATTTAATCGGAAGGATAGACTTGGCATGCATTTGGAAGCCTATTATTTTTCCTACACCGAAGAAAGGAACTGCTCTCCAGATGCCCAGGAAACAGGAGCCAGTGAACTTGGACATAAATGAAAATAGATTTGCTGAAGTTTTTTCACGCAGGAAGCAAAATAGCCTAGAGCAATGGTTCTCAACCTGTGGACTGGGGTTGCCTAGGACCACCACAAAACACAGATGTCTACATTAAGGTCTATAATAGAAGCAAAATGACAGCTATGAAGTAGCAATGAGAATAATTTTATGGTTGGGGGGGTGTCACCACAACATGAGGAACTGTATTGAAGGGTAACGGCGTTTGGAAGGTCAAGGACTTCTGGCCTAGACTGTTCTCAATAGCCTTCTCTACCACTTCTTTTCTTCAGTGCCTTCTTATTACCTATTTATGGGCATTCTATTCTGGAGGCTGTGAGCTCCTTGGCGGCAGGGCGCCAGTATTCAATGTCTCTGCTCATTTCCATTCTGACCTGCGACATCTAGGACACAGTATGCATCACATACTCAAAGGAGCTATAAAGGGAGGGAATAAATCTCTAAGCTCTTAGTTAGCAAGGTCATATGAATTATGTCACCCAAAAGACGGTGAAGTCAACACTAGTACTTGACTCATTGGTAAAAACGCTTATTATCTTAGTCAATTTTATGTTTCTATCAACAAAATCCAAGAGCCTGGATAATTTGTAAAGAAAGGAGGTTTATTTGGCTCAGCATCCTAGGACCATTGTACTGGCATCCCTGGCCAAGGCTCCTCTCAATTCATTATAGCATGGCAGATAGGGAGGAGGAGATAGCCGTGCGGAAGAGATCGGACACACACTGACTGGTGCTCGTGAGCGCTCACTCCACAAAGCCAGCATTCATCTCTTCTGAGGGTGATGCCTCAATGACCTAGACACCTTCCACATAGGCCTCCTCTCAGCGTCAGCACACAGAGGGCCAAGCTGCCAGCATATGACCTGTAAAGAGATGTGTTCAATCTGTGTCCAAAGTGTATCAAAGTCTTGGCAGACGATGAATGTGAGATCGTCTGGGATAGACTGATCACCGAGAGTCCTGAGAAGCAGAGAATCCTGGGAATCACGAAAACATGACCAGATACAGGAGCAAATCCTGGACTAAATAATGTCCTGGCCAGCTGAAGCCTGGGGTGGGCGGGGCACAGGGCAGAAGAATCTGATCTCCACATAGTTTGTCTCGGACAGTTTGCAGCCTCCACAACTGTGGTCCTATAAAGCACAGGATTCATGCTATTTTGTTACACAAGAAAAGAATACATACAGAATACAAAGAAGTACCGAGTTACAAATTTAGCCACTTAGAGGGCACGTGCCCATTCTCTCTCTCTTAAACTAATATTTACGAAGCCCTGCCATGTGGCTGGCCCTATCTGAGGCAGCCGGCAGACAGGCTCCTGCCTTGGGCTTCCTGTCTGTGGAATGTTTGTGGATTTCCTTTCTGATTTCCTTTCCTCTGACCTTTCCCAGGCCACTCCCCTTCCCTCAAGAAAGGAGCTCTTGCTTTCAGCACTCACCTTCCAAGACCTAACTAGCGCTCCAGTTTCTCCTTTCCAGCCAAAGTGAAGCTCCCAGAGGCTGAAATCCCCAACTTGATGCCCACCCCGCTCCTAAGATATGAATGAGTTCCCTGCCCCCAGAGAGCCCCAGGCTCAAGTGCAATCAGAAATAGCTCCAGTGGATTCTAATGTCCAGCCTGGCTGGGAGCCCTGGCCTGGAGGTTTCTACATCTCTAGCCGATACAGAAGCAGTAGTTGACAGTGTGGTCAAGTACCGTTCAATTGCACCTCTGAGCTGCTTAAGGGTGGGGATGTGCCCTGTGGTACACATGATGTTGCTGTTCCGTGTTATACCACCCAAAGCCTCAGTGGTCGGTCACTCCAAGTGGCCTCTAGATGTCATCAAGAGAAATAGTAAGCTCGGGGTGAGCAAAACACAGCATAATGCTTGCCAGCAAACTAGTCAGTAGAAGTGTGCTCTTAGCAATACTGAAGTATAGAGCAGTAACTGTTCGGACCACCAACACCGTTGTTCTAGTTAGAGATTTAGTCAATTAGATAGAAACCAGGGTGGTATGGGAGAAGGAACTGCAACGGAGACATTGTCTCCATCAGACTCAGTAGGCAAGTCTACAGTGCGTTTTCCTAGCTAATGGTTGATGTGAGGGGGAGCTCTCTATGGGCAGTGCTCCCCACAGGCAGGTAGCCTGGACACTATAAGGAAGCAAATGCTGGGAAGCAGTAAGTAGCATCTCTCCATGGTCTCTGCTTCAATTCCTACCTTCAGGCTCCTGCCTCGAGTTCCCGGCTGCTTTCCCAGGTGATATGGAAGAGTGAGATGAAATAAACCCTTTCCTCCACACCTTGTTTTTGGACATAATTTTTACCAGGGCAATAGAAAAGCCAATTAAGACAACAGGGGTGAGTGGTGCATGGTGGTACACTCCTTCAATCCCAGCACTCAGGAGGCAGAGGCAGGTGAATCTCCTAGTTTGAAGCCAGCCTGGTCTACAGAGAGAGTTCCAGGACAACCAGGGCTACACAGAGATACTCTTGTCATGGGGGAAAAAAGCCGATGGCAGTGAACTCCCACGATCAATGTCATCATGAGGCAGTCTATGGCTAGACAGCAGCAGCGTGGCACCCGAGGCAATCAGGTACATGACGTCTCTGGTGGATTAGGGATGCTACTGATGCTGTCGTCTGCCTCAGAGGGTTGTGAGGAGGCTGGAAAAGTTACTGCAAGGTACCTCTAAGAGAGATGGGTTCAGGGCGATGTGCACAGGCACTTGTGGACCCTGGGGTGTGGCTTCCCTGTGGTGGCAACAACCTCCAGACTCTCTCTCCACCCCCAAAAGTCCTCCACACTAAGCCCTTTGTCTCCTAGCTTCCTAGTGCGTGCTGTCATAGAGAGCTCGGCCAGGCCAGGGAAAAGGGAGGGTGCCATCTTGCCTTTCACACAGTAGGGTTACTGGAGTTGGATATCTCCCTCTTCAGAAAGGAGCAGCTGCTTCCCGGCATGCTCTACCCACCTCTGTCTGTCTGGAACTTGTTCTGTCCCCTCCCCTGTCAGTCTTGGAGGACCAATGGCCAGCAGTGGCTAAGGACTGGCTTTCATAGTCCCCACAAGCTCCCTGGTCCTCTGAATAGCCCCTCGCCTGTACTCTTCAAACCATCTTATTAGAGTGTGTCCCAGAGTGAGACTCCTTCATAAGGAGTGGTGGAAATGAGCCGATATGTGTGTAGAACTAGAATCTGGCACTGTTTCAGAAGGGTCACCCAGCCCTTCTGGCCTGAGGAAGGCCCCCTGTCATCACGGAAAAGCTAAGGCTGCTGGAGAAACCATCAAGAAGCAGGGGCGAGGCAGGGAGCCAGGGTCTGGCCTCTTTCCACACACCATGCAGCTTTTCTCGGCTCCCTCGGGGAGGGTTCCCTGGAGCTAGACCAGGCACAACACCGAGGGAGTGTTTCCACTGTCACCACCTGCACTGGGAACAGGAGGCATGGGAGCCATGGGAGACCTAAGAATCTGGACCCTGCAAGGGATCTGCAGCGCCATGGTTGAACGAGGCGCAGGCAGCAGCTGCTGAGAGGCCAGGCCAGCTGCCCTGCCTTGAGGATCAAGGGCCTTCTGGGATTAGGGATGTGGGGGAGTCTCAGAATCTCCCTGCTTATAGGAGAGAAAGTAGTGTGGGGTCAGTGGGTCGGAGGGGTGGGGGGTTTCCCCTCCAAACATTGACCACATCTGGGGCGCTGTCTCTTGCAGATCGCTGCTGTCCTCTGCTGTCTTTCTAAGAACATCCCCTCTTTACCCATATTCATGTCTGCCAACATGCTCTGCTCTCACCCATCTTCCATCTGATCTCAGGCACGATACCCTCTCCACATCTCCACCCCAGTGTCAGCAGCACCTTCAAGAATCCCAGACGTTGTTAGCCTGGGGACACAGCACAGGTGTATGGATGGCAGACACCGTAGTCTCCTGGCCACCAAGGAATGGAGGCAGAGGGGGAAGAGTCAGGTGGTAGTGCAGTTATAAAGTATTTATGTCTGTAATGTCAAGAAGTAACCCTAATGCAAGACATTGCTGCGTAATTCTACCATAGCAGGCAGCCCCGGAAAAGCATTACCTGTAAGATCACAGTCAGGAAGGCTGTGCAGCACACCGGTACACCAGAGACCAGGACTCACAGTGACGAGGCAATTTCTCAAGGTCACACCCATATCGAGTGGATTCATGCCAGGATCCGCTGGGCTCCAAAGCCAAGTACTCCCAACTGCTGATACCAGCATGAGGCACCCGGCTGATGCCCTAAGAGCCCAGCCTTTCCAATGGAGATGAGGCTCGTTTCTAGAGAGCAAGGGAAATAGCAGACACCCACGACTTGATGAGGCTTCCCAGCGCCCAGGAAAGATGTACAGAGCAAATGATTGTATTCTTGATGCCCAATTCTCCTGACGTCATCCCATTAGTTTGCTGCAATGCCCCTCCCCCCCAAAAAAAAACCTCCATTAGTCCTTGGAAGAAGATCTTGACAAAGCAATTAAAATTAAATTGAGTAAAATAATGTCCAAAAGTAGTCAGGGAAACATCCAAGAAAGAAACACAGAGGGGTGCTCACATTACGCATTCGTTCTTTCAATGGATATGCAAGCTCCCTGTTCTTCGATGGGCTACAGAATGAATGGGAGGGCTACATGCTGGACTTCCAGGACACAGGAAAAACTATTCTCAGGAGGCGAACACCGAAGCCATCTGAGCAATTCGTACGAGTAACACCTCTCACCTCCTGGCTGGCATTCCAGACTCCAAACCCTGGCATTGCCATTCTGCGAATCAGAACATGAGCCCAGAAACACTACCTGAGCTGCTTTATTATTATTTATTATTATTTATTATTATCATTATCATTATTATTATCATTATTATTGTTTAATGTTTATTGGATATTTTCTTTATTTACATTTCAAATATTATCCCCTTTCCCAGTCCCCCACACACACTCCCAGAAACCCCCATCCCATCCTCCCTCCCCCTGCTTCTGTGGGGGTGTTCCTCCACCCACCCAACCCCCACCTCCCCACCCTCAATTCCCCTACACTGGGGCATCTATCGAACCTTCATAGGACCAAAGCCCTCTCCTCCTATTGATGCCTGACAAGGCCATCCTCTGTTACATATGCAGCTGGAGCCATGGGTACTCCTTGGTTGTTAACTGCTTCTTAATTACAGCTACGTGGCCAGAAAGAGGAGGTGGAGGAGCTAAGTGTGTCCCACGTCTGTGCCACTGCCAGTGACTACAACGTTGATAGTGAGACCCGTGAGTTCCTCAGGTCCACGGAGAAAGGATGGCACACTCAAGGAGATGTCTTGGAAATGGCTAATTGAGTATTTTAACACCACAATAAAAGTAACGGAGGGAATAAAAAGTTAATTTTTTAAAAAAGAGTTTATTTTATGTGCATATTTGTCTGCATAAAAATATGTGTTCCGTGTGTGTGTGTGTGTGTGTGTGTGTGTGTGTGTGTGCAGTGCTTATAGAGGCCAGAAAGGGGCATCAGCTCCCATGAACTGGAAATTGAACCTGAATCCTCTGCAAAAGTAGCGATGGATGCAATCAACTACCGATAGCACCCCAGGAACGTTTTATAATTTGGATAATATAAATTAGATTATTATTTGATAAGAAGGCTTTCCTCGGATCTTCAGAGGCCCGGGAATGATAAACACTGAGCCTTTTGTAGCGTGGGAAAGCATGCGATACAATGCAGCCGTTCGCAGATCCTCACTAACCGCGCTGCCACCATCTCTGTTGCCATCAGCAGTAGCACCATCATCTTAATCTCCGCCACCTTCCTTCATCTCACCATCATCATGACACACAGGGGAAAGTTTTTAAAAGAACCTTGTACTGGCTGGTTTTGTGTGTCAACTTGACACAAGCTGGAGTTATCACAGAGAAAGGAGCCTCCCTTGAGGAAATGCCTCCATGAGATCCAGCCCAAAGGCATTTTCGCAATTAGTGATCAAGGGGGGAGGTTCCATTGTGGGCGGGGCCATCCCTGGGCTGGTGGTCTTGGGTTCTATAAGAAAGCAAACTGAGCAAGCCAGGGGAAGCAAGCCAGTAAGTAACATCCCTCCATGGCCTCTGCATCAGTTCCTGCCTCCAGGTTCCTGCCCTGTGTGAGCTCCAGTCCAGACTTCCTTTGGTGATGAACAGCAATGTGGAAGTGTAAGCTGAATAAACCCTTTCCTCCCCAACTTGCTTCTTGGTCATGATGTTTTATGCAGGGATACAAACCCTGTCTAAGACAAAACTAAAAGATTCATACCACCTTTTAAACTGTTAGTACTTGTGGAAGAAGGCAGTAGGGAAGAGATTGCACATGACATTTGACTTCCTCTACATCTGATTTTGTGATCAGAAACATTTTATATTAGAATCCAAAAAGAAGCTATGAAGACCCTTACTCTAAGTCAGGTCCCCAGAGTATAAACAATAAATGGAATGACTTCCAGACACTGGGATAGAATCTGCTTCTCATCCCACAAGAAAAAGCAACAATTGGTTCAGGAAGTTGCTCTGTCTTCTCTTTGGAGAAGCAGGAGTTTTCATTTTAATACTTATGCTGGTTCAAATGGATTTCTATGCTTGCTAATCAAAGCACCCTAGGCCAAATAAGTAGCTGATTATATATATATATATATTATTATTATTATATTCAACTTTACTAAGGCACCATTGCAAACTAAGACACAGAGACACCAGCTATTACCTATCACACCAAAAAACTATCAGACAAATGATCATATGCTCAGTATTTGTGTGTGTGTGTGTGTGTGTGTGTGTGTGTGTGTGTGTTCATTCCCAGTGCTGCTGAGTTTGCACATCTGGTATACCTTTGATATGGTGTGTAATCAACATCAATCTATTTGCCTTAGAATGAGAAATTCCACTTTCTTTTTTTTTTTAAAGATTTATTTATTTTATTTATATGACTACAGTACACTGTAGCTGTCTTCAGATACACCTGAGAGGGCATCAGATCCCATTACAGATGGTTGTGAGCCACCACGTGGTTGCTGGGAATTGAACTCAGGACCTCTGGAAGAGCAGTCAGTGCTCTTAACCACTGAGCCATCTCTCCAGCTGAGAAATTCCACTTTCAGGTATTTTCCCAAGAAAATCTTGAATCAGTTCGTGAAGGTACAATTGGTGGGATGAAGACATTGCTTACACTGATGTGAAAACTATGAACAGCCTGGCAATGCATTAGCAAATGAAGGGAACACTGGGACAAACACTGTGGCAGACAGTAGCCCTCATGGTTCCTGGACCCTAGTGCTTATACCTGACTACCTACCTTTCAAACCATTACTTTGAAAGTGGGCGGGACCCACATCTTGATTCTTGTGCCATTTCAAAAGGATGCTTGCTACCTGTGCAATTTGATGACAAACAGCTCTAACTTCTATCTGGCCAGTGGATTTGCTGCTTTGCTGGCTTTGGAAAAGAAAGTCACCATATTAGGAAGGGCTACAAGGGAAAGAACCGAGACCAATTCGTCTGTCCAATAGCCACAGAAGAACTCAAGACCCCAGAGCACTAACCCAAAAGTCCCTGACTTATATCAGGAAGGAGATCTGCCCTGTGAGGCTTTCAGAAGAGAACACAAACCTTCCAGACAGCGCCATCATGGCCAGCTGAGAGAACCAGAAATGGAGACCTGGACTAGTACATGTGCAGATGCCTGACCCGCAGAAATTGTGAGGTAACAAAAAGCTGCTAACTGGCAATTTGTTGCACAGCAACAGCTAACTAATGCAAAAGCCATTTTACTAGTTCAAAAGGCAACATTATATCCATTTGTGTAATCTATCAGATATGCTTATTCTTACCTTAAAGCAGAATACAGAATATGTAATCTGACTTTTTTACAATAAAATGACTAAAATATGTCATTTTTAATGTGTAAGATCAAATTCTAGAATATGATCAATAGTTCATAAGACCTCTGAAGAGTTCAGGAGACTTACTTAGAAATGCGTATGTTTTAGTTTACAAGTTTCATTGTCTTTTTTTTTAAAGGAGTGTTTCTACTTAATATTAAAAATTAATATTATAGCTTTTAAGAATGAAAAGTCAAAAGGTTTGAGACTGGCAAGATGGCTCAGTGGTAACAAAGGCTTTCTGGGCAGACACACGGCCTCATCCAGAGCCCAGCATGCAAGAAGCCAGACACATGCACATCTACAAGCCCAGCTCTGAGGACTGATGGGGCTTGCTGGCTTCCAGTCTGAGAAGATGAGAGCCTGGGATGCGGGAGAGACTGCCTCAAAGGAGTACACAGAGAGGTATGAGAGGGGCCCTGAGCGCATGTACAGGCATGCACATCTGTAAACAGAAACATGTGCACACTCACACAGACACATGTGCACACACAGACACATGTGTACACTCACAGACACATGTGCACACACAGACACATGTGCATACTCATATAGACACATGTGCACACACTTATAGACATATCTGCATGCTCACACAGACATGTGTACACACTCATACAGACACATGTGCACACACACAGACACATGTGCACACTCACATGCCATACAAATGAGTAAGTGAATAACTATTTTTTTTTTAATCTAACAATTCAGGACTGGCAAGATGGGCCAATCAGAAGATAAAGGCATTTTATCACTAAACCTGTTGACCTGAGTCCAATCCCTGGGACCCACATGGTGGAAGGAGAGAACTGAGTCCTGAAAGTTGCCCTCTGTTCTTTACCTATGTACACACACACACACACACACACACACACACACACACACTGAATGTAAAAAAAATAAAAAATAAAAAATAAAAGGCCTAATCAAATAACTCAATAAAATATTCCAACTTTCATGTCAAAAGGAACATGTCCATGCCTGGCTTCTTCTCTGTGATATACTACAGAGCCTGGTGGAGTGAGTTGTCACTTTGGAAGACTTCTTTCAAACTAGGGGAAGCCATGTGTGAGACCTGGGCCCTGATATACAAGTAGAAAGCGCCCTGAGAGGGACCAATAGCCCTGACTCCTGCCCTCCTCCTTCCTGACCTCTCTTGTGGACACACAGCACGTGAGTAAGTTGCCCTGACAGAACCATGTGACATGTGCTTTAAAAGCAATTATGCCCCGCTCTGGGAGCTCGGAGGAGCAGCATGTGGGCTAGCCTGCTATTCTGACCTTGGCTTTCCGGCTGAGACCCCACGTAGGGACCTGCTCCTGCTCGACCCCATCTTTGGCTAGTGGAACCCTTCTTGTTTAGAGTTGGGCACTTTCATCTCAATCAGACTTTCAACTGAGTGGCTAGATGCACCCCGAATGCAGAAGGCAGCCTGCTTTCCTCAAAGGCAAATTTAATGCAGATCTCACTCCTAAAGCCCTCACAGAAACAAGTTCCCACAAGCACCTTGGCCTTGTGGTCACTCCCCACATTGTACCAGTTCCTTATTTTGGACCTGGGCCAGTCAGGCCCTCTCTGGGACAACGGTTGCCTCATGTGGCGATTGCAGGGCGTCCGCCATCAGCAATGTCACTTCCTTCCCTTGGTCTTGAGGCTTCAAGAGCCCTTTCCTCAGACTGTTCTGTCCTCTGATTTGAATAGTCAGGAGATGGAGAATTAAAGCCATGTAGCTTTAAGGCCCAAGCAGAGGAACCATGAAAGTGAAAATTCTGGAGGACCAGAAGTAGGGGACAAACATGTCTTCTGAAGCGGGAAGATGGCATCTGGGGACGCAGACATGAGGTCCAAAGATCAGAGATTCTGTGGCCCCCATGAGACCAGGCCCAAGCAATTGCCTCTCATACCCTCGCTTCTCGTGAGCTGCCCCGCATTCGAGAGCCATTCCGGGCATCTTTGTTCCTTGTGAGCAGAAGATGCCTTAGTCTCTTCCTTCTTCTCCCACTCACCATCTCTCAAAGGCATCTTCTCCGCCACCAGGACACAGAGCAGGTCATAATGTTCGAGCACTCTTTTAGTATTAGATCAACACGCCTCCTCAGCCTCCCTCAGTGATCCTGCTGACCCCACATTCTACATCCATGGTCTAGCCAAACTCCTCCCTCCTCCTCCCCTCCCTCTTCCCCTCCCTCCTCTCCTCCCTCCTCCCCTCTCTCTTCCCCTCCCTCTTCTCCTCCCTCCTCCCCTTCCCTCTAAATGTGTAGGTATCTCTCTCTCTCCCTCTCCTTATATGTATTTCTCTTCCTCTCTCAGTGTGTGTGTGTGTGTGTGTGTGTGTGTGTGTATGTATAATGTATATATATATGTGTGTGTATATTGTGTATATGATGTTTATGTGTATATGCGTATGTGTATGTGTATATCTCTCTTCCTCCCTCCCTATATGTGTATTATCACACACACACACACACACACACACACACACACACACACACTTGCATGCTAGGGTTTGAGCTCTTAAAGGGAGAGTCTTCAGTCACATATCTTCATGTGCCTGGCTTTGGGGAAGACCTCAAGGCAGCCGATACAGATGGCATTACCAACAGGAAGTGAGGTGACATTCAGACCCTGGAATCCATTCAGAGGGCCTAAGGCTTCTCACTAGGCCTTTGACTCCTAAAGGTCCTACCACCTCTCACATCACTAAAATGGGGACCAAGTCTTTGAGGACAGACTTCTCTGGAAACTTCTTTGAGCTGTTTCTTGGAGTGTCCCTCCACCCAATCTAAAAAGGGATGCTCTAAAAAGTCAGCTCACAGCTCCCCCTCCGCCCCAAGCTGAATCACTCCCTATCCAGAGTTTTCAGGGCAGCCAGTCCACCAGGAAAGACAGTGGGCCAGGACAGAGCACGGCCTAGAAGTAGGAGTGTGTTTGAATGGGTCTCTAGTGACAGATGAGAACCAGGAAGATGCTATTATTACCTTTGTACTCCCCATTTGTAGATCTGGAGGAAATGACAGAGGTTACCTTTCAGGGCTCTGAAGAGAATCAGCTAAGATGCTGCATGCAAAAAACCCAGCACCGTGAAGAAAACGGCCAACGCTACACAGGGCACTCCTTCCGGACTCGTGAGCCAGAACTGAGCACTGTGCAAACTGAGAGACACGGGGGTGGGGGTGGGTGGGGGGGTGGGGGGGACTGGTGAGGTCCGGGCCCCACCACATCACTTCAGGGCCAGGAACCAGCTTCGCTCCTCCAGGGACACCTGGAGCAGAGACCTCACCACATCTCAAGACTTTCCGTCCATAATGAACAGCACTCCGCCCACTTGCCACCACACTCTGAGCAGTCCCGCCCAAACCCTGAGCCACCATAGGAAAGAACCCCTGGCAATCCCAGCAGGTCCTCAGTGGGGTTTTCCACAGGCAACGCCATTAAAAGTCATCACGACACCCTGCCTGCCATTCAATATGTGAATTGTTGTGTTCGCCCAGCCCCCCTTCTTCTCTTTCTCATTTTGTAGCAGTCAGACTCAGCAGAGATTACTCATTTCAAAAAGGTGGGGGAGGGGAACACCTTTTCCTTTCCTTTCTATTTTCGTCAACAGTGGTCTGGGTTTCCTTAGAATGAGAGGTTTCTTCACCCTTTGCCGGAAGAAGATGGTATTTACACATCTTGTGGAGGCTCCTGTAAAGTGGGGACATGGTTCTCCTTAGCAGGGACACCTGTCCTGACAGGGTTTAGCTGCTTCCAGAGGTTTCCCCATCTGGGATGGAGCTGGGGATCTTCGGAGTTGGGGAAGTTGCAGTTGGCTGGCTGCTTGAGAATTACAACAAACTTCCCAGCGCAGGCCAGTCCCCTACCACCCCACCACACCCCCAGCCCCCCACCCCACCCCTACCCCACCCCCACCCCACCCTGACACATGACTGCGACAGTGTAACTCACACTCACCCAGCCTATCGACCCATCTCTGAGCAGCACCCCTGCCCCTCATCCATTCGCCACGCCCGTCTTCTTCCTGTCCGCTCCAGACCACACTGGTCCCTACCTCAGACACTTGTTCTTCCTCTGGAGATGCTGCTCTGCTCTCTCTTACTGTGCCCAGCTCAGTTCTAATGCCACACACCCCAGGGATGGTCAGTCCGGCTGAGCCGGGCAGTCTCCCTCCTAATGCCTATCTTAATTCCCTTGAGTGGAACTCCCTGGCATGGCCGTCTCTGTGTGGTGTAGACCCTTTCCTAGCTTGTTCATTGCTGTATCCTGGCATGGAATTAGTGCCCGACAGGCTTCAGTACACATTGTTGAGTAAATAAGTAAAATGTAATATTTCCTTTTTGTCTATTTAGTGCTTGTTTGTTTTTTGGGAAAGGGTTTCATGTTGTTCAGGTTGGTCTCGAACTTCCTAAGAAGCCAAGGATGGCCTTGAACTCCTGGACCTCCCTGTATCTAAGTACTGAGATTTCTACACATCACCCCTGACCTCTCTTCCCTTTCTTCTCCTAATTTAGACCTTGCGCAAGCTCTTTGCAGCAGGCATGGCTGTGATGCTGCTTTTACAGACAAGGACAGGGCCCCAGAGGCAGGAACTGATCCCCTCCGGCTGACTGTCTAGCTGTTCCTTGCTGTGTGACAAAGCACAACGCAGCACAGCTGCCTACCACAAGAAGCTGTTCATCCTGTGGGCTGACTGGAGGTTCTCCCGCTGCTCTCACCCGAGAAGGCTTCGGATTCGCCTGCAGGTTCTAGGACAGCTGAGCATCACTCTCCAACTGCTCTGGCATCTTAGGCATCTGCATCACGGGATGGCTGGGGCACCATGGGGCTTGTGGAGGAGAGCTCAAACTGCTAAGCTCTTTGATCCAGATTCCTATGGCCGGGTATACACCCCACCTCCCGTTGAATAGGAGCCTGGGCCAGTGGCATGATCATTTTGAAACATCCATCCATCCATCCTAGCCACCAAGCATTAGAACCAGCCTCGCTGTGCTTGTGACTGAGTGTGCGGCACTGAAGAGACCATGACAGTCAATGTGATCAGATGACTTGGGTCTAAAGAATTGGCTCCGTAGTTAAGAGCTGCCGTTCCTGAGGACCTGAATTTGATTCGTACTGTCCACACAGTGGCTCACCACCATCTGTAACTCCAGTTCCAGGCTATCCAATAAATACCCTCTTCTGGTCTCCATGGACACCAGGCACACACAGGATGCAAAGACTATATATGCAAGTAAGATATTCATATACACAAAAATAAAAACTAATTTTTTTTTTTTTTAAAAAAAGGGAGGGCGGATGACCTCAGAAATTGTAAGGGGCTTCAACAAGCTAAACTCTCGTTAATAGTGCTTGTTCCCTGGGGACTCAGGTAATGGAATGGCCTCTTCCAGAACATTCCCCTAATGGTGTCCTGTGGCAGATGGAAAAGAAATGGGGCAGGTTCTCACCAAAGCCATTTCCACCAACACATTAGCAGCTATACAAGCTGGAGGCACAAAATGTGTGTGGACAGTGACTTCACTTTTTATGGAGAGGTGAGTCTACAGATCACTAGGGACAGGAGGAGCCTAGATTTGTCTGTGGCTGCAACAGAAAGTGTGGGAGGGTTGAACACCCAGGAGCAGAGACACCTTATCAACTTGTTTGTTTTAGAGATGACCTGAGATGCTTTGTGAACTGCAAGAGAAGAGTCCAGAACCCAGAACTTGGAAACAGGCTGGTTTGGCATAAGGGGACATGGCAAATGTATCCGCAGTGAGCAGAGTGCTCACGAATCTCATCCTGTATACCTTTCACTACCCTGGCCCAAGGCTTTACCCGTTGCTACCCAAGACTCCCTTAGGGTCACAGAGGAGGAAATAGGCTCACAAATGGAGACGTTTGCCTAGTGCTTATCATAAGGACTCCAGGAGAGGCGATGTGGACAGGCGGAGTGGCCACGGTGCTGTGCCAGGCACTGGGGTAGCAGCCTAGCAAGGCGGGCAGGTGGTCAGGTGAGCCGCCCCTGGATGCTTGAAGGGAATCTGCTACGTGGAGGGAGTTTGTGAAAGAAAAGTAAGTTTTGGGTCTGCACTGCTTTGAGACACAGCCTCCTGCCAGACACGCTGCCGCAGGTTGCGTGGGCTCCGCACCTAGGAGGTGGGACATGCTACCTGGGCAGTTTTTATCTGTCCTGCCTCCAAAGCCCCAACTCCCTCCTGGTTCTTTCCACCAGAACCCCTGGGCTGACTGAGTTCCACTCCTGACTTTCCAGATCCCACGATCTTCCAGGATTTTCTCAGAAAAACAAAAAATAAAAACAAAACAAAAACCCACAACTGGTTCTTCTCTCACACCCTGCCTTTCTTGGAGTGGTCAGGTCCTGGTGGAACTCAGGTGAAGGTCTCATCAGATGTCTGGCCGAGTGTTCTCAAACCAGAGTGGTCCAAAGCTGGGCACCCCCTCTCACATCATTAGTGTGCACTCAGGTGGGCAGGTCTCAGGCCAGGGAGCTGCCCAGAATAAGGACCGGAGGAAGCCCGGAGGGGTGTGTGTGTGTGTGTGTGTGTGTGTGTGTGTGTGTGTTGGGGGGGGGCGTGACAGATGACCATTTGAAAGGAAGGGAAGAAGAGGGAGGAGTGAAAGTGTCCAGAGAAGAAAAGGGGGAGGGAGGGAGCAGGAGGAAGAGAGAGCTAGAAAGGGAGGGACAGAGGGAAGAAGGGAAAGGGGGGGGGGAAAGGGACGGGGAGAGAGGAAGACGGGAGGATGAATATGGGAGAAAACGCGGAGGAAAGGAGCGGCTTTCAGAACGAGGAGGAGCGAGTTGGGGGCGGGGACGAGGAAGTGGGTTCTAGGCGCAAGCCTCCAGCTCCATCCTTGCCCCAGCCAGTGCGAGCGCGAGCGCGCAGTCCTAAGCGACCCGGTGCAGCAGCCGATGGCGCACAGCAGCAGCATCAGGTAAGGTAAGGAGACCGACGCCTCCCTGTAGACGTCGCCTCGGGATGGGGACACGGGTGGGGTTGCGCGGACACCAGGCTGGGGTGCTGCCGCTTTGACTGCCTGCTTCAGAATCCTGCCGACCCGGGTCCCCAGATCGACCTCAGGCTGCGCTGCACACAGGAAGCACCTGACCTTGGGCTGATGCCTCTACCTAGATTTCCCCCCTGTAACCCTCAAGGGTCATACCCACCCCAAAAGGGGAGGGTTATGACCTAGGTTTGCAGCCTCGTTCCCGCGGATGTGAGGGATGCCAGGGTAGCCTCACACTCCCGTGCCCTCCAGGGTGAATTTGAAAATCTACCTGTGCCTAAAGGTTTGCTTTATGCCTTCTGGGCGGTGGCGTGGCTCGCTTTATGCCTTCTGGGCGGTGGCGTGGCTCGCCTGATGTGTGTGCGGGAGCTTGGAGAGACTTTGGGTTCCCCAGCACCAGTGAAGCTCCTGGGGCTTCCAGGAAGGAGGCTGCCTAGTTTCTCAAGAACAGGTCGCTTTGCCTAAGTCCTCCTGGGCTGCTGCCCCACGCTGGGGACCAAGGAGTTCCCTTGCACTAGACTGGGAGGGACTCAGGGTAGCTGTTCTGGTAGATGTCTGGGACATCTGGGACATCTGGCAGTGGAAGTTCGGAAGTGGCCTTGACTCTGGTTTGAGAAACCTGGTGACCTTGAGCCTGAAAGCCTCAGTTTCCCCCTCTGACCCTCACAGGGCAATAAAGCACTTGTGAGCTGAGGTTTACCCACTGGTCACTGTCATACACTAACTTTGGTATCTACTGAACCTTGGCACTGTTTGCCCAGAGGTCATATGTGTAGCTGAGCATGAAGCATCAAACAGGGCCCAGGGAGTGGGGCGGGGCGGGGGGTAGTTCAAATCACAGGAGCCCCACCCCTCCCCTCAGACACATGACAAGGAGACATCTCTCAGATGAGTCTTGGCCAAGTCTCTGCTTTAATTATAAGAGAGAGAGTTATGAATTTCTATAAACGTGTTTGCTTTCCCTGAAGGTTATCCAGGACTATGGAAGTGATCTCTGAGCTGGGTTTGGGGAGAACTGGAAACAGTAAAGATATCATTTGTGGGCAGGCCTGGCACCAGGCACATTAGGTGTGTGATAATTCAGACTGAAGTCCTCACAGTACTTCTGGAAACTGGTATTGTTAGCCCCCTGTTTCAGACGGAGAAACAGGTTCTCCACAGCAAGTGATTTCCAGTAGTCCCTGCTGTAGGATTTGGCCTCCTGTCTTCCTGATCGCAGGGTGATACTACTTTGTATCATGCTGGCCCTGGCCATTAAATAGGACCATGAAGTGCACAGCATAGGGCTTGGCATTCAGCATGTACTCCTGACCAACTACGTTTCCCTCCTTGTCCCACGTGCCATGGGGAGAGCAGCTGCACACTTACTGGAGGTGACTGATGGTGACTGTCGGTGAGAGCTGGGTACCCTCACCAAGCATTACCTCTAAAGGTCAGGAAGGAAGGACGGTCACTGCTCAGTGTCCCGCAGAAAGCTGATACCGGACTGCCTCGCCTCTGCAGCTGACTCCGCCCTGTGTCACCCTGTCCCGATTACCCTCTCCCGCTTAGTCTCAACCTAGATGGCTCCCCTGGGTTCTGAGGTAGGCACATTCCTGCTGTCCTGGACTAATGGCTAACTTGTACTAACTGCGTTGACTCAGTCCGTGTCATCCAACTGACAGTGACATCTGAATTGGAGGGACAAGACAGAAGACAAAAATCTGGTGACAGATTCAATCTGGCAAGCACTCCTTTTAGAGACACTCTCTCCAGAAGCCCTCCCAGGCATCATGTCCGTGGGGAAAACAAACCCAGCTGTGGTCTCACTCCACCAACGCCCTGAGGAAGTAAAAGCAGGATTAAACTGCAATCTGAAGGATTTGGTTCATCCTTGGGAAAAAAAAATCCCTGGTAATGGAGTCTCTGCAGGCCAAAAGGGTTCTTTGCCAAAAATGTTTTAAAACAAGAGTGCATCCATTCACATGAAGTGGTGGGAGGAGAACAAAGATTATCACAATCTCCAAGACAGTTATCAAAACTCAGAGTGTCTAAATGTCCAACAATAGGGGCAGACACGTTTTTACTGCTTAAACGGAGTTTTGAATGGGTGGGGACACCTTTATCCATTGCAGACATGGCAATGACCCTAGATTTGAGGCAAAAAAACTAGAAAAAAGCGGGGAGGGATTATAAGAAGGTTAGCAGTGTTTGTCCAGGGTGGCAGCACTGGGAATGGGGTTGCTCCCGAGGCATTCCTGATTTTGTGCAAGAAGTACCTACTTGGGTAATCAGCCCTGAGACCTCTGTGGCTTCCAGGACCTCCCTGAGACCTCTGTGGCCTTGCTGGAGGAAGGGAGTGAGTGAAGGAAAGAGGTGTTCCTGGTGTGGTTCTGTGAATGGGCACGCCACCTCTGAGGCTTCCAGAGCCTCTGTAGACAGTGTCCTCAGAAGCAGCATTTGCCAGACTGAGTTGGTCACGATCTTGTTTCTTATCTTCTCCTGACCTTGACCTGTTCCCAGTACTCATATACTCTTAAACTGGTGTGTGTGCTTCTTCTGTGTTTCTTATGTATGGATATGCACCTCCATAGGGACCCCTAAAGGCAGGGACTGTGGGGCCCTGGGGACCCCTGAGGGCGGGGACTATGGGATCTACCTATCCTATCTTTTCTCACCAGTTCCTTCACAGAGCTAGCATGTGTGTTCTTGCCATGACAGAAGCACACATGCATACCTGGCAATGGCGTGGGAGAAGAAGGAACCACAAATAATTAATGTTCACAGTTATCTGACAGGCTCTGTGTACTCTACAGCACCTAAGTGGCCATCCCACAACCCTGTGAGAAGAGAGAGCCTGGTCCCCACAGACTGTAAAATGGCTCCTGGGTGACCATGAAGTGATAGTCTCTGTGCTGGATTCCAGGGCCCCGACATAAGCTACCATCTCTACAGGGAATGCCTAGACAGAATGGAAAGAGCCCTTGGACTGCAGGATGTAAGGCAATACTGGAGACCTTGGGGTGGGGTACCCAAATGATTCTGCAAGAGTCACCAGCAAGGAAGGTGGCGTTTGACTGAGGACCATTTAACACTCCAGGGAACTTTTCATCAACTGCATTTGAATGTCACAATGTCAGGAGGGATGTTCTAGTATCTACCCACAGAGGCCAGGGACACTGCTGGACAACCTAAGGTACCCTCCCAGTGCCTCAGAATGATCATGCCCCAAATGTCTGTCCGTCCGTCCATCTGTCTGCCTGCCTGCTATCTATCTATCCATCTATCTATCCATCTATCTATCTATCTATCTATCTATCTATCTATTCATCTATCTATCTGTCTATCTATCTATCTATTCATCTATCTATCTGTCTATCTATCTATTCATCTATCTATCTATCTGTATCCCTATCTCCCTTTCTCTATAAATCTTTCTGTTCTGGAGATCTCAGAGAAATGTCTCACAGCATGTGAACTTTCCTGCCATGTTTTCATGCCCCATCCTGTTGGAGCATGTGTCAGTGCCACCTGCCTTGTTAGAGCTGACTTAGACTCCATTTGATGGATGCCACCTTTCATTTATCTGTTAACCAGTTGGTGGGCAGTTGGGCTGGTTCCACTCTAGAGCAGTTATGAACAGCGCTGCTGTGAGCATTTGGGTGCAGGCCATTTGGAAGGATACATACATGATGGTCGGGTGTGTACTTGAGAGTAGAAGGGTGAGTTGCTTCGGGTTCTCCTGGATCCCGTCTGTGCCTGTTGTCTGGTATCTTCTAGACTTTCAGGTAAACCTCTGGCACCACTCTCTTACTTAGACTGCACTGCAAATGCCACAGATTTCTACCAGGCAGCCCGTGGCATGGCTGTGCTCTCCTGTCTCTGCTGGTGTTGAAGCAGCAAGCTCACCCACTCTCTGAGCTCGGCATGCTTACTCTATCCATCTTGCCCCCTGCATGGGTAGCCTCAGGGGGTCTCCCTGGCTTCTCAGCCTCCAGGCTAGATCACTCTTTCCTACCTTGCACAAACTCAGTTTCAGGTATGAAGATGCATTTTCCCCATCTTCACGATCCTGGGCAAGTAGATGTTCCTCTCTAGGCCTTGGGTGCCTGATCTGAAAAACCACAGGGGCCTATCACTGACTGATTGATCTCAGAGAGTTTTCAACTCAACCCTTAGTTGACAGTGTAGTGAGAACTACAAGTGTGGGCCTGGCCACAGTGAGAGAAGGCTGTCTAGGCCCATGTTGGGCATGAATTGAAGCAGGCAGAGTAGTGGCCAATTGCTACCAGCCTCATGGAAGTATTCTCCCGGAGTATATGGGAGTATTCTCCTGGAGTATATGGGAGCATTCTCCTGGAGTATATGGGAACATTCTCCTGGAGTATATGAGAGCATTCTCCTGGAGTATATGAGAACATTCTCCTGGAATATATGGGAGCATTCTCCTGGAGTATATGAGAGCATTCTCCTGGAGTATATGGAAACATTCTCCTGGAGGATATGGGAGCATTCTCCTGGAGTATATGGGGATATTCTCCTGGAGTATATGGGAACATTCTCCCAGAGTATATGAAAGCATTCTCCTGGTATGTATGGGAACATTCTTCCAGAGTATCTGAGAGCATTCTCCAGGAGTATATGGGAGCATTCTCCAGGAGTATATAGGCACATTCTCCAGGAGTACATGGGAGCATTTTTTCCAGAGTATATAGTAACACTCTCCAGGAGTATATGGGAGCATTGGCCTGGTTTTCAGCCTCAAAAATCAGCAGGGGTATTCATTACTACTTCTAGATCCATCAAAAACTGAATGTTGTGGTCACTGTCAACTCTAAAATCGCCCACGTCTCCTGACAGAATAGCCTCCAAACATCCAGATCAGAGCTAGCCACTCATTCACTGAGGTGCAGAAAACACTCCAAGGCTGCCATGTGCCCAGTCTGAGCAGTTCACAGAAGACAGAGATGGCTGAACGCCGCATGCGCCCAAGGGTGCCTGTTTAGCGGGGAAGGCTGTGACGTTGCCTCCCAAGGGGCAGGGCAGCCCTTCAGGCATGTGCTGCGACCATGGGAGATTCAGCACCCCATTGCCCAGAGGAAGTCACCTACAGAGATTTCAGAAACCGCCTTGGGGTGAAGGAAGCACACCTTCCTGTACAGCCCAGGTGGAGACAGAGACGGTCCAGAGGGCTCGGGGCTGCAGACATTCCAGGCGTTCTTGGAGCAGTCAGAGCAGGTAAATGTCATCCAATGTCCACAGGAGGCAGGGCGGAAAGGGGTCGCACAGTTTACAGGACCTAGATCCCCTCACTGCCAAGTAGGCTGTGGGAGCCACATGGGAGTCTAGGCTCCCACAGAAGTAATTAAGTTTGCATTTTCCAAAATGTCATTCCTCCAGACAATGAAGAAGAAGGTCCGCTGGAGGAGGGCACAGACCTCATGCCCACTGATGCTATCCCGCCTCTCCACCTCTACCTTGAGCAGAGATGAGAGCCAGCAATTGTAAGTGGAGAGCAATAGGGAGCAGTTTATACCAGGCTCCTGAGGTCTCTGCTACCCCAGGCTGGTGCGAGCTGGCACCCAAACACAAGACAGAGGATAGAGGAAGCCAGAGAGGATGGTTAGACCCAGGGATCCGGTTGACAAAGAAATCAAGGAGTCAAGATGCAGAAGGCTTCCGGGGACCCGAGGACAGACAGTGTGCAGGGAACGTGTGGGGTGGGGACACTGAGGCCACATTACAGCCGAGAGCAGGAATCCCAGCTACAGGACTATTACAGGCTGTTGCCAGAAGCAAAAATACTCATTACCCAGGAGAAAGCCCATGGCTAGAGCGAGGCATCTCTCCCCTCGGCTCCCCACATACACACCCAGAACGGAGCATGCGTTGTCCTGCTGCTCTGGGAGGGGAGGACATCAGTCTCCCTCAAACTACTGCCAATGGACTTGACGCCAATCCTAAGTGAAACTCTCAAGCAATAATGACCCCCCCCACACACACACACACACAAAGGCGGTTAGACAAGGACGGTGTCAGCTAGGGAGCCTTCCAGACTCTGTAGGACACAGGATTAGGACACACAGAGATCACATGACAGGATATTTGTTTGTCTGAATGAGCCTATTTTTTTCATGATTTACCAGCAGATATTGTGTAACAATGGGTTTTACTATGACTTTCCCATGCATGCCCATACTGTGTTTCAATTATTTTCACACCCCCATTACACTCTCTCTTGTCCCTTTCCCACTCTCTCTGACCCCTTTCCTCTTTCTGATTAGGCCTTCTTCTGCTTTCACAGGTGTGTGTGTGGGGTGGGGGGGGGAGTTCACTGGGGCTGTTCATAAGAGGATGGGTAAGGCTTTGTTCACGGGGGAAGTTTACCAGTGCTACACCCCTGAAGAAACTGATCCTCACAACCAAGTATCACTACCTGTGTGCAGGTTCTGGGAAAGGCGGGGGACCTTATGAGCCCCTTCCATGACATACTGTCGCTGGACCCAGCCTTGTATCTATCTTGTACAGCTAAGGACATTGGCTGTGAGTTCAAGAGCAGCGCCATGCCTGGCTCAGTGCGTCTTTCCCACTCTTCCCGCCCACTTCCTCCGGCTCTTACATCCATCTGTCCTGTCTTCCGAGATGTGACCTGAGCCTGGAGGTGGTAGAGATGTCTCCTTTATGCCTGGACCTTTATCAGTCAGTCAATTCTCAGTATTTTGACTTTAGGATCTCAGCAGTCACCGTTGGCCACTGCAAAAAGAAACGTCTCCAACCAGAAACTGACAGTCATCCTGTTCTATGGGCATGGACACAGCAGCTGAGAAGTGTTTTGACGGGCACATCAGGTCCATTTAGCAAGATAAAGCAATTGCTTCTTCATTAGGGCCTGTGCCTTCCCCAGCCACAGGCTTTTGGTGGGTGTGTAGTAATAGAAGTGAATTGGCCTCCCGTGGAGTGGAGTAGACGTCTAATCTAATCAGAAGCCCGTTAGCTACCCTCACAACGGTCTTGCCTCCATTGTACCAGCAACCTCATCTTGCCCGCCAGGCTAGACTTTCACACTCAGGGTCCACAGTCCACAGGATGTCGATGACAGTTCTCACCCTGTGGCCTGCACAGCAACGAGGGCTAACACAGCAGGGCAGGAGCTTCCAGCCTCGCTCTAACTTGATTTCTCCACGTCCTGCAATCAAGGCCTGTGGGAGCCAACATTTTAAAAGGAGAATTCACTGGAAATTAAGACATCTTGTTTCAAAGCCAAAAGATTTAGAGTTCACATCAGCTTTCTGGCTTCACTTGAAAAATGTAACGAGGGTGCTCTGGGCCCAGAGTGACCATAGCTGCTTAGTGGCCGGCCCTTAGACACAGCACTGCCTGTCCCCAAACACACACAGTGGATGTTAAGGGACACAGCCCATGTGGACAAAGGGATCAGAGCTGATCCTGGGCAGGATTGACGAGGCCACCCAGAGCAGCAGAGTATTTTTCTGTTGTTTGCTTTTGAGGCGGGCTGCCTTATCCAGTGTAGCCTCGGACTTGCAATTCTCCTGAATATACTCAGGAACTGGGCTTGCGAATGGCTACACAGGCCATTCGCGTGAGGCTCCACATACTGGGGTTATAGGTGCATACCACTATACCTGAATTGTCAGGCAACTAAAAGCTTAAACTATTGATGATTGATTGATTGGTTGGTTGGTTGATTATTTCTTGAATTTCTCATTAATATTTTCAGGCTGTGGATGATCACAAAAGGAGAAAACATTACAGATAAAAAGATTTCACTGTATTTTGCTTTATATCTTCATTAGATTCGTGTTATCTATGTTTTCATATTTTTGTGCCAAAGGGGAGCTCGTAAGTGCTATCCTACACTGTAAGAATTGCTCTTAAGTGCTAGTAGTAATTATCAATGGAGAAAGAAATGTGCAAGGAATGTAATGATTGGTATCAACAACCTCCCCACAACTCAGCTATCCCAACGCAGTCACTCTAGGCATCAGTATTTGGTGGTATCCCCCCCTGCTTAACCCAGACTAGATAGAAGTTCATCGAAATGCATGATTTGAATCTTGATGAGGTCTTTAAATTTGAGAACAAGCATTTCCACCATATTTTTTATAGTTCCCAATCTGTGGCAGTAGTAGATATAGCATATTTATTTATTTATTTATTTATTTATTTATTTTTACATTTCAAGTGTTATCCCCTTACCCAGTTTCCCCCTCTCCCAGAAACCCCCTATCCCATCCTCCCTCCCCTTGCTTCTATGAGGGTGTTCCCCTATCCACCCACCCACTCCCACCTCCCCACCCTCGATTCCCCTACACTGGGGCCTCTATCGAACCTTCATAGGACCAAGGACCTCTCTTCCCATTGATGCCTGACAAGGCCATCCTCTGCTACATATGCAGCTGGAGCCATGGGTACTCATTGGTTGGTGGCTTAGTCCCTGGGAGCTCTGGGGGAGTTGGTTGGTTGATATTGTTCTTCCTATGAGGTTGAAAACCCCTTTAGTCCTTTCTCTAACTCCTCCATTGGGGACCCCGCACTCGGTGTAATGGTTGGCTGCGAGCCTCTGTATCTGTATTTGTAAGGCTCTTGCAGGGCCTCTCTGGAGACAGCTAAATCAGGTTCCTTTCGGCAAGCCTTTCTTAGCATCCACAATAGTGTCAGAGTTTGTAACTGGGATGAGTTCCCAGGTGAGACAGTCTCTGTGTGGCCTCCCCTTCAGTAGGCAGAGCATTTCTGATGCAGCATAACTGACTCAACTACGCTTCAAGTTCTGAGCATCGAAAGTCATTTTCAACATTCAAGCCATTGTTGAGGGTTCAGAATATTCTGTGGCTGAGTGGGCTTGTCAAGGAAGACAGATGTCTAGGCCAGAAGCACGATCTCTGGGTGCCAGGGCAGGATCTGGTAGACAAGGTGTGGGAGGCTTAAGAGAAATGACAAATGAAAGGGCAGAATGAGGCCCCGGAGGAGAAGGGATGAGCAGGAAGGCAGGCACCCACGTGGGCCAGGGATTCCACTTGTGCCATAGGCAAGCCCAGTCCTGATGCACTGTGGTGACCTTGGAGATGCTGGGACTTGAAACACAGTTGCCCCGTGACCTGTTTCAGGTCAGGTGATATGGTGGTTTGAATAAGAATGCCCCACCCACCCCTTCTCCTGCTGTGGACTCATATATTTTAAATCATCAGGGAGTGGCACTACTTGATGGGAATTAGGAGGTGTGGCCTCACTAAAGTAGGTGTGGCCTTGTTGAAGGAGGTGTGTCCCTGAAAGTGGGTTTTGAGGCTTCAAAAGCCCAAGCCAGGCCCAGTGACTCTCTCTCCCTTCCTGCTGCCTGCAGATCCAGATGTAGAACTCTCTGGTCCCTCCCCAGCACCATGCCTTGGTCATGGTGTCTCTTCACAGCTAGAACACTGACTAGGACAGATGATGTTGCACAAGGACAAATTCTATTCTTTTAAGTGACAGATCTGAGGAAGGCCTGAGACAGAGAACCTTGAAGACTTCGTGGTTGTCTAACTGGGTAGGAACTGTCTATGCAGCCTCATTTGCACAAACTACAGGAATCCCTGCCTCAAAATGGCAAACCCCAGCCTCTCAGAGACCTGACATCTGATATCCCTGCCTGATCAATCTGCTCCAAGTGACCCCTAGCATGAGGACAGATCAAAACTGGCCAGTGCAGGGTGTGGCCTGGGGCTGTTTTACTTAGACACCAGCTCTTCGGCATCTCTGATGGGGTGAGTGTGTCGAGAGCAGCCTGTAGCACACGGAAGATACTGAAAATGTTATTAGCACTTCCAGCCCAAAGAAGGCCACAGGGGAGCCCAGCCTCCCCTAGACATGATCAGGACACTTACGTCATGCCCAGCTGGGCAGATGTCATCCAGCACAAAGCCTGCCTTATCAAGTGTGGCCCACCTCGTGGGATTTCTCGAGTTCTGTTCTAGAAGTGTGTGTGTGTTTTGCTCCTCTTAAAGTAATAAAATTACTAAATCAAGCCATAGCAAGCCAGAAACTAACACTAATTTCAACCCCAGAATTTCCATTACACTTCCTGGTGATCAAAGTGGGCATTTAAAAAAATTATAAAGATTTTTTTAAGCCCAATAACACTCCGGTAGACTAAAATATATGTAACCACTGCCTTACTTTTTGCACACACAAATTAGTAAACTAAGGAAAATACATGTTCCTGAAGGGAGAGGGGTCATAGCTTTGTCTTCGGAGATGAACAGGGGGAGATAGTCTGGCCACCATGTGGAATACTGGACTGAGATTCCTGCACCTCAGAGATCCCTGGGCCTTCTCCTCAGCTTGGCATCACATGATGTACAGATCCCGTAAGCCCTCACCTCTGCCATCCCTTCTACCCTCACCCCATGACATCCCTGAGCCCCCAGGGACCCTTCAAGAGTCTACACTGTTCACAAAGGACATCCGTCCCCAGTGTGCCACTGGCCAAAGCCCTGCCACATCATGACTACAAAAATCCCATCCGGGCTTGTTTTGTCAAACCCCCTCTGGGCACCGGCCTGTCATAGTGCTTCTGGTCTCTGTGACTGAAAGTGGGTGTGACCATAAGCCTCTGAGAACATGGTTCAGAAGAACCTCCAAGCACCGAAAGGCTCAGAAGCCGTATGTGGGTTTGATCTCAGTAGAGTGGAATGTGACAAATCTCCCCTGGCCTGATGTCTAGGAAACCCCCCCCCCCCGCCAGGGTAGACTGCATCAGAGTCTGACCATACCTTCGCCCAGGACAGGGTTCTAGCTCTGTACCAATCTGCCCCCTCCTACTTGGCCTCGCGCCTCTCCCTTGCTACTATTGCCACCCCCAGGAGCCTGTTACCAAAGTGACCCCTTCCAGCATGGACTCCCCTTGCTATCTACTCTCTCCCTCACTTCCAATCCCGCCTGCCCTGGCCCCGTTCCCAGCCCACAGCCTGTTTTAGACGGATTTGTTTTAGACTCCCTCCGCCTCTCTCCATCTGGTGACCTTGGCTGCCTTCTCTCTCAGACAAGGTGGGACTTCAAATAAGCTTCTGTAAGAGAGAGGCAGACAGGAAGCATGAGGCACACCATCTGTGGAGGAGCCTCGTGCCTCGCACGGCCATGGCCCTGACTCCCACTTTTCTCCTCTCAGCAGAAGGTTGTGATGAACCACTTATGGATAGCAACACAGCCTCAGAGAGGTCAAGAGCTTTCTCAGCAGCACAGCGGAAACACAGCTAAGCCGGCATCTGACATAGACCAGGCTTTCGCCTTCCCCCTGCGTACTGTTGGCTCCCTGGGAAGGCTGAGGGGATTCCTCTGGTACAGAGCAGGCAGCCCTAGGGTGCTCACCTGAGATAGATTTGGGTGATATGTGACACACATACAACAGATACCCGGGTGTCTTCCTCTGAACAGAGAGAAAGTATCTGCCAAGTTTTACCATCTCACGCCTCCCACCTTTCAAAGGTAGCCCAGTATCCCTCAGAGACTTCAAAAACAATGGCTGGCTGCCCTTTGCATATATCGTTAGAGTGGCCTATTTGTGGGAGAGGGATCCTATCCACATATAGAATGATCAGACGATTCCTTTTGAAAAAAAAATTCAACATATTCAAGAGGAAAAGGTCACATAAAAATATAGCTGTAATAATTTGTAAATGTGGTAATGATCATGAGGGGGTGGAGGAGTGGTTGACTCTTGGGGGACAGAAGGAGGGAGATGGGATGAACTATAAGGAATTGAATTCCAAGAGGGCTAGCCCTTGATAGCCTATAATCAGCTCTGTGGCCTCCACCAAGGTACCTGGTTTCTCTGCATCACTTTGCAAAAACGGGGTGATGCTGGCACCCTTGTCCCCAGCACACAGTTCTCCCACAGGCCTCCAGTTAAGGTAATGGGTATGGAGAGGCTGGGGGAAGGGATGGCAAAGGCGCAGAGGATTGCCCAAGATAACAGCAGTGCCAATGTTCCTGGCAAGGGTTAGCTGTTTGCTTTCCTATAAAGTGGCCCAGCCAACCACAGGGTTTGTCCTGTGCAGCTAATCTGTACCCTGCTGGAAAGGGCAAGGCCTTCAAGGGTTGAGCGTGGGGTAGAGAGGAGAGTAGGAGAGAGCTGGTCCCCGGGCGTATGTAGGATGGATGTGACTGTGATAATGATTAGGGTGGTCCTGACGGCTGAGATAGTGATGGTGGGGGTGAGAGAGATGCATCCATCTGGCAGACCTGACTGCAGTTTGGCACAGAGCTGTGAAGGCCTGAAAGGCACCAGAGCCCTGCAGAGCTGCCTGTGAAGGAGGGCTTGGAGCCTTTCATGGACCTCAAAAAAAAAAAAAAAAAAAAAAAAAAAAAGTTTGCTTTCCAGATCGAAACTACAAGAGCAACACACACTGCAAACGACAGCTTGTAGCCAGACAACCACAAACACAGTATTAGCCATCTAACTCCATCTATGCTGTCCTTTCTTTGGAATGAGCATAAACTGCAATGCTCCCCCTTCCCGGGGAATATGCTTTCCAACAGAAAGTGTGCAGGGGCCCCAGACAAGGCTCCCAATGACTGATTGGGGAAAGTTTTGTAAGAGGCTCTCCATCTAGCCGGGCAGTGGTGGCGCATGCCTGTAATTCCAGCACTTGGGAGGCAGAGGCAGGCGGATTTCTGAGTTCGAGGCCAGCCTGGTCTCCAGAGTCAGTTCCAGGACAGCCAGGGCTACACAGAGAAACCCTGTCTCGAAAAAACAAAAAACAAAAAACAAAAAACAAACAAACAAACAAACAAAAAAAGAGGCTCTCCATCTGTCGAATCATGTAAGGAGACCTAAGATGGCTGTCTCTCGGGCATGTTGTAAAGGGGATTCAGGAATGCTAGGGATGGCTGTGTTTGGATTCTACTCAGCGCTCTCATATTTTGTTATTTGGAAAGCACATAACTGCTTTCTTCCTCCCTGCCTCCCTCCCTCCCTCCTTCCCTCTCTCCCTTCCTTTCTTCTTTCTTTCCTTCCTTTCTTCCTTCTCTTCGTGTATATATATAAGATATTCTAAGCCTCAAGCTGTTCTAAGCCTGTCTTCTCATTTTTCTGCCAAGGAAACAGAGTATAAAGTCAGAGTCGCACCAGGATTTAGAGCGGGATCCACATTTGCAGTAGATTGCCCTGCCCACCCCAGCTCCTGCCCTAAGACTCTTACCCCCACGGTGGCAGGGCTTTGGGCTTCTCTGCCAAGCAGGGGGTCCTCAGCTTTGCTTCCTTGGGAACCAAGGGAAGTTTGCCTTGCCCCCCCCCCCCGCTCCTGTCCACATGGTCCTTCAGCTGGCCTTCCCCACCCCTGCATGCCAAACCAGGCTCGTGGTCCGCTTTGACCAGAACACTTCAAATCCGAATCTTTAAGACACATGAGCAGACGCTCCGGAGCTGCAGTAGAGAAGGAATACATGTGTAAAAAGGAGCTACAATGTAGCCTGACAGTTCTAAGTGCCTGATGAATGAGGTGTTACTATGTGACAATGGTGTACTTGGCTACTCTCCTATTGCCTGTCAGGGAGCAGGATAAAGGGGTTCTTAGTCCTAACACTTGGCAGAGCTCACACTCCAATAGGGAGTAGCAACAAGTAGGAAACCAAGCCAGGCAGGTGTAGGTGGGAGACTGAGGCAGGAGAATCAAGAATTCAAGGTCATTCTCCCCCACACAGTGAGTTCAAAGTCAACCTGGCCATGAGATTCTGGCACAAAAAAATATGGGATGGCTGTACAGTGGAGAGGAGTCAGGTGAGCCCCTCCTCAGACCGGACACCTGTGCTGAGGTAATGAGCCTGCACCAGCAGAGTAGCCACAGAGTTGGTGGCAGCAGCAAAGGAAGGTGACAGAGAAAAGAAGGATAGATATAGAGGCAGGACACGCGGGGCTGGCCTGTGGTTGAGCGCTGGTGGGGGGGTGTGTGTGCAGGGAGTTAAGGATATCACCGATGTGTTTCATGGAGCAGTTCTCTGAACAATGCATTGAAGTCTGGGCAAAAGCAGAATAGAAAAAAGACTCAGGGACCCACTTCCTGATTCCAGACAGACAGACAGACAAGTGCATAGACAGCCAAGTCTATAGACAGAAAGTAGTCCAGTGGTCTCCAAGGTCGGAAGAGGGGGCCATCAAGAATAGGATCTCCTTCCCGGTGTGTTTTGGATATTTGTACAGTGTGATGAAGCTGTCTAAAGCTGTTGGATTGTGCCCCAAAACAGTGACCTATGAAAAATTCAGCTCAGGTGGGAAAGGGGGCAAAGCAGAAATAACAGCTTTCTCAGACAAACAAAAAACTTAGGGAGATGCAGAAGAGCTGAGAATGGAGTCAAGGCCTGCAGGCTGGGTCTAGCCCAGGGCCAGGAGTAAAAGGGGGGCTACAGTTGGTCCTGCACCATGTCCCCAGGTGTGGCTTGGCCACCTCCATGCACTATTGTCAGATGCCAAGCAGATGTCACCACAAAGGAGACATGACAGCTGAGCTGCCCAGAATGTATATGATGTGGGGAGGGCGCGGATGCTCACACTCCGACCTAGACCTTGTACAAAGCCCTGCCGGCCTCGCCACTGGCTGTGCGGCTTTAGACAAGCAACATGCTGTCTCTGAGCCTCAGTTTCACTACCTCTCCTGTGGCGATAGCATTCACCCCTGCTGCAGATGGGTTACCACCTGCCTGGGCCTGGCCTCGGACGGGTGATTGGCTCATGGGGATGGTCACTGTCTTGGCTTTGAGCCAAAGTCACCTTCTCCCTCTTGGGTCCATCCATCATCCTAAAGGGACCACTTTGAACCCACCACCCTGCTCTGTGTGGCTGAGAGCCTAGCCAAGAGGCACAAGGCTACAAACCTCTGCCCCAGATCCCAGATGACATTCAGATATGCTCACCTTTCGTCCCACCTGGGGGGGTGGGGGTGGGGTGTGCATCCTTGGCGCAAGGTGACATAAGGACAAGCAAGAGCTGCTCTGGCCTTAACCACCCGTGTCCAGAAGAAACAGAAGGGTGGAATGAAAAGCCTGTAAGGCTGGCCCTTCCTTCCAAGCAAAAGCGTCCACCAGATGTCTTCCTGCAGTGAAGGCCATGACCAAATGCCCCACCCACTATGTATGAGGAAGCAGCTGCCAATTTCACCACCAAAGAAAGAAAGAAAAACTCCTGTGGCCATGATTTCCAGGGAGGAAGAAGCCTGAGCTGCAAACACAGGCATTCAGGCCGATCGGCCTTTGTCTGCTGAAAAGCTAAATCCAGAGGAGCTAAGAATAGGGACTGTGGAGGCAGACAGATCTGGGCTCAAGTCCTGACTTTCCCTCTTACTGGGTTTTGAGACTCTGGGCCAGCGCCACAACTTCTAAGCTTTGATTTCTGCCTTTGTTAGGTGGGGAAAATAAAAATCCCTCACCTGACAGAATTGTGAGAAGATGAAATAAAACAGTGTATTGCCCCAGGCCCTGAAGTAGACACTCAGCAAATTCCCAAGTGGATCAGCCTCACTGGCTGCGTTGGGGAAGCTGCTGCTTTCCGCCTGTTATCTGCTTCCTGGGTGATCTTGAACTTGTTAAATCGTCAGTGTCACCCTATTGCCTTCAGAAGTAAGTCTAAACATCTGGGCACCTATCCTCAGTTGCATTTCCTCCTGACAGTCACCTGGGAAGGTTATCAGTCACTGGATCTTGCAAGCAAGGCAGGCAGTGTCATTTCTACTCAGACAAAAGAGGAACCTTTGGGAATATGGTGTTGCCACAGACATGACCATCTGGCTGTGAATCTCATGGAGGAGGGAGAGTGAGCTTGGAAGTGCTGGGCTTCTTACAAAGCACCCTTTCCCTAACCCAAAACCCAGTGCAACTCTGCCTCCATCCCCTCTTGTGACCTGGTCACATACTTCCTTTCTGGCACGCTGTCCCTTCTACCTGACATACACTGCCCCTTCCCTTTTCAACATGACAAGTCATGAGGTTATTGGGTTTTGAGTAAATGAGATATCCAGAAAGGTCCTCAAATAAGGGTAGTGAGAAGGGAGTCTTCCACCCTTAATGTGGCTACCCATTTCCTCCCTGGGGCCATGGGTATCCTCCTCTGTGACCTAGAGGCTCCCCACACCAGCCCAAGTACTCTAAGCTAGTCTTGGTGGCTCCCTCAAAGTCAGTCTCTCGTGTGCACTTTTATGTCCTTTCTAGACTCTGCTAACACATGCAGTGTCAGGGAGACGTCAACACAAACTTCCAGAAGCATAGCTGCTGGGTCAATTAGTCTACAGGTTTGAACATGGATGGATGGGTGGGTGGATGGATGGATGGATTGATTGATGTGATAGATGGATGGATGGATGGATGGATGATGGATGGATGGATGGGTGAGTGGATGAATGGGTAGATGGGTGGGTGGGTAGATGAGATGGGAGGGATGGATGGATTGGTGGGGTGGATGGGTGAATGGATGGCTAAGGTAGATGGACAGATGGAGGGATGGATGGATGGATGGATGGATGGATGGATGGACAGACGGATGGATGAGTGGATGAGTGGGTGGAATGGGATGATGGATGAATTGGTTGGTGGGATGAATGGATGGATGGATGGATGGATGGATGGATGGATGGGTGGATGGGTGGATGGGTGGTAGGTGTGTTGGTGGGTGGGTAGATGGGATGGAGGGAGGGAGGAAGGGAGGGAGGGATAGATGGATGGATGGATGGATGGATGGATAGATGGATGATAGATGGGTAGATGGGCAGATGAATGGGATGGGAGCGATGGATGGATGAATTAGTGGGGCGAATGGATGGATGGATGGATGGATGGATGGATGGGTGGGTGGGTGGGTGGATGGATGGATAGGGACTCCTGTAGATAAAGTCAAAATCTTCCCTCTGCATGTGCGTTGGGGACTTGCTCTGCATGGGTAGATTTGGGAAGTACCTCTTTCAAATGAATTAAGGCAAACATGAAGAGCTGTTGAAAGGAAATGATAACTGTACAACTGAAAGATTTGTGGTTAACTTGTGAGATGGGAAAGGAAGTGGCTGAGTGAATATTATATCTTTGTCACATGTACAGAGATGTAGAGTCAAACTGCTTGAAACCGTATCAAAGATAAACAAGATGGCATGCATATTACTTTTTCAGCTTTGCATAGCTGCCCAGGAATAGTCAATGTAAAATAAACACATTCTCACCTGTCCATTCAGGCCCATTGAGTTCCAAAATGAGCATTAAGATGGGGAATCCACACAAGAGCATACACATGTATACACTCCACATTGTACACACTTTTCCATTTATATGGGCAGTGGAAAAGGATGGATGGATGGATGGATGGATGGATGGATGGACAGATGGATGGATAGATGATGGATGGATGGGTAGATGGGTGAGTAGATGGGT
>OZ030019.1:9377500-9417500 GCA_964023405.1 Apodemus agrarius | reverse complement strand
TGTCAAACAACCAGTTTCATCAACTACTGGTTGAGGGCTGTTCTTGGATTTCTATCGCTTCTGGTCTCTGGCGATAGAGGATTAACTCAGGCAGATGACAGAGCCCGGACCTCAGGGACAGCCTATACCAGGGTGTTGCATAGGGGCTAGATTCCACTGGGTAAATCCCTGCAGCCTCTGCTTTTGCAGAGTTTGGATGCCTTTGACAATCAGTCCACCTCTAAGTGGATAATGATCTTATGTCCTAGTGGGAGGAGCCTCAGTGGTCAGAAAACAGAGGTCTGGCGTGGTGGTTTGAATCGGATTGGCTCGCATAGACTCATGAGTTTGAACGGGTTTTTGGTCCCTAGGGAATGACGCTGTAAGAAGGTGTGGCCTTGTTAGAGGAGGTGTGTCGCTGGGGGTGAGCTCTGAGGGCTCAGGGTGTTTCAGTTCCCTTCCTGCCGCCTCCAGATGAAGATACAGAGCTCTCGGCTCCTTCTCCAGCTGCACGTCCGCTGCCATGTTCCCGAAATGACGATAATGGACTAAACCTCTGACCTGTAAGCCAGCCCCAGTTAAATGTTTTCTTTATAAGAGTGGTCACGGAGCTGGAGAGATGGCTCAGCGGTTAAGAACACCGACTATTCTTCCAGAGGTCCTGAGTTCAATTCCCAGCAACCACATGGTGGCTCACAACCATCTGTAATAAGATCTGACGCCCTTTTCTGGAGTGTCTAAGACAGCAACAATGTACTCATATACATAAAAAAAAAAAAAGATTCGACTTCATTGCTTTTATATGTCAGCTCTGCCTTCAGCCTGGGTCTCCCTCATGGTCACGATGGCTACTTAACATCCAGATACCACAGTACCCAGGGATCGTCAGTGAGCCACAACGTGTCAACGTGAATTGTCCTGTCTTAGAAAGAAGGAGGCCAGGATGTTTTGTGGAGTCAGGTATGGTTAGGTGGGAGGAGCACCACAGAAGGCCCATGCTGAGGCGTCCCTTCCCCCTGAGGGACCAGCCGCACAAAGATAGGTATAGTGTAGAATAGAGTTTATTTAGGGCATGGGAAGGGGAGTTGAAAAGGGGGTAGAGACAGAGAGAGGGAGAGGGAGGGAGAAAGAGGTGAGGCCGGCCAGGAACATGTGGAGAGAGAGGGGAGGGGGAAGGGAAGAGAGGGAGAAAGGGGTCAGAGAAGAGAATCAGAGAGAGTAAGAGAGGGGGAGGGCAAACAGCCCCTTTTATAGTAAGCCTGGCCTACCTGGCTGTTGCCAGGTAACTGCTGGGCGGAGCCTAGAAGGAACAGATCAGGTCTGTCCTTCCTTCGAAGGGGAGGATTGCCCAGAGGCCTGGATCAGCAGCTCAGAAGGGAAGATGCTCAAGCCAGGCATGGCAGGGCCTGACAGTGCCAGTCTTGAAAGAGTTGTCTTGGCTTTTGATCTGTGAAGAGTCCCTGTGCCCTGGCAGATGGTTTCCCAGCCCCCTTGTATCTCCCAGCGGCCCCAGGAGGCAGGCCCTGGGACCGGGGAGTTTGCAAGGCTGGTGGGGCCCGAGGAAGCCCCGTTCCTATTGGCAGCTGTGCATTGTCTGTGGCAGTTAATTACTTAGGATGGATGACTCTGATTGTGGCGGACCCCCACTCGCCACCCGCTCCCCTCTCTCTAGCGGAGCTGGAGCAGGTGGTGGAGAGAGCAGAGGACTTCCATGATGCCCTGGCCACGTGTGGGGCTATTTATCACTGGGGATGCTTACACCCCACCTGAGGCCAGAACGGGTGTACACTGAGGGCCAGGGAAAGGAGAGATGACAGGAGTTAACCCCTTTGTTGCTGTTCCTGAAGGGGGAATGTGACATCCTCTCTGGCCTCGGAGGCACTAGGCATGTGTATGGTGCACCAACATACATTTAGGTAAGCAATCTTATACATAAAATAAAAATAAATATTTTTGTTTGCTTATCTTGTTTTTCAAGGCTGTTTCTCTGGGTAGTCCTGGCTGTCCTTAAACTCCATCCATAAACCAGGCTAGCCTCAAACTCAGAGATCCACTTGCCTTTGCCTCCTGACTCCTGACTGTGCCACCACGTCCAGCTAAAGGTCTTTTCGTAAAAGAGAAAAATACAGTTTTAGCTAAAGAAGGGTGGCTGTTGAGCTGGGCGGCCTCGCAGTTGAAAACCCAGCTTGGGAGTTCGTGGAGGGCTCTGGCGTAGGCACACATTCTGGCTGACTCCAAAATGCCTGTTATGTAATGACCAGGTTCACAAACCCTTAAGGACTAGTTCACAGGAGCCGATGAAAGCCACCTGGAGGGGGCAGTCCTTTTGTATGGCATTGATTGGTTGTGTACAAATCCCCCTTGACTCTGTGAGAATGCACAGAACAACCTCTGTGTGTGCAAGCATGCCCCAGGGACCCCGGCTCCCCAAAACACACAGGGGTGGGATCAGAGCGTCTTAGAGAGCAGCATTGTTGCTGGGACAGCAGTTCACCAGGGTGACCCAGGCAGAGGACTCTGTTGGCTACTAGCTGGTCTAACCTGGGAGCACACAAAGGAACAATGTGTCCACCTGCGCCCTCCCTGAAGACTGAGACCTGGGCAGTCCTGCCTGGTTCTTCATTCTGGAATTCTCACCTACTCTGTCCCCTGCATTTCCATGATTCCTGACTCCTAGCCACCTGTGTCCTTAGCCTGGGCAGGATCCTCATTGCCATTTTCAAGGCCCCAGGATATTCCTTGAGACCAGTTCTGTCTCGTGACTAGAGGTCAATGGGGAGGGGCAGCTCAGGGACAGGCGGGAGCTGGGGCTCCTCTAAGTGCCACAGACAGGAGCCATCTTTTTCTTCAGTAGCAAATTCCCTCCTTTAGTCTTCCTCAAGTCTCACATTCTAGGAGCTCTGTGTGTATGTGTGGGTGTGTTATATATATGTGTGTGTATATTTGTATATGTGGTGTGTGTGTGTGTGTGTATGCACGTGCGTGCACACTTCTGTGCATGTGCATGTGTAAAGAACTTTACTCGGATCTCTTCCTACTTGGGACAGGGGCACAGCAGCTCCAACTGCTTTCTCCAAACTCCACGTTTAGTCTGGCTTCAGTCTCTGGCACCAAAACCAAACCAAACCAAGCCATACCAAACCAAAACAACACCAAAAACCCAAGCAAGCAAACAAACAAACAAACAAAACCAACCCTACCCCCCAAAACAAAACAAAACAAAAAACAAAAAGGGGTGTGACAGGGGGTTGGGGGCATGAAGGTACTAGAGGTGGGTCACCTCCACTGATGACCCCAATTTCAGATTCAAACTCGGTGTCCAGAGGTGAGTGGAACACAGAGTTGCAAGGGCGCCATGCCGTGCTCTGCAGATGCATTTAGACACGGAGTTAATATTACTCTGTTCTGTCTGCCTTAACCACTTCAAGTTTGAGAGGACCCTTGGAGTGGCCTCCACGGGATGGCTTGGAGGAGCCTTAAGTTCCTCAGCGGGCTTCCCTGCTCATCTCTCCGGGAGGTGTGCAGAGCCAGGTGACGCTGGCAGAGCTGTGTGCATAGTGCAGACACAGCCCTGTGCTATTTTCTCTTGCACCTGAATCTTAAAGTCATCGGTGTCTCTGGGCAAGCTGTGGCTGTGGTGGAAGCTGTTAATAATAGATACAAGCGACTGTCTGGTAACGAATTGCTGGAGACGGTAATTAGCATTTTAATTTAGCCATTTTCTTTCCATTCACCTCTGGAGACCTGAGTTCGAATCTGAAATTGGGGTCACCAGCGGAGGGTTGCCCATGTCCTCCTAATCTCTCCCATGGGTGTTTGTCTTTGTCACACCCAGAGCCACAGTCCAGGGCTGAGTTTGTCCTGAGGGGGTACTGCCTGTCCAGGCTGTGGAGTGGCAGCCTTTGGCTTTCAGGCAGTCAGTAGGGCTGAAGGAATTGCTGGGTGGAGCTGGCAGGGGTGGGGCCTGGAGCAGGGGAGGTGATGGGTCAGGATGAGGAAAGACCATTGGCTGGGAGAGAAAGGCGCATGGGCAGCCTGAAGTGGGCAGGGAGGAAGGACAGTCAGAATGTGCTATCCATCCCCCACCCTCTTTCTCTTTCACAAGCACCATATTTCTTGATGTTTCTTCTAGTCCAGATTTGCCGTCTAACTCAACATCATCTAAAGCTTAAAAACATGGGCCAGTGAGATGGCTCAGTGGGTCGAGGCGATTGCCACCAAGACCGATGGCCCGAGTTCAATCCCTGGAAGCCACAGAGTGCAAAGAGAAGAGACTCTTGCTAGTTGTCCTCTGAGCACCAGGTGCCCACTCCCATTCCACCTCCAGATAAGTAAATACGCTTAAAACAATCAACCACTTTGCATCGTTGGCAACAGAGAAAGCTGTCAACCCTCTGTTAGGAGTGTGGGGAGGCTCTGTGGGTGTGGAGAGGCAGAAGCTCACCTATGTTTATTGTGTGGGTGTGAGGACCCCCTTCCCAGACCCTACATGTCACCGAATGAAGACAGAGTTGGCAGATAGAGACGACAGCAAAGAGAAATTTCAATTTAGGGAGTCCCAAGGCCCGTAGTGAAAAATGAACAGCTACGTTCCCTCCATATTGGTGGCGGCAAGACCAGACTCCTGAGGCTTTAGGGCCAGGCAGAGCATTGAAGGGAATGGGTGTGGATGGAGAGGTCGTTGCATCATCTCTGAAAGCCCATGGGGGTGTGGCAGGTGTCAGCACTGCCTGGTTCTAAAGACTCAAAGCAGAGAGGACCAAATCCCAGTGATGTCCCTAGGCCGGCTGTGTGGTGCTTGTCAGTGAGAATGTGTTGTCTTTTTATCCTTCGGATACCATCTTTATCACTTGAGACGCTCTGGCTGAGAATTGGGACAGAATTGAAGCTGCTGGCCAGTAAGGGCATGTATGCACTCCACAGGTGAGGAGGAAAGCCTGGCTGGCTCTCAGGCACACGTGAGAGCCAGCCAGTACTTTGAAACAGAAACATTGTAACACACCAGTGCTTGCTTGCTTGCTTTCTGGTGTGCTACAGTGTTTCCTTAGCATTGTAAAGGCTAGTTATCCTTGGTTCCCAAAAGCTCCTTAGAGGACTCCTCCTCTTTTCCTCTTCTGCCTCCATCCCTCCTCCCCCTCACTTCCTCCCTGTCTTCCTCTTCCCCCTCCTCCCATCTCCTCCTCCTTCTCCTCCTCCTTCTCTTCTTCCCCCTCCCCTTCATTGACCAGGCTGCTCTGGTCCAGGTTGCCTCTGCCTCCAAGTGTTGGGATTAAAGGTGTGTTTCTGTATCGTGGATCCTGTGCTTGGCGCCATGATTCACTTTGACGGATGCTGGCAGAGAAGTTAGGAACAAAGGGTTTGCCCTTCTTTTGATTCAACATAACTTCTTGCTGCTGCTGGAGGGATGGCTCAGTGATTAAGGGTACTAGCTGCTCTTCCATAGGTCCTAGGTTCAACTCCAAGCACACACACAAGTGTCTGTGACTTCAGTTCCAGGTGATCTAGTGCCCTCTTCTGGCCTTCTACAGGCACCGGGCACACACTTGTTTCACAGGGATAGATGCAGGCAAAATACCCCTACACATAAAATAAAAATAAATAAAATATTAAAAAATAAATATATGGGCTGTCCTCAGTGGTTAAGAGCACTGACTGCTCTTCCAGAGGTCCCGAGTTCAATTCCCAGCAACCACATGGTGACTCACAACCATCTGATGGGATCCAATGCCCTCTTCTGGTGTGTCTGAAGACAGCTACAGTGTACTCATCGTATATATAAAATAAATAAAATCTTAAAAAAAAACAAAAAACAAAATAAATAGCCTCTTAGAATTGGTCCACAAACCCAAGACATACAGCAGAGCTGAGCCCAGCTGGTTGACCAAACAGAGCCACCTCTGTTGACCCTTAGCCAACGAACAAGGTTAAATGTGTAATTTTCTTGGTCTCTGAGGCTTTAGGTTTCTCTGTTACATAGCATCATTGCAGTAACAACTGACTAAGGTAGGTTCAAAGACCTTAACACTCTGGAACTTTGTGTCAGAGCCAACCCCGCCTCCTCTTCCTCTTCTTCATCCTGTGCTTGCTTTCTTTCTTTTTTGCTTTTTTGTTTTTGTTTGTTTGTTTGTTTTTTTGAGACAGGGTTTCTTTGTGTAGCTCCAGCTGTCCTGGAACTCACTCAGTAGACCAGGCTGGCCTTGAACTCAGAGGCCTCTGCCTCCCAAGTGCTGGGATTACAGGTGTGCGCCACCCCTGCCCAGCTGTTAGTTCACATTCTCATGTAGCCACTGCAACAACAGCAGCGTATGACCCTGCTTGGTCCCCTGAGCCTGTGCAGAGGCTGTAGGTGGTGGCCCCTGGGGTCTTCTAGCCCAGCTGAGGACAGTGGTTGGTTATGTTGTTGGGCAGCCTTAGCAACTCCCCAGGTGACGAGGGTGAAGCTATCCATTCCCTCAGCTAGAGTGGCCAGGTAGAAAGTCTGTCTTGTCCATGCATGCCCAGGTTCCAGTGATGTTAGAGCAAGAACTCTGGCTGTGGACAGGTGTGCAGATCCCACCGCTATCGCTTGGGCCATGGCCTTTACCCCTGAAATCCCATCTCCTGATACGAAACAGCAAAAGTGTTCATGGCTGGCCCAGAGCAAGAACAGCAGACAGCAGCTATCACATCTGTTTGTGTGGAGGGTTGCAGGGATGGCGGGCGGTGTGCTTACACGCTTGAATTCTGCATGTGGGCTGTCCGGGTTAAGCCCCTGCAACTATCTCTTGCCCAGTATGGCCTCTCTGAGCCTCGTGGGATGGACAGACAGCTGCACGGGGCCCCCTGTGGCTAGGCAAGCATGAATCCACCAGCTCATCCAAACGGGTCTGCAACAGTGCTGTGTTTGGTGACTGAGTGACTGCCACACCTCTCCCAGAATAGCTGCCTGCTTGGCTCCATTGTCTGGGATGACCCTTGACCTTCTGCTCCTCTCCCTCAGGCCCCCCAGTTGAGTGTCGCTGAGATGGGAGCAGGCTGAGGACAGAGGAAGCCACTAGTGAAGGGACAAAGCAAAGTGGCCAGATTAAGCCCAAGGACAGGCAGGGGTGACTTGAAAGTCCCTCCTTGCGCACAGCTGAGGGCCCCACAGCTATTGGTCAATATCCATTGACTTGCCGTCCTCTCTTCTCCAACTTTAAGGGGGGGTCTTTGTTGCATAAAGAAGTGTTACTATGGCAACCTCCTGGTTTCACAAAACAGCATTTCCTCTCAAAACCAACATCTTCCCTCCCTGTCTGTGAGAGCCGCTTTTGGGTGGGACATGGGGTTCTTTAAGCCTCAGGACTCTGGACAGAATCCCAGAGTCCAGGCTGGCTTTGCTTCCAAACACTCAGGCTTTTTGCCAGGATGTGAGGTGCCTAGCTGGGCAGCAGTTGATGTAGGTAACCTATATCTCCGTGTGTCTGTGACACTCAGCAATGCACCAGGCGCTGGCTGGGACCTCCCCAGTATTGAGGACAGACAGAACCCCGCCTTTGGCAGTAGAATTCTCAGCAGCTTCTTTTCAAGGGAAGAGGGGAAAGAGTTAGACATCCTCGGCCAAGGTTAATAGCTGTGAGGGAACTGAGCCGGAGCCACGCGGCAGACAGCAGCAGTGAGGGGTAGGGACCGGCTCTGCCTTCGGAGCGGAGCCTAAACAAGGGAACACAGCTGTGCAGGGCCTGGGAGATGTGTGTAGGAACGGGGAGTACAGAGGGCTGAGCCAGGCGTGAGCGTGAGTGTGTGAGGATTATCAGAGGCTAGGGGTGGGGTGACTGAGGAAGGACCCCAGGGGGCTGCAAGCATGGGGAGAGGGCTTTGTGAACTGGACCAAGGGAGGGGGCTTCACATAATTGTAACAAGCAGGGTAGAGACGTGTGACATATGGTTTAAAAATTCTTTTGAGTGCTGGGAGGCCGATTCCCTTGACCCTGTGCCCCAGGTATTAAGTAAACCACTTATCTGACTTCCGGTACACCCACAGCTTCCTGACCTGGTTCCCTGCCTGCCTCGTGGTCCAATGGCCACCTCGCTGTCACACAGGGGTCCGTCTCCATCGTTGTCACCTCTGTCCTCGGCATGACTTTGGCCTTCTGGTTCTTGGCAGAGAAGCCTCCGGTCCCTCCAGCCGCACCCTGGCAACCCCAAAGCTTAACAAGCGCTCTCCCTGAGGAATGAAGGGACGTGCGCCATGAATCCTTCAGCCGGCCGGGTCCCGGGTACTCAATCTGTCATAACTCTGTTAAGGGGGCTGAGTGACGCCTGTGACATCCGGATAAAGGATGAAATAAGAGGTCTGATAAGTGGGATTGATGGCTGTCCTTGCTCGTGGGCAGAAGGAAGGGCAGAGGAGAGTTATTGCCTGCTTTGGGTTGTCTAGGGCTCCGGCTTGCTCCAGACCACGTGCCGAGCAGGCTTGCGCCACATCCCAGCCCTTGGAGAATCTCATACCTGAGGCTTCAGAGCAGCCCCTGCATTCCAGGGCCCTGAGAGCGTGAGAGACCCCAATTTCCTTCGGGCTACAGAATTGTATAAGGGAGGAGCGCACGGGCCTCGGGTGTTGCGGACGGGCGCCTCCCACTGTGTGCCATGGGAGACTCGCTGGACTCTTCTTTATGTATGACGGGAAGTGAAACCAGAAGTCTGAGCCCAACAGGCTGCGGCTGGCTCGGGTAGCTGAACCCTTGGGAGTGGCTCTTCCTTCACACGTGGCTTGAGGTACTCCACGGATGAGGCTGGTCCTTGTGTTTGTCGAGCATACGCCGGAGCAGACTCTGTCCTCTGCACGCTATCCCTCACAGTGATTTGGCACCTGCCAGAATATTCTAAAGCCACTTGTTTGTGCCCAGTGGGGGGAAAAAGTACCCAAATTGAATTAAAACTGAAGCACGGAAATCTCACCGGGTCATGTGTTCCTGGGTTAATTAACCTATTACGGTGCAAGGGATGATGGGAAATCCTGGCTGGCTAAGTCTGAAATTGCATCCTACCCAACTGTAAGGCCGGGAAGCCCGGAGTTCTCCAGGGAAGGGGGAGGAGGGCCTGTGAACATTTGCCTTGTCTTTTCCTGCTGTGGCCTGTCTTTCCCTCGTCACCGATCACAGACCCCATGGACCCCGTGTGAGTTCTGCTGTTGCTTACAAAACTGTGTAGCTGTCAGGACTCTGGTTGCAGGCGACAGAAACTCAATTAGAATTGGCAGAAGCCAAGGACAGCTGTCTCACGATAGTAAAGGCCACTGACCCTGCTGCTGGCGTTGCCTCTCAGTGGTTCTAGGGCCTCGGACGAACGACATCATCAGACCACGTCTCTCTCTGTTCTGGCTCTGGGTTTCTTGGTCCATTTGTGAACCATCTACTGTGGACAGATGGGGTTGGCACAAGTTGGCCAGACCTGGGTCCTCAGTGTGTTCTTGTTACCAAGGGACCAAGAGAAGAGGACAGAAGGGACCTTGATTGGGGGGAAATGTCTTGGAGTTTTGGCAAACAGAGGTGCCAACCTGTAGTGGCCCTGACCCAGGTAGATTCCAGCACTACACTGATCTGCATTGTTCTCCTCACGTACCTCCTCCTGCAGGCACAGACCCTGGGGCGTTGCCCTTAGCTCGGTGCAGACACATGTCTGATAAACCCTGCAGAACAGTGAGGTGCAGCCATGGCCCGCTCCAGATGCCGTGTTCAGGCCTGTTCAGGAATTATACTCAAACAAGCAAGGGGTGGGAGACAGAGGCCCAGCCTGTGGAGCTGTTTGCCCGGGTCGCTCAGCTGGTCAGTGATGGGGTTTGGCACACACATCGGCTCCGGAAACCCTGGCTTTACACCCCTTCCTGTGTTCCCTTTCCCAACGGGACACCATCTCCCAAAGTGAACTCCAGCAATGCATCACTTAACGGGGCGGGGTGGGGGGGGAGTGTCTGTACTTAAAGTGTATTTTGTCCTAGGGTGTAACATCAGAATACATTACATAGACTAAGCCTTCTGCACTGAAGGTCACAGGATCTTGTGGGATTTCTACGGTGTGTAGCCCTTTGCCAACGGGAAAGACTGAAGTGTAGTGACACTGTACATGACTCCCTCATGCTGGTTCTCTCTGGCTGGATCTCTTTTCTAACTGAGTTTTGGATAGTAAAAATTTCCATATAGGCGGGAGCTATTGCTGAGGGGTAGAGGGCTTGCTGAGAGTCTATAAGCCCTGGGTTCAAACCCCAGCATGAGACAGACGACAAAACAAAATTAGTATATGTTTATGCCAAGTATTTTGATGCATACCTTTAACTTCATCCCTCCGAAGGCTGAGGCAGGAGGATTGCTGCAAGTTCAAAGGTCTACATAATATATTTCAGGCCATCTAGAGCTACATGGGGTGTGAGGGAGAAACCTCACATGGGTGAATACTTAGGCTTTTTCTGGGGAAAAGAGATGATGGCTGTGCCACACCCCATGTGCCTGCATGGGGCAGCTGGCTCCTGTGTAGTCTAAGGAACTTGTGGCTCTGTTTCCTCCCTGGCTGTCCTTTCTTCTTCGAGTGTTCTTCTTGGCTCCTTTAGTCATTCACAGATTAGCCCAAAGTTGATTCCTATGTCCTAGAAACTTACACACACACACACACACACACACACACACACACAGACAGACACACACACACATACAGACACATATACACATTCACACAGAGACCTACACACTGACACAGACACACAGACACATATACAGACACACACGCACAGACACAGACACACACACATGCACCTACACACAGTGTGAGCAGGCCCTGAATGGACTCAGCAAGTTACATTTATATGTTGATTTGTATGTACACACACACACACACACACCACCACCACCACCACCACCACCACCACCACCACCACCAACAACAACAGAGGTTAAAGGAGAGAACTATGAGAAGAAGGAGGTTGGACTTGGGAGGAGAGGGGAAGAAATTATGCTATATTCTAGTTCAATTATAAGAAATAAACAATAAATATATGAAGCCAGGTGGTGGTGGTGTATGCCTGTAATCCCAGCACTCTGGGAGGCAGAGGAAGGTGGATTTCTGAGTTCGATGCCAACCTGGTCTATAGAATGAGTTCCAGGACAGCCAGGGCTATACAGAGAAACCCTGTCTCGAAAAAACCAAATCCAAAAACAAACAAACAAACAAACAAACAAACAAATATATGAGAAAACAGGAATAAAGGCACCTTCCCTGAGAAAGCCCCCAACACTAACATCATCTTGCGTTCCAGGACCTTTCCTGCAAAGTCCTTGTCTTAGTGTTAAGTCCCGGGGAGGCAGGGGTCTTGCCCGCTTTGCATATGAGACCCTCAGAGCCTAGAAGGAGTGCAGCACACAGAGTCACTCGAGACACTAGGCTAGGGAAGAGCCTGGGACCTCAAGGGCCGTGCAGACCACGTCGCTCCCAGTTTCTGAGTCTGTCAGTCCTTCCTGTACTGTGTGTCCGACTCGCTGGGATGAAACTTCTGCCTCGTTGGCTACATGCGAGGTTGTGGAAAGCCACACCCACCTTACAGATTCTGTAAGGCTGGTGGGTTAACGGGAACTCCTGAGATTCTGATTAGTTGGAATATTGATCCTGAGTCAGATGATCTTGGAATCTCTTTAGCCTCCTTAATAGCTGTTCCCATATCCCATGGCTGTCACATGGAATCTTTGGAATATATTAATTTAACAGACCCCCTGGCTTCTACCAACCCCGAAGCTAAGTAGGGTATCTGAGAGTATCTGAGGCTTAGAGCAGAGGTCTGCCAGCTGCACTGAGACCTCCTGCCTGCTGTTGCCACCAGTGTGTTAGAAATGTCTTGACTTACGACTTTCTTTGGTTCTATACTTAATAATGACTTGGTGCAGCAGGTAGCACGTCAGATCACAGTGTTCAGGGCATCCCCGGTCCATGTTCCTGGCTGTGTTCATTTGTATTTGGCTCTAGAATAAATGACTTCTCACTTCTTTCCAAATAAGAGCTGCTTTTGTGTAGACATAACCAAGGCATGCGGCAATTTTGCCATGGGGGCTGACCCGCTGCCGTAGTGCCTACAGAGAGGGCTATGCGTTGACCTGCAGCAGAGACGTCCCATGGGCTCCCCAGAGCTCATTTCCTCTCCCTGGGGTTCCACATTACCGTTGTGGCCTATGAACTGCAGACACGCTGCAGAACTCTGCCTGGGCGTTGCAGAGCTGGGTGGGCAGAGGAGAAACGTGGGGGCTGGGCACCTCACATCTCCCAGATGGTGGAAGAGAGGGACAGCACAGATGTCTCCAAGTTCTTTAAGGTCTAGTTTGTAGTGCTTCTGCCTGGTGGGCGCAGTCCCTGCACAGGACCCACCCCCAACATCATAAATGGCCTCTCCTGGGTCCTCCCAGCCTCCCCTTTGCATCCTGCTGTCCCTGTGGCTTCCTAGAACCTACATCTCTAGTTCTAGGGATAGAAGAGTCTCCCCCATAGGTCCTCTACCATCCCAGGTAAGAGACCTGTGACCAGTAGCCCAAAAAGCCCCAATGGGTGGATGGGAGGCACCCTTCAGTTCACACTCTCTCCCTGAAAGGAGGCAGGGTAGAGCTAGAACACCAAACCACAGTCAGTTCTTCCAGGGGGCAGGCTGGGAGAGCTGTGTGCAAGGATCAGGACCCAGGTCAGAGGCCTTCCAAGCCCTGCCATCAGGGTTAGTCAGCTCCCTGCCCTGGGGTTGCCAGCTCCCTGCTCTGCGTGCTGGCCCAGGCTCCTTCTGAGCTATCCATCCCTCTGTCCAGGACATACCTCCTCCATTTAGATCCCAGCTAAGACCTTGCTGAAGCATGCATCCAGCACTTCTGGAGGAGTCAAACGAGATGCACAGACACGCTACATAGTCCAGGATTCGGACAGGCCTGCTCAGGACCGGGAAGATGCAACTCTCAGATTGCGGTTTCTCTGCCTAACCCACCAAGTCCCCAGGTATCTTCCTGATGCCCCCTGGGTCTTGTTTGCTTGAGGTGGTCCTCACTGCATCAAAGCTCCTTGTGTTTTCTTTCCAGACATTAGCAGATCAGAGAATGGGCCTGAGTGCCCTGGGAGTTCAGGAAGCCTTTTCTGGATAAATAGAAGGACCCCCCACACCCCCAGATGTAAACAGGCCTCCCTCTGCCTGTTGAACTCAAGAGCAAGGGCTCTAGAACCCTGCCTGAACTCAGCACAAAGTGGGCTGAGCCCGTATGATTGAATTCCCTGCCCTTGGGCACGCACCCCTCTAATGAGTCCAAGGAGGACGTTTTAAAGCAGGCAAGCATTGGTTTTTCTTTCATTCTTTCTCTTTTAAAAACCAGTTAATCTATAATTGTGCTTCTGACACTTCGCTCTGGCAGCATGGGAGAAGTCGGCAAAATTATTATTATTGTCGTTGTTAGCTAATATTTATTAGGCGCTCTGCACGGGATGAGCCATTTTCTGCCTGCTTCTAATCAGTTTGGGTTCCCCGAAGACAGACTCGGGAGACGACATATAAGAGCTGCACGGAGCCGCAGAGGAGCACACACCTGCGGCGGGGCTTGGCGGGGGTGGGGGGTGGGGGGGCACCGAGGAGTTCCACACACCCGGAGCACAGGGGCTGACCAAATCGTAAGACACGGAAGAATTGAAGTCCTCAGAGAACTTCTCTAAGAAAGACTTCTGGCCTCTCAATGCATTACAAACACCTGTTCTAATTGCTGTCTCCACATCATCCTGCAAGCAGGGCCACAGAGCCTCAAAGCCATCCCAGAGGTGAGGATGTCTCAGGGAACGAGGAGGGGAGAAGGAAAGGACAGACGGGGTTGAGGGGTGAGAGAAGAGAGAGCTATGATGCATCTGTCAGACAGACTCATCCACCGATCCCTCTCTTCTACCAGCGCTCTCCCTGGAAAGACTGCAGCTCCAAACATCTACCATCCTCTCCAGGGACTGACAGGAGACAGCGCCGGGTCGGGAGGGGCTGACACAGGGAAGGCACATTTCCTGCCTAATGGGAGGTGGCTGGCTTGGTAATGAGCATTCGTGCTAATTTGGAGAAATGATTTAACACCAGGAGGAGCCTGGGAAAAACCGTCTTCTAATAGAAAACTCGGAGCCACCCTCACCAGGCACCAGCTTGGAGAACCAATTTACTGCTTGGACTTTGGGTCAGTCTTAGGAGAGAGTTGTAGACCTTTAGTGGCTGCCTCCTTGCAGAAGAAGGCAGAGGGAAGGAAGGTGCCACACCCAAGGTCCCTGCCCCGAGCAAGGAATTTGAGGCAGGGTTAGGAAGAACCCAGGGTGAACCACTGCCAAATGCCTGGGCATTCAGACTCTCGTCTCCCTGGCTTCAGGGACTAGGAGGATAACGTGAACATGGTTCATTTATCCATTTGTGAAGCCCCCGGTGGAGCCAGGCCTCATTGCCCCAGGGCCTTGTGGCTAAGTGCACGGTCAGGGGACCTGCTCAGGGCATCAGTGGGGGTCGCAGGTAAGTGAGTAAGATGACATCAGGTCAGGGCCAACAAGTGCAGAAAGAGAAGCAGGAAGGAACCAGGGTGCTGGAGAGTGGCGGGGTCAGGGAAGGCCGTGCCAACCAGAGAACATTGAGGGCAAGGGTCTGAGGTGCGATCCATGGTAGAGTATTATGGGATGGGACTGGGGAAGGTAGAACACACAGAGCAATGGAATAAAGGGGAGGGGGAGGGGCCCGGATGGGGTCCGGGTTTCATTCTGAGTTGTCCTGGAAGACTCTAAAATGGAGACTGTGATTTGTGATCTAATTTACATTTTTTTAAAAAAAATCACCGGGATGCTCTTTGGAGAATATGGGTAGGAGGGGACAGAAATTCTGAGTGTCCTGAAGTGAGAGGGGTGTGTGTGGGAGGAGCTGGATGAGGGGGTGGAGCCTGGGATGGGATTTTGGTGGTGGGCACCTCTGCTGAGAGGCTGATCTTAGCTGGGGCTAGGGAGAACTGTGGGCAAAGCCGGGTTGCCGAGTCCTGGGGGAAAGTCCATGGAGGTTGGCTGGCTCTGAGCTACAGGAGAGGGCACCCACTTGTCCTTAAACAAACAAACAAACAGGAAACCTACTCACTCACTTTGTAGACTAGCCTGGCTTTGAACTCAGAGATCTGTCTGCCTTTGCCTCCCATGCACTGGGATCAACCTGCATCACCTTGCTTGGGAGATCCTTTTGGTGTCTTAAAGATAGGATCTTATATACTGTTGCCGGCTGGTGTGAGATTCTCTAGACATCCCAGGGCGGCCCTTCCTGCTTCAGCCTCCCTAGTGAGGAGACTCCCAGGGTAAGCTCCCACGGCTGGTCTGCTTCCCTTGTGTTTAATGCACCGACTCCTTCAGTCCACCCTCATTGCCTCTGTGAACTGAGTTCCCAACAGCAGAATTCTGTGTAGAGGAAACCACAGCCTGCGAGTTTCAGGGGCCAAACTGGGATTCTGAAGGTTGAGCCTGGAAAGCCACTTAGTTTACTCCGTTGCCCCCCCCCCCGCCCCCCAGTGGAGCTAGGCCAGGACAGGAAGTGAGCCCTTTCCCTAGTTCTTCCCTGCCGCTAATGTGCCTCTTCCCACACTCTGAAAGCCAGAAGGTGGGACTCTGAGTGTGCAAGAGAGGGAAGGAACAGACAAAAGGACGCCCCAGAACAATCTGTGACTCCCAGGGTCTGCTGTGAGGAGTCTGCTACAGTCAGAGAGTTTTAGGAGCCAAGATGGCGGTGCTTAGTCCTCACTCAGTCCATCTCTCCAGTCCTGGTGCTCCAGGACCAATGGCCTCAGCCACTCCTTCCCGGCAGGTGGCCTCCGTCCCCAGCGTCTTCCTGTGGCCCAGGCTAGCTGTTCAGCTTCCAGTCACCATTCTGGGCGCTGGGAGGAGAAACACAGGGAAGCACAAGAGAGGCTCCAGCTCCTTCTCTTAAAGGCAGCTGCCTAGAAGGGCGGCCTGCATTTGCTTACATCTCATTGGCCAAAATTTACTGCATTGACCACACTTGGTTGCAAGGGGGGCTGGGAAGTGTAGTTTTCAGCTGAACCCTTTGTCTATGACTCTGGTGAGACAGAAGGGTGCGGAAAGCAGATAGCCACATCTGGACATTAACCATGATGATGAGTAGAGAAGATCAAAGCAACCACCTGTTTGCTGTCCCCGAGCCTCCTGCCACCCATTCCCATGTCACTGTGTCCCCACAACCCTTCTCTCCCAGCCTGCGCCCCTTCTCTCCCCTAGCTTGAACCTTCCTTTCCCTGCTCTTCTTTTCTTGACTCGTTGATTGGATTCCCTCCCACCTCAGGGTCTTTGCATTTGCTTCTGTGATACTTTATACCGAGACCCTTGCACCACCAACTCAACTCGCCACTCAGGTCTCAGACAAGCCTGTCCTGACCTCATCAGACACTCTCAACCACAGCGCTCTGAGTGATCGCCAGCTGGGGCCTCAGCGTGGCTGCTTGGTCGAGGACTGCAGAGCCTTGCGCTACCCAGAGCAGTCAACGACGACGATGCCCACACAGTCAGTGGTAGATCAAGGAGATTCTAGGGAGCTGAAAACTCCGTCGCTGAGTGCCATCGCGGCCGCTGTAACGGGGCGCTGCCAGTGTAGTTCATGTAACCATGACGATGCTGTGAGAAGAAGTCTGACAGGAAGCATACGCAGCCCACGCTGCTGTGTCCGGGGCCTGATGACAGGCTACACTACATTACTAGTTTATGTGTTTTGCTTTGCCATTATTTTAACATAATTTCTACTGATTAAAAACGTTGTAAGTAAGCCGGGCAGTGGTGGCGCACGCCTTTAATCCCAGCACTTGGGAGGCAGAGGCAGGCGAATTTCTGAGTTTGAGGCCAGCCTGGTCTACAGAATGAGTTCCAGGACAGCCAGGGCTATACAGAGAAACTCTGTCTCAAAAAACAAAACAAACAAAAAAATCGTTGTAAGGCTGGAGAGTTGGCTCAGCGGTTAAGAGCACCGACAGCTCTTCCGGAGGTCCTGAGTTTGAATTCCAGCAAGCACATGGTAGCTCATAACCACCTGTAACGAGGTCGGATGCTCTCTTCTGGTATGTCTGAAGACAGCTACAGTGTACTTACACATAATAAATAAATAAATAAATAAATAAATAAATAAATAAATATTTTTACACTTGATCTTAGCCAAAAGGCCGAGAAGTGGTAAATAAATATTTTTTAAAAGATGCTGTGAAACTGCACGTCCTGGGACAGTAGCACCAGTGTCATTTATACGTCTACTGAAGTCTCTGCTGAGACAGTAGCCTAGGACATCCAGGATGTGTCCTCTAGGGAGATGGGAGCCCATTCCTCTTTCCTACCACACATTCTCCATAGCTGGTGTTGTTAAGTCACTTCATGATGCATTCCTCAGACCATGCCACTGTTTACTGACATATGACTGTGGTTTTGGCACCCAGACTTAGGGACACAGCAGCAGCAAAAGGGATTCCTTTGACTGCCTCCGAGGCTGTCCTTCAGAAGAGATGTGTGATTGTAGACAGGGAACTCTGCATTGGCATTGAGCTACAGATGTTCACCGTGCCTACAGTTCAGAAGGGCCCGTGGTCCCTAGGACCTGTGGTCACATCATCTTTCTGCCTTCTTCCCTTGGTCAGGCCTCTGGTTTCTGGAGGAGGAGCACAGGGAGCACTGGGCGTTTGGAGACCTGGAGCACTGCCTTCTTCTTCCTCCTCTCACTTAGAAAATACTTTGCCTGACCACAGAATCAAGTTTGGAATAATTCTTCTTCAGAATTTGGAACATTCCTTCCAGTCTTTTCTTCCAGTCAGTTTCTCTGGAATCTGTAGATACTTCCTTTGTCCCCAAGTTTGGGAGACTTTGCAACAAAATGCTCGCTGTCTGCTTTCATCTGTTATAATGAATTCTGAGTCTTCCGATTCCAAACTCCTGTCTGTCATTCCTGAGACTTTTGTTTTATTTATTATGTATACAGCTTTCTGCTTGCACGTATGCCTGCAGGCCAGAAGAGGGCACCAGATCCCATTCCAGATGGTTGTGAGCCACCATGTGGTTGCTGGGACTTGAACTCAGGACCTTTGGAAGAACAGACAGTGCTCTTAACCACTGAGCCATCTCTCCAGTCCTCTAATCTACCTTTTAAAATCACGTTTTTTGGGGTGCTATGATCCCAAGAGGTGTCCTCTGATTCTCCTGTCCCCCTGAGGCTACTAATAACACACTGTAAAGGATTTTGTCACCTGACACTGTCTCAGTTTCTTTGTTACCCTTTCCCATTTGTCTTCTCTGTTCTCTATTCCTCAAAAGCAGACTGCTACAGTTCAGCTCTAGAATGACTTCCGACTGCTGTGTTAGGTTTTACGCTTCACCCACAGCTATAGCTAAGTGGTAGAGACTTTAAAAGGTGGGGCCTTAAAGACATCTGCAAGTCCTTAAGGGTGTGTCCTCGAGGGAGATGGTAAGCCGCTGGCCACTTCCTGTTCCTCTTTTCTACTTCCGGGTCATATGGCAAGAGGCTTTACCTTACCCTGTTCTTCCCACCTTTGTGCGCAAAGGCTGCGGGGCCGCCAAGTGACCTGGAAGACTTTGAACCAAAATAAACCTTTTATCTTCACGTTGTTCGTCTCTCCAGACATCTGCTGCCGACTCACATGAGATGTTCTCCAGCTGGCTGGGTCTGTGGCTCCTCAGCTCTTGATTGAGCTGGGGTGGCGGAGATGCCAGCGTCCTGATGAGCCGTTGTTTGGGCGCTGGTCAGATTCCCCAGGGAAGGCTCCGTTTCCTTCCCGGGGAAGGAATCTAACCTAACAACATCAGTGATGGCGAGGCATGGGAGCTGGGCCCCTGTCCCAGACTTCCACAGCCCTGTTCACAGGCTGGATTAGCTGTGTCTTGTCCTTTTAGTCAAGAGTTTAACTTGGGGACAGGAGAGATGGCTCGGCAGTTAAGAGGACTGACTGCTCTTCCAGAGGTCCTGAGTTCAATTCCCCGCAACCACATGTTGGCTCACGACTATCCATAATGAGATCTGATGCTCTCTTCTGGTGTGTCTGAAGACAGCTACAGTGTACTTACATATAACAATAAATAAATCTTTATGTAAAAAAAAAAAGAGTTGAACTTTGGAGGAGGGCGGTAGCCTAAAGCTGAAACAGGGAGTAATCTAGTCTGCTTGCTGAAAGTTTTCTCTCTCTCTCTCTCTCTCTCTCTCTCTCTCTCTGTGTGTGTGTGTGTGTGTGTGTGTGTGTGTGTGTGTGTGTGTCCAGTGTCTTACTATGTAGCCTTGGCTGGCCTGGAACTCACTGTATAGACCAGGCTGGCCTCACACACGGTCATCCCCCTGCCTCTGCCTCCTGAGTGCTGGGATTACAGGCGTGCACCACCACCGCCCAGCCTGTTAGTTTTATTATTAGCGTGCACACTATGGCTCCGGGGCAGAGGGCAGAGGACAACGTTCAGGAGTCAGTTCTTTCCTTCCACCATGGGTCCCAGGGATGGAACTCAAGTTGTCAGATATGCACGTCAAGTGCTTTCCCCCACCCCAGCCCCACCCCTCCCCAACCACCACGCAGGCCCCTGCATAGCTTTTTGGAAACTTCATCTAAAACCTCCCCCAATGGAGCTGTCCCCATAAATCTTCCACAACTCGGTCTTTTTGTGCTTCTTTGAGCCTGGCTTTCTTGCCCTTCCTGACCCTGAACCTTTGACCGCCTCTGCTGTCCGTCATCCCAAGGCAAGCCTGCCTACCACTCGCTGCACTGTGGCAAACAGACATGTGTCTCACATTTTCAGAGACTGGAAAGGCCAAGGCCAAGGCGCTGGCAGAAGCGAGGGCCTGGTTGCTACGCTCACATTGGTACAGAACGACATGTCCTCCTGGGGCAGGAGGGAGGAAGAGGAAAGAAGGCCAGTCTATGAGTAAGGACACTGACCATTCATGGGAACAGTCCCGTAACTCAGGCACCTTTCAGAGAAGCCACGTATTAGTCACCGCAGTGGGCCCCGGGCTTCAGTGTGAATCATGTCACCCGGCAGAGTCCCCCTCAGTGGTCAGTTCTGCTACTTGACCTCATTGTAACCCGTCCATGTGCTCTGGCCATCTTCCCTCTTCTCTCTCAGCTGGACTGTCTCAGACACCTATGGGACGCCCTTGACTACCACACCTGTCTCCGACCATTAAGTTCAAGGACTTTAAGAACTATTTCCTGTTTCTTATGCTTGCACCCATTTTCCAGGACATGCAAGGGCTGCTCACTTTACTGCAGAGATCAGAAAACATGCAAAGTGGTTGGGTTTTTGTTGTTGTTGTTGTTGTTTGTTTCATAAAATGTTCTAGAAATATTTCTCCATTGCTAAGGAAATAAAGTGCTCATGAATTCATATATGATTTACAGGCATAAATGTTAGTGGTGAAAATTATTCACCTCTTGCTGAGCTTAATTTTCACCTAGCTTTTAATATGCAACTATATAACATGAAGGGAGGAAAAGGAGGAAGATCACTCACGAAATCTACAGGGATGAACTCTTCCTCCTCCTCTTCGTCCTCCTCTTCCTCCTCTTCCTCTTCTTCCTCCCCTTCTTCCTCATTCTCTTTCTCTTCTTTCTCCTTCCTCCTCCTCCTCTTCCTCCTCCTCTTCCTCCTCTTCTTCCTCCTCTTCTTCCTCATTCTCTTCCTCTTCTTTCTCCTTCCTCCTCCTCTTCTTTCTCCTGATTCTCCTCTTCCTCCTCCTCTGGTTCCTCTTGTCATCCACACATTTAAAATCTGTCCCTTGTTGCATCCGCTGTCTCTCCCACCCCCAGGTATCATTACTGGTTTTCCTGTCTTTCCTGCCTTCCTGGATTAGGCGCTTCCTGGCGGCAGGGCCAGCGTCCCATGAGCCTCTGTGTCCTGAGCACGCAGCAGAGTGCAGTTCAGTCACAGATTTGTATTCTGTGCTGTCACTGTGCATTAGGGCAGACGCCTTTTCCCTGGTCGCTCTGTAGTTTCCTTAACGATCATTTTTTAACGACTCCGGAATATTTCATCAAGTGGATAATCCATAATGAAGTTAACCAGTCCCCTACTGGGGGCCGTTTGGGCTGTTTCCAGTTTCTTCTTTTATCCCTATTACAAATAATGCGACAACAACCCGTTCCCACACAGGATAGTTTATTTCTCCTTTCTAGAAAATTCATGGACTGAGTGGGTCAGGACAGGCCCCTGGCTTTCAGCCCGTTTCAGCCTGTAACAACCGGCTTTCCTGGTCCCCATTCATGGGGGTGGGGGCACAGGAGCTCCCTGTCTGCCTCTTTTCCCTTCCCACAAGCACATCCTATGGACACATGAATCTATCTCCCTGCTCTCCTGAGCGGTCAGGGGCTGGGCTGCCCTCATTCATCAAATGTTTATTAAAGTGTTATTTATCTTGGACTCTCTAGAGCCTTGCTTTATTCTGTTCTGGCTGCTATAACAAAGTACTGTAGACTGGATGACTTATAAACAACAGAAATTTATCTCACCCACCTGAAGGCTGCAAGTCAGAGTCAGGGCGCCATCACAGACTGGTTCTGGGGAGGGCTTCTTTTGCCCTCAGCCTGCTGCTGCTTCTCACTGCGTCCTCACACAGCCAAAGGCAGCTGGCCAGCTCTCTCACCTCCCTGCTCCAGCATTTGGCTCTGTCAGAGGGTTTCAGCCTCAACACCTCCCTCTCTCCCTGGGTCCAGCCTCCTGATGCCATGTTGGGAGGCAGGGCATCCATACCTGATTTCTGAGAGTGTGCTGAGAGGAAGCAGCATGCAGCCGAAATAGCCTCTTACAGAACCTGCCACACCTGAGGCACCCTTGGATACCAGCTCACTGATTCTAATCCAGAGAAACCAGCCCCCTCCGCACACTGTGCCACTGCGATGACTTATGATTCCTGTGTTGGACCTAGGCATTAGTCCTGGCCAGCCAGAGGGCACTGTATCCCTGCTCGTAGGGATTGATTTGGTAAAAGTCACATGACCCAGGCAGACTGGCAACCTTGAGATGCTCCCAGAGATGTCCTTTCTTCCCAATGACCGGAAGGATGGTGCAGTACTGATGTAACTTTCCTGCTGTCCTATTGACTGTCCTGACACCCTGGGCCCTAGAAACTTGCTGCCTGTGCCCTGCATCCAACACAAGGCCAGCGGGAGCCATGAGATACTCAGAAGAAAGCCTTTGCCCCTTCTTCATCTGTTAAGCCTCCCTCTGTCACTGGGGAAGCAGCCATTAGCAAGACAGAGTTGACATCTTTTCACAGAGTTGACATTCTAGCAGGGGCAGGTAGCCTTAAAGCAAAGAAGCACCCAAGGTGAATAGCCAGGGTCGTCTCAGGAAGCAGCACGTGTCCTAGTGGGCAGAGCAAGAGCTCACGGCTGAAGGGTGAGCTTTCTTCGGATCAGCCCTTCCCAAAACCTCTCTGAAGAGCAAACCCTTGATCAGGGTCTTGACGGACAGGAAGGGCTTGTGTTTCAGATGGAAGTAGCCACCCGGGAGCTGGCCCAAGGGCGAGACTTAGAAACTACTGATGAAAAGGCGGAGCAGACACTTACCACCTATGTTAGCTTTCCATGGCGGTGACAGAAGCTCTGGGGCGGTCAACATAAATGAAGAGCTTCCTTTGGTTTATGATTTCAGGGATTAATGTGCACAGTCCCTGGTTTATGATGTCAAGGATTGCTGTGCATTGGGAGTGCTTGGCAGAGGAAGCTGGTCACCTCCCGGTAGCCCAGGGAGAGAGAGGAAGAAGCACATCCTAATAACCCACTGGGTTCCACCTCCTAATGGCATCACTGTTGGTATCAGGACCTCCGAAACCCGTGACATCACATAGGCGACAGTGCGACCTGCACTCTTGCTGCCAAGGCGACAGCCACCATATTCCCAGAATCCACTTGACTCACCTCCCACCTTTACATGTGACTACATCACCATCCATATATAAAGAAAGGCCCCTCTGATCTCCCTCTCCCTTCCCCCCTTCTCTCTCTGCTGCCACCTTGCCCCTTTCCCTCTCAATAAATCTCACGTGGAACTGTTTGGCCTGGTGTGGTCTTTCTGGAGCCGCTAGTGACGATCACAACCAATCGCTATTCCTGATAACTGCTGGGCCAGGAACCAAGTCTCCAACGCGCCATTGTAGGAGCCTCCAGGTTACACCGCTGCCCCATCTGGACCGTTCACAGGAGAACGAGTTCTGTGAATGCTTGCTTTGCTTTCTGGGGGTTGGAGTGAAAGCCCGGTCCCCATGCTCGCACCCTGCGACTGAGATGCTAACACTCAGGCTTTGGTGGTACTTTTGAACTCTGGGTCTAGCAGTGGCTGAAGTGGTCTGGTCCCTGAGATGTGTTAAGGACCTTGTTTATCCTGGATGGCTAGAGCTGGACCCTACACCACCAGTTCCTGGAGGCCTAAGCCAGTCAATATTGTTAAATGTGCAAATGATGCCAAAAATTGAAATCTTTCAGATCCCAGCTTCTCGGGTTAGGGATGATCACTTGGTGAGGCCAAAGAGCCTCCGAAATCTCTGGTACTTCCTTCCCAGGCTCTTGAGAGATCCTTAGCTTTAATTGGTACTGCCATGTTTCCAGAGGCAACCCCCCCAACCACACACCAGTTGCCTGACTCTGTGGACTCATCAGTATTATTACCCACGAGTATCGTTGCCTGGAATGAGACCCAGGAAGACAAAGAGCTGGAGCCAGGCCTTGCCCCTCCCTGCCTGTGTGTTCTAGGCACCAATCCGTGCACCACTGGCCTTTCTTGTTCTTTGCGCTGAGCTGTTGTCTTGTGGTAGGTGTGACAGTTTCACCTGGAGGTGTCCCGCTGATTGCTCTGGGGACACTCCTATTCTCATATTTAAAGAGAATTCTGTGACAGTGGTGGCAGGGAGGCCGCTGGGAGCCCCCGGCAATATGATTCTGTCTCAAGAACAAAGAGGCAAATTTTCAGAAGATCAAACGCCCAGGAATCGGGGAGCCGAGGCTAAGTCACAGATGGAGACAGTGAAGGGTCCAGCGCCTTTCGCTGAGATCTGAGAGCCATGAATAATGGAGGGCGCACAGTCCAGGGTGTGCGACTGGCGGAGGGTGGAGAAGCGGCCTCCTCCCACGGGATGAAAACATCACTTTACCAAGAAGATTGGCCAGGCCCAGGCGGGGGCAGCGGGAGTGAGGGGAGCCGCCAGGAGCCACAGCCGAGGGCTCCGTGTGCCATGTCGCTGCGGCAGCCGCACGTGTTTGTGCCCCGGAAGCCCCGTGCCACTACCAGCTTACTGAAGCGGGGCCAGATGTTGCTGGGAACTTAGGGGCAATAAGGAGGGCCCGGTAAACTCTCCTGCTGGACCTGAGAGGGCACATGCACCTTCCTTACCGGCCTCAGAAAGGCACTCCTCGGGCAGGCATAGTTTGGATGCAAGCCCCGTGCCCCTTCTGTGCCCTGGCATTGGCAGAGACGCCCTGCATCTCTTCACTATGAGGGGAGCCTCGGCTTGCCCTCAGTGCCTGGCCCTGACCCGGCTCAGCAACCTTCTCTGGGGACGCTTGCCCGCTCTCAGGCCAGCCTTGACTCCGCCGGCTTCCTTCAGTCTCTCCTTCCACGACCCCCACTCAGTCACACTCCTTCCGCTGCTCTTGGAACACCCTGAACCCCCTCTCTTGGAACTCCCACGCTCTTCACCCCCCCCACCTTCCTACCCCCCACCCCGGTCCTTCAGTCTTCTGGCCCATCCGGCCCTCTGTTGAATGTATAGCCCCAGAGCTGCCGCCTCTGTCCCTTCTAAGACATGGAGAAGACTTCAAGAACATTGCTCTTTCTTCTGGGAATAAGTTCTCATCCTTCTGTCTGGCCACCTGTACCTCTTCCAGCAGTTTCTGAAATGGCCCTAAATATACTTCTGCCACGTTATGCTACATGTTTACGTGAATCTGCCTTCTCAGAATCGACTGGGAAACCAAACCGCTGACGAACTCAAAGCTATTGAAGGTCCTCCACGTTCTGCAACATCGGATAGTCAGCCAAGATTTAATTCCTCGCGTGAAAACAAACAAACACACCTTATCATTACTATGCAAATTTGCTTTCAACTGGAATACAACCGGTAAAAATCTTTACGAATAACTTTCTTTAAATGAATTTATTTATGATTTATTCCCAGTGTGGAGAACTCAGGACACCGGGCTTTAGGTTACGCCAGGTCTCCTGTCAGAAGGCAGGGCAATAGGACTCTGTCACCATATGCTCGCTGCTGTGTCTCTTGCTCTGAGGAGACATGAACTGATGAACTTTAACCCCCGGTAGAGAACCAATGACAAACCAGTGACAAAGAAATGACCCCATTCAAGTGCAGCTCGGTGAGTTTACTGAGCTCACTTCACTCGTGGGTGCTTGGGAGAGTCACAGGGTAATGAGACCCGAACAACTGCATCACCAAAAAAGTCCCACGCCAGGATGGGCGTCCACACGCCAAAAGCCAACCGAGTGGGAGGGGTCAACTCCAGCCAACCTACGAGTACTTCCGAGTACTTCCGAGTACTCCCGAGTACTCCCGAGTACTCCCGCACCTGAGACAAGGCTACATTCAGCAGTGGGTGGGGGAGTGGATAGACTCTGCGAGGGTTCCACGGCTCCTGTCCTCTGAAGATGCGGCTTGCAAAGGTCTGCGGGTCGCCAGAGTAGCTCTGACGTCGTCGTGTGGCAATAGCTGGGTCACGCCTGGATCGAGTTTCACCTTTAATAAAGATATTCTGCAAGGGCAGACAGAAGGCTCACAAACAAGTCTGCCTTTTGTGCTGGGGATGTGGATGACTTCGGCAGGGTGACAAAGAGCGTTTTCTCCATTTACCTTTTAATCTCCTTTTGCCCTTGGAATGGACGTGATCGTATTACCTAGCGGAGGGAAAAATCCACACTCGCACACAATGGAGCAAACAAAAGTAAATGAATGTAGAGGCGTACACAGATGTGACCAAAATCCTGAAAATGGCGGCTGCTGCTTCCAGCCTTCTGTGTGGTCTCAGAACGGCTCTTGTGCGGGGAGAGTCCCTCTCCCTCCACCCCACCCTCCGCAGGAGCCAACAATGTGGAGCAGTGGGGAGTTTGGCTGTGTAAGCCGCCGCTCAACCCACCCCTGTCCTCTTCAAGTTCACAGAACCACGTGGGTGGGGAAGGGGGGGGGACACTGGAGCCCCTTGATCCTGCCTCTCCCCACAAAGAGAAGACCCCGGGGGCCCAGCTGAGGAGCTGCGGGTGGCAGGCCATCTTCCAGTTTCTATATCCATCCAGCCACCCCACCAACCACTTGGGAACCCGCTTCCCGCCCGCATGGCCCCGGGGTGGGAGCAGCCAATCCCATTGTCGCGGCCCAGGCACCTGTGGAAGCTGGGCTGGGCTGGGCGCACACAATCAAAACCTCCCCTCTGCAGGCGGCGGGGACCGCTCAGCTCGGGAGAGCGACGAGCAGGGACTGGGGAGGGCTGCGCTCTCCCTTTTGTCTCCAACTGCCTTTGTTCGTGAATAAACACTCTTCGGCCTCCTCCCCACCACCTGAAAGCCGCTTCTGCCGGCGAGAGAAATCGTGTACCGTCTCTGCTTTAGATGTACACAGAAATCTGAAATTGCTTGGAGACTGGCGGCGGGCGGGAGGCTGGGCGAGGCTGGGGCGGGGATCCGGGTTGTAATTGCGGGTCATCTATCTGTTCCTGCTCCTGCCTTTGCCAGCGGCGCCTGCTCACAAGCAAGCTAGCAGGCGGTGCGGCAAGGACCCTGCCTTTCCTCCATTCCTTACGGTTCCTCGGCAGCAGTAAAATCTTTTCCTAAAATTGTCCTTTAAAGCCACGTGCAGGAGACATTCTGAACTGCTCAGGGCCAAAAGCCCCAGTAGATAAGCTTCGTGTGGTCCCCAGCAGACACGGGGTAGGAGGGGGCAGTGAAACTTGCTGGGGGGGGGGGCACAGAACTCTGGCACCTTAGAGGACGCTAGAGCTGCAGCTAAGAAAGATGTCTATTGTTTCCTCCTGCACTGGCCTCCTTCCAGAGGCCAGAGGTCCTGTGCCAGCTCGAGCCTTCCTGCACTCATGAGGTGGGGTGGGGTGGGGTGGGGTGGGGGCGGGGAGCTCTCTAGCATCATTCCAGTTGAGGTCCACCTGGCCTTAAACACCTTTACATCTGAAGCAACTAGATGCGTTTGGGCAATGTGACACTGGGCTGACCTACCCAGTTCTAGGATGAGATGCTCCCCCCCCCCCACACACACAAGCAACCCCAGCGGTGTCTAAGAAGACTAGAACAGCTGAGGAGGGAACAAACCAGATGTGAGGCAGAGACGGCTACAGGCGACCAAACCCTGCTGTCTTCTTGCCAGGCACTATGGTAGCTCTATGCAAACCCCTGGTAGCGCACCTCCCTAAGAGACAGTTAGCTTCCTCTCTGAACAGGGTGGTCACATTGTGGCCACAATCACAGGAGATGATTTGTCCTTCACACAAAATGTGCCCAGCGTGGCCCAAGCACTCTATGTGGAAGGTGTCACCTGCTCCACCCATCTCTGTGCCTCTGGAGGGTGGAGGATGGGGGAGCCGCATCACCTGGCTGGAGGGACAGTCTGGTCTGAGTCTGCAGGGCTGGGGGAGGACTGTATGTCAGGTCTGGGAAGCAGGTGAGTCCCGCTGGCACCCTGATGGTCTTCATGTGCTTACCCTCTCTGGTGCCCCTAGCCTAGACAGCCGTCCGAGAGGAAGCCAGGGAGCCCCGCCCACCCTGAGGTTGTGGTCTATGGCTGGAGGGAGGGTGACACTCTGAAGACTGTGAGGAGGAGGAGCGGGCACAATGGGAGCTGGGAGCTGCAGCCTGGGCTGAGTGGAGACCTGCTCAGTCAGGCAGGGCACCGCCTCTCCTCGCCTCCTGTGGGATTCAGTCACCTGCGCCAGTCCTGCAGCTGCCTGTCTGCCAGGAGGGTGGACAGAGCCACACTGTGCTGGCCACTCAGGGTCCCCCACAGCAAAGCTCTTGCCACCTCCCACACACGAATCCAGCTACGATGAAATATCAGAGGCACCTCGGTGATGAAGGAAAGGGTTGCTTAGCCCTCAGGGGTGGCCACTGACGCAGCTCCAGCATCAGCGTGACTCCGTGAGGCCCTCGTGGTGATGTGTGTCAGGAGAGTGAGCCCCGTTGGCCTAAAGACTTTCCACTAGACCCTAGACCCACTAGACCCTACCCTGTAAAGGTCACATGACAGAACCTACTCTCTCCTCTCTGCTGGCTGTAGCCACAGGGGAGCATGGGAATTTCTGCTTAGACCTCTGCTTACGAGGCCAGGGGAGGGACTCCTAGATGCCCACACCCCTGTGTCCTCTGTCCTTGCTCCAAGTCACCTTGCAAAGAGGCCCCTGCACATCCCTGACCCACTACCCTTTGCCTCACTCTGGTCCTTTGCTTGTTGTTTTGTTTTTGAGACAGAGTTTCTCTGTGTAACCTTGATTGTCCCGGAACTCTCTTTGTAGACTAGGCTGGCCTTGAACACAGAGATCTGCCTGCCTCTGCTCTGGGATCAAAGGCATGTGCCCCAGCTACCTGGCTTCAGACTGATTCTTAACACAGACAGACAGACCGACAATTACTGGGCCCAGCAGTCAGAGAGGTTTCTTACTCTCTGGGGAAATAGGTTCATTCCCTGAAAACTTCCCAGTGCCTGATACAATTGTAAACCCTAAAATGTGTGTTAGGTTAGTGAGCAAATGAAGTTCTGAGTGTAGGATGTAACATGTGTGTGTGTGTGTGTGTGTGTCTGTGTGTCTGTGTATATGTGTGTGTCTGTGTGTAACACGTGTGTGTAGCATATGTGTGTCTGTGTGTGTCCATATGAGTCCTATGTGTGTATGTATGTGTGCGTATGTATATGTCTGTGTGTATGTGTATATGTGTGTAGTGTGTATATGTGTGTGGATCTGTGTATATGTGTGTGTACATATGTATATGTGTCTGTGTGTCTGTGTGTCTCTGTGTGTATGTATATGTGTGCGTCTGTGTCTCTGTGTCTCTGTGTGTATGTGTATGTGTGTATATGTGTGTAGTGTGTGTGTGTTTGTGTGTATGCATGTGCATGTGTGTCTGTGTATATGTGTGTGTATGTGTGTGTGTGTGTGTGTGTGTGTGTGTGAATTTTTCTGGGAATCAAACCAAGGCCTTAGCCCAAGGAAAAGCTCTAACCCTGAATTACATCCTTAGTCTGAGAGGTGCTGCGGCAACCTTGAAGAAAGGGGGGGGAACAGAGCAGTTGTGATGTCAGCCCAGAGCCACAAACTGTCCCGCTTTGTAGGGACAAGGTCATGGAGTCTGCTGTGAGCCACACAGAAGAATTGACATGGTTTCTGGCCCCAGGGGATCAGAACTCTGTCCTGCAGAAGCCCCAGTCAAGGCTCATGACACAAACGTAGCTCTGAGGGGAAGAGGGTATTCGAAGAATTAGGAAGGCTCAGTCCAAGGTCAAGGGTGAGAGAGCACGGTTTGTGTGGATTCAGACACAGGGGTGGGTGTTCCCAGAGAACAGGCAGTCGCTCTTGGGAGGTCATGGGGCTATCCCAAAAAAGGACTCAAGCCAACCAACCCTGATTAAACCAGGTGAAAGAAACCGCTTCCATCAAAGCAGGATTTATCAGGACCTTGGACAGAGCGCTCATGGGCTACACTGTGGGGACATTTATTCCCAGACTGATCTGACTCACTGAAGCACTAATAGGTAATTACTAATAAGAGTTTACCTGAAGTCGAGAATTTCAGGGCGTTGGGGTAGAGGGGAGGAGAATGTCAGAAAAAGGAAGCTGGAGTCCATTTGTAAGCTTTCTGAATGCCTTGCAACAAGTTTGGACTTTATCCTTCAGGAAGCTTGCACGGATAAGGAATTCAGGTTCAATTTGGATCCACATAGTGACCCTGAGGAGGGCTGAAATGCTACAGAGATGGCAGTGACAGCACTGCTCACCCATCAGGGAACTAAAGCACCCATGCCTGGTGAGGGTCAGAGGGCTGCTGCGGACGGTCGCGGTACTGAGTGCCAACTCCATATGACCCAGGGCTCCTGGAGCAGTGCACTTATCCATGCTGGACCCCGGGGGGGGGTAGGCTCACTCTGCCCCACATGGGGAGGTTCGGAGGGTGAGGATGCCTCCGTACCAGAGGTCACGGACTAGTGGTTATCCAAGTCTGTTCTCATCCCTGTGTGGAGTGCGGAGGGGCCACACCGTCAGCTGATGGCACATGAGCAGGACCCAGTCCCATCCGTGTCTAAGATGTGCAGTGTGCACCCACGCCAGTCATCCTGACCTTCTCTAACACAGCAACTGATCCGTGCACATTCTAGGGTGCCACTGTAAGCTGGAGGGACTCCAGCAGCCAGGGGACCGTGCTCCCAAGAGACCGCAGAGCAGAGATTCCCACAGTCATTGTGTGGTCGGAGCAGGAAAGGAGTATCAGTGGGGCATGTCTGAGACTTTCAGGTGTGTGTTATTGTGGCGGGGCCTAACCTGCCATGACCTACCCAGGGGGGAGTGCCATTTTGGCTTCTAATTTGGGTGAGAAATCTGGTGTTATGTTGGTGCCAATTAAAAATGATAGCAAATTATGGCGCCAGCCCAGCAGGGCCCGGCACTGCTTCGCAACTCGCCCACCATCTCTGGCTACGCTCTGGGGCTTTTGCACAGAGAACGTGAGCTAGCTCAGTTTCCTGTACTTTTCCAGCCAATCTCAGTTATACTTGTGGGCGTTATCAGGACAGAATGAGACGCGCCGATCTATGATTAACTGGAAGAGATTGCCTGGTTACAAACAGGGAGAAGGCAGGCGATTCTAGACTCTTTTATAAGTGGCTGAAAGGCAGTGTTTGGACATCCGAATGCCCGTGGCCCAGGGTTGTGAGACACCAGCCAGGTTCACCCGAAGCCACAGCATGACTAAGAGTTTCTGCCCATTAGCACTGTTCGTTCCTGTGACTTCGGACAAGTCACCTTGCCTCTCTGAGATTCCAGTTTCCCTGAGGGAACTTGGGAATTGTCACAGGATGTCAGTGGCAGGAAATAAGTTGTGAGTACCATTCAGGTTGAATTCTGTCTGATCCTGGATGGTGTCTGCTCCATGCACACAGGAGACGAACCTAGGCCCCATGTCTTCAAGTTTGTTTAGTCAGAGGCTGGCTGTATTTGTTTCCTATGGCTGCCGTCACAAGCTAAAGAATGTTTAATGACTCCTTTTCCTCACTTAAAGGTTCTGGGAGACGGCAGGATGGCCCTTGTGGCCTTACCTGATGACCTGTGCTCTGATCGCAGAACTCACATGGTGGAAGGAAAGGACCCTGCCCTGCTATGTTCCCGGTGAGCACATTGGGGACAGACCATGAGAAGGCCTGTCTACATTTGCCTTAGGCTCACAAACTGACTTAGGCAGTATGGAGGTGGGACACCATCCTGTCTGAGTACCCGAGGCCTAAGGCCACACCAGCCAGCACTGAGCTACCTCAGCCTGCTCTGGTGGTGAGCCCTGCTCCTCGTGTGACTCGGCCATCTGTCCTCCGTTCCGCACTTGGCTGAGCCTGATGGGGCCATCCATCTCCCGCTCCTTGCCTCCCTGGCTGGCTGTCACAGCCCTGCCCCACCATCCCTGCCCAGCTTGGGGGCACTGAGGCAGGCTTGGCCTCTGGCTTTTGTGTTTACTCTTCTCATCTGGCCGCATCTGGCCTCCGGCTGAGTCACTCGTTCCATCTGCCATTTCTCACAGTTGGACGATGGCTGTTCCTTCCCTGGCTCTGGTGGAGCCACGTGGCAGCCCACGCAAGAAGCTGGTGCCAGGTCTCCGCAGTCCTAGGGATGTGACTGCACACAGACAGCTCTGGTGGGGGTGGGGAGGGCTCAGCTCAGTCTTACGCATACCCACCCCCACTCCATAGTTCATACCCACCCCCAGGCCACAGTCACACACATGTCCACAGCCCACGGCCACAGCCCACACCCACCCTACCCACAGCCCTGGAGGACCCAGAGATCCCTGTTCTGAGTATCAGAGAGTCCAGAGGCCACAGTAAGACAGAGGCAGAACCTAGAGGTTGACCTTTTGCTTCACACCCCAGCATCCACTCTGTGCCTGACTGAGAGGGTGTTTCTAGAAGGTGGTAGGGTCGTGGTCTGCTTGGAAGACAGGAGAGCACAAGAGTCCCTGGCTGCTAGTGGGGACCCAGGCTCTGGGATGGCCACTTAGCCTTTCGAGTCTGTCTGTCTCCACTCATTCTCAAGAACAAACCGTGCTGGCTGGATTGTCCCTCCGTCACAGAGTCAGAATCTGTTCCCCTCCATCTAGCCACGGCACCCCAATTTTTTCCCTTTAACACTCAGTTACCTCCTAGCTTCCCATGACTTAGGCAGGATTGGCAGGAAGGAATCATGACCAAGGCTTGACCAATCAGAATGCTGTACACGGCTTCCCATCTGGTGACTGATCCAGGGACAGGCTAGCCCCAAACTATGCCAGCGAGGGCCAGGACGGTGGCTAGGGCTTTGCCAAGAAAAGGGGCACTCTTTCCCCCTGGGCCTGACAGCAAGCTGTTGCAAGGCCAGAGCTGTTGGTGGCTGTCAAGTGGTGAGAGCTAGCCTCTGAGGTAGCACACGCAGGAGGTAAAGCATGCCAAGACGGGGCATGGAACTGGTCCTGGCGAGCCCCCCCCACCCCCACCCCCGTCCAGACCGGCCTGGAGCCAGCTGCACCTCGGGACCTCCTCCCAAGGCCTGTCTGACACCTTTCTCATTTAGCTGGAGCTAGCTTTCGAGACTTGCAATTCTTATGTGAAGAATCCTGAAAGGGACTAACATGTCTGATAGTCAGCAGGCACTCAATAAATGTTTATTTTAAAACAAAGCCTTTATGGAGGGGGAAAAAAAACAATACCAAGAAATAACACATTCTACAAGTGCATTTACATAACATCCTCAATGCGCAGAGATGGAGACGCTAAGTAGGTTGGTTGCTGCAGGACTGGACTTGCCAGTAAGAGGCTGGAGGTGGCATAGGCCACGGCAGGGTCTTGAATGGTGTCATGGCTTCCTAAATCTCTACGTGACAGAACCAGGGGCAAACCCCATACTGATGGCATTTCTGTGACTTAAGGGCATATGGGGTTCATGAGAAAAAGCCCAGAAAAAGCTCAGCAAAGAGGCTGTGGGACCCCTCTGTACAATCTTCACAGCTTTCTGTGGCTCTGCAATGCTTTCGGTGTCAAGTTATCAGGAAAGTTCTTTCTAGACAGAAAGAGGAGCCTTTTAACCCACCGGAGCTTGAATTCCAACCCTGTCGGTTACCAGCTGGGAGATCTGAGAACAGCCTCATCTCCTAACTGGCCTTCACTGCCTATGCCTGGGAAATGGGCGTGTCCGCCTCCCCACAGGTGGTGTGAGTGGAGAAGGAACCCCCACTCTCTCTACCCCATAGGCAGGAGGCAGTCAACACCAGCTGGTGGCAGCAGTCAGGGAGTCAGACCCAATAGGGAGAATAAGGTGGGCCACCGGGTCTGGACTCAGCCTCCCTGGCTGGGTGGCCTTGGGCAGGATACTGGGCCTCTCTGGTGCTGGCTTGCCTCATGTGTTTAGTGGGGACCGTGAGATGCTTTGAGGGTTCGGTGGGAAAGGTGACTGCAGGTCAGAGTCTGGCGTTTGGCTAAGGGAGTGAGCCTGGCGGCCCGGGTAGAGATGGCCATGCGGGGAAGGTTGTAGCAACAGCCCTCGAGGAAGCTCTTCCTGGCCTCCTCCAAGGATCCCACCATGGCCAGCCGGAAGTCCGATAAGAGGCTCAGAGCAGAAGCTCCTGCCTCAGCAGGTCCTCCTGGAGGAGTGGACGAAGCCTGAACCGGTCCCTCACAGGATGTACTCAGGGATCCAGCCTGCCGGGGGAAAGGACAGTGAAAGATGCTGGACATAGTAGGGGCTCACTGGGTGGTTTGGGGGTGTCGGAGAAGTCTCTGTCCCAGGTGCCTTTTATGTGCTTTTTGGGGGTGGGGAAGCTTATGACTGTTTCCTGGGCAACCCTAACAAATCATCACTATTTATTTTTTAGAACCAGATGAGCAACCAATAAACCACCATTGTGCTAATGAGCTGGTGACAGGGTTGGTGTAGGGACAAGGCATGCTAATCGGGTGGGATGATGGATAATTTATTAAGTGGAGGCTGAGAATAAGCCAGGCTAGCTGCAGCGGATAAAGACCTCATTGGTTTAGGTAGCAGCCAGGCTTCAGGTATGGCTGGATTCAGGAGTCCTCTGATTACATGTTGACTGTCAGCGTGGAGACCATGTGTATTTGACCAGGACTTCTGACAGAAGTCTCCAGATTTTTTCTGACCGGCTGGCATGGGCCAGTGCTCATTCCTTAAACCAAACACTGGGACCAGGGGGACAACATATGTTGTAAAGAAAGCATTAATAAGATGTTCCACCGTCAAAGCAATGGCGGCAGAACCTGCCCTACAGGCTTGCCAGAACCTCACCCCATCACCTACACAAGTAGAATCTGTTCCTCTGGTGGCTGAGAAGACCTAGGAAGAAAGAGTGAGTTGCCTGCTGTCCGCCAAGGGCTCCCGCTACTTCACACTCTGTTCTAAATTCTGTCTCACCCTCCCTGGACAGTGGCTGCCGGTCTCTCCCCAGCCTTATCCCGCCACTGATGCTCCCGAGCACTCAGAACTCTGGGTGTGAGACCCGGAAAATATCAGAGCATTTGCCCTCACTAATCTCCATCAAGGCGTGCCCCAAGCTCCCTAAACCAGTGAAACGCAGATCACCGAAAGCCACTCAGACCCCACCTGCCCTGCGACGGGACATTCCGATCTTACCTTGGCTCTTGACCGCGTGCCTCGCCCGACTCAGCTTCCCACCTCCCTGAGTGAGCAGAACTCTTGAGTACCATACTCCCGCCCTCCCGCCGGCATCGTGCAGCAGGCGATACCCTTTGACTGAGCCCCTCCCTCATCGATCAGTGATCGATGCCTGAGTTCCTCCTTCCCCAGCTCTGTGCCTTGGCCATTTGCACGTGTCTTCCTCCTAGACAGCATTTCCTTCCCGTGCTAATTGCTTTGCTGTAATTCTTTGGAGGTAATTTTCTTCTGTTCCCTCGTTTCTGCAGTTAACACCCTCCAATTAATTTCATAGCTCTTGAAAGTTCTCCCACAAGTTGCCCTAAAACCCTCCCAGTGTAACTGTTGAGTGTGATCAGTGTCTCTCAGCGTGGCTCCCCACTCCCAACCTCTACCTCGAGAGACTCTGCGCAGGAGAACCCCAGGAGAGTAGCCTCAGTTTACAGATGAAAACCCAGGCTTCAAGAGTAGAGTATTTTGCCGAAGGGTCTGGGATAGACACGACTGGGGTTTGAGCCTCCAGCTCCAGCTGTTACTGCGCTTACAGCTGCTGCTCACGGCAGAGACTGTCAGGTGGCTGTCAGCTGTCAGGTGCACACCTGTCCTTCTGGGGACCTCAGGGGAACTTGATGGCCATGCTGGTCCCAACCTCTGGTGATTCTGCAGAACCCATCCTGAGTTGGGCTTTAAGGTGCTGTCCAGAATGGCAGGCCTGAAACCCAGGGTCTCAGCAATCTGCACAGACAGGTGAGACTCAGCTCAGCCGTGACATCTCCAGGGGAGCAGGGGCGGGGGGAGGGGAGTCCCACACCAGCGGCATTTGCAGAGAAGTGAAAAAAACGATTTCAGATTCTGTTTTCCCCGTCTCTCTCAGCAATCCCCTGATGGTATTTTATCTGGTAAATAGAAGGTCTAGTTGTTATTCTCAATTATGATATTAATTCTCCCAGTGACCCTGGGCTCCTTTCCTTCCCTCTCAGAGCCTGTTTCTCTCTGTCACCACCTGCTCAAGGACAAAAAGATGTTCTTGCAGGAAAGAGCAGACCTGGGCCTCATTACCCAGCAGGCAGTGCAGGTAGGGCTAAGGGGTGGCCTGTGAGACCTGGGCCTTATTACCCAGCATGCAGTGCAGGCAGGGCTAAGGGGTGACCTGTGAGGGGTGGGCAGTTGTTCCCTCTCCCTTTTCCTATGGCAGCACCCTCCCTTTTTGTGCCTGCTTAACACCACAGACCCTCTGCCCACCTCCCTGTCCCGGCCTGCTTTCTCCCTCCCTCCCTCTCTCCCAAGCCCTAGCAGCAAATTCCCAACCAGCTGGGCTCCAATCTCACGGCATGGGGCTGCTTTGATATTATTTTCTTATTTTTCCCCAGCTATCTCCCCTCCTCGGGAGGCGGGGGACGACAAGGTTGCCACGGGTAATTGGCCTCGGATTTGTTTCCCTCAGCATTCACCAACTCCTCTCCCCTCTCCCTCTCGTTCCCCCCACCCACCTCCTTCTTCCCATGTGGTTTGCTAAGCCATCTGGAATTGGGCCCAGAATTCCCCTCTCCCCCACGTGTGAGCAGGGAAGGCCAGTCTGAGGACCATGTGGGAGGGCCAGGCTTTCCCCAGCATGGGCCACCAGATTCAGAAAATGATCTCTTCAGTGACAAAGGGGGGAGGAAAAAACCCTCCAGTAATAAACTGCAAAGACCCCAGGCTGATGATCTGCGAATACACATAAAAACACGTCCCTGATGGAAAGTTTAGTGAATTTCACTCTCATTCAGAACAGAAGACTAATTTTAAAATATTGGTCACTGGGAAAGAAAGGGTTTCAGTGGTTCTGGGCCTGCGGTCCAGGCCATAGGAGACACGTCTCACAGCTGGAAGGCTCTGAGAGTTCTCATGGGCAGAGCTGCAGGCCCTGTTGGCCCAAAGGCCTCAGAGCACAGTCCTAAGAAGCAGGGAGCAGCCTGTCTTGTGGAATGGAGAAGCTGGGGACAGTGACTGTAGGACAGGGGACTCTGTATACAAGTACACCGTCGCTCTTTCCAGACACACCAGGAGAGGGCATCGGATTCCATCGCAGATGGTTGTGAGCCACCAAGTGATTACTGGGAATTGAACTCAGAACCTCGGGAAGAGCAGTCAGTGCTCTCAACCGCTGAGCCATCTCTCCAGCCCAGGACAGGGGATTCTGTTGCTTGAGGAGACCTTCAAGACAGATCTGTTCCAGAGACTCAGGGTACAGTCACAGTCCTTAACAACTCATGGGCCATGAGGCTGTGGACAGCCACAGATTAGAGCAAGTCTGAATGGTCCTGGGGCCCTTGGGGTAGGGCAGTGGCCGGGACTGAGATTGAGCTGGAAATACTGGAGCTCAAAGGACAGCCAATGCCCACCAGAGATGGAGGGCATCTAATGTTTCAGAAACCGCAGGTGGGCCAGCAGGAACCGCAGGTGATCTTCAGCACCACAGGTGGCCGTGGCCTCAGTGGACCTCCCCCAGGGTTGAGCCTTCTGTGCCTGCAGTTTCAGCCTCATACACAGACTTTGGGTCTCAAGAAATGAGTCTCCCCCTTGGCCATCCACCTCCCAGCCTCCCATCCCCGGCCCCTCCGAGGTCAGCTGGTGCTGCAGACAGTTCCAGGAGCTTTGAAAGCCATCCCTTGTTCAGTGCTTGCCCTCTAGGTATAAGGAAGATGCTCACTGTATTTCTGGCGTCCAAAGCAGGTGACCAGGGGAAGGGGCAGCAGGGAGGAAGTGGACCATGGGTACATCCTTTCCTCTCTGGGCCACCACAGGGGTGGGGGTGGGGGGCTGCCCAGAGGCTTTTCAATGCCACTGGAGGGCAGCAATGTGGACAAGCGTCTCTCCTCACTTCAAAGCTGGGGCACAGGAAAGAAGCTGGGGTGGCCACTGGGTGGCGGGATGGCTCTGGAGGGGACATCATTCTGGGGCTCTCTGACCCAGTCCAGGACACTCTGCTGAACAAACAGGCCTGAGGCGCACGGGTGCTGGTTAGACATGCAGGTGCTGGGCCTCACTTTCTCCCTGCCAGGGGAGAGTCACAAGTGTCTGAGGAAGAATGCCTTCAGCAGGTCTGCTGCTTCAGGACAGAACCACCACCTTACACTGGCACACCGAGCTCATCTCCGTCAGCGCCTCCTCCCCCGTGCGGACCACCCAGCTCTAATTCTGGGGTCCCACATGCCCATCTCAGTGAGTGAGAGAGAAGCAGAGGGACTTGCCCTGTCAGTCTACTCTGACCCTTGTTTCCTGGAAGTGGGCAGCGTCCGGCCGTAGCCCCATCCCCAGAACAGCTTCACCAGAGCTGCCGCAGAGGGACCCCTGCCCGGCCTTGCCAGCTGTCACAATGGACAGGGCAGTGGCTCTGCTGTGATGAAAAGGCTCTGCAGCCAGCACATAAGGCGCCAAGCTGGGCTTGACCACTTCACACAGATGTGACCCTGGGTACATCCATTCTCAGTATTGGGACGATGCTGTCTCCCTGTGTGGGAAGATTCCTGTTTTCCAGGGGCAGGACACAGACAATAAAATCACAAACAAATTAGTGAGGGACACAGCTGCTGTAAAGGCAGGAAACACAGCCGCTGTGGCAGAGACGATGTGGAGGGGAGGGGCTGCCTCTCCGGCAAGCCGGCATTTGAGCTGTTACCTGAGTGCCAAGTTCTGAGGTGGTGTAAACAGAGGCGGTACAGCCTGGGCAGAAGAACAAGTGCAAAGGCCCTGGGGTAGAGGCGGAGATTGTAAGGAAGTAGGAAGGTGGCTGATGGGACAGGTGCGTTACGGGGAGGATGGGGGGAGAGGTTGGCAGCAGGCCGCTAGTGCAGGGTCCCCTGGGTTTATTTTGAGCAAATGCAGAATTCCTCTTAGCTGGGAGAATGGAATGGCAGTAAACTGAGGCAGCCCCAGGGTCCAGGTTAATGCCTCTTGACTTCCTGCCTGTGACAGCTCTACCGTGCTGTGTGGGACGCTTCAGTCACGTGGAGACTTGGTGTCCCATGGGGACCAGGCCACCCAGATGTCAGGATGTGCCTGAGGTCTCTGGGCTATCTGTACATGGCGCCGTGTGACAGTACGACATACTCTTTGTTTCCTTGAACTAAAATATGGACTTGGCTTTGCAGAGCTCCGAGGTCCTCAGATGAGGTGACCCAGAGTAGGACAGAGGCCAGGCCTTGGGATCTCCTAGCAGGAGGGAGACTTCGTGTTCCTGCCTCCAGGGATGGATTGACCAGTCATGTGCCTGAAGGGTCCGTCAGCCCTCTCTAGAGGCTTGGCTCTGGGGACAGGAGTGGGCTGAAAGGAGTGGGAAGGAAGGCTGCAGAGGCAGTGCGGGAGGGAAGCCTTCTGTTGCCATGGAGGGAGCCGCACGGCATTCTGGGATCAGCGTTCGCATTTCGGAGGGGCAGGGTCAGAGGGCTGGCTGGGGAAGGCGTAGGGAGCCAGGGTCGTTCTGCTATCCACAGGGCTTCTCCTGTGTCCCAGAAGACAAGTGTGTCCTCGCCGCCTTGAGTGGGAACTGCAACCTCTGCAGCAGGCCTGGCCAGCCCACCGCTATTCCGCCCCTCCCCCCATGGCTAGCCTTTCCTTGTCCTGTCGGTCCGCCTTTTGTACGGAAGGTAGCAAGTGGCCCCTTTCCAGGAGGCCTGTTTGCCAGCACGACAGCAGCAAATTAGTGCTCTTAAAAGGCATTCAGCATTTATCCCGGCACACGCTCACTGGCTGCTAAGGGGGCCTTGTTGTGCCTTCTCCCCGAACCTGCTGAAAGGGGGGTTCGTAGCGCATCTTAATCGGCTTCCTTCCACCCACCACATTAAATGCATTTCATCTACTCTCGCAAATGGCTAATTTTGAAAATCCGCTTATCAGAATTGGCTCCGCAGCAGCCATATTTATTTACGTTTCATTTTCATAATTTTTTTTTGTCCCCATGTGTATGAGTGAATTCTGTTTTCTATTGTCTGGCTGTATCTCACAGGTCCAGGGTGGACAAGGGCCAGGTTAGGAGCAGATTGGATGTGGGGGTGAGGTAAGGTTACCAGGGTGGGCTTAGGAACGAGCTCGAGAAGAAGAGAATGGATGTCCTTAAGGATCCAGGGTCGTGGGGCAGGCTT